>JBBPBR010000006.1:36782620-36793048 GCA_037974775.1 Cicer pinnatifidum
AAATTAAAATTATAGAGATAAAATTCAAAAATACAATTTTACAAAGACTAAAACTATATTAGTCCCATATTGCAGCGATCAAAACCACTATTAATCTTAAATATTATAATAAAAACATAAACTAATTAATTATATCTGGTACAAGGACAATGTTGTAAAATAACTTAAATTGTCAACAAATTTTATGTACAGGAGAAAGAAAAAAAAATTATGTAAATGTACAATTTTACAAATAATAATAATAATAATAATAATAATAATAATAATAATAATAATAATAATAATAATAACTTTTTTTTCTTTAATGACCCAAAATAGAATGAAAAATGTTAAAAATGTTTATATTCCTTAATAACATAACCCAGTCAAAATTTAGTCCTACAAAGTCGTATAAACTCACCCTATCCCTAACGAGTCAAAATTTGGTCAATTTTATGGTTGTTTTTCAAGTTATGACATATAAGCCAAATATTTCTTTTGAGTTTACCAGATTACAAGTAGCAACAATGTATGATGCACACATGACAACATGAAAGGATGGACTATAAGTTTTGAAAGAAATTGCTATGTCACCCCTAACTTAGCATTGACCATTTTCTTTCCCTGCAAAATTAAAACATCCTAAGCCACAAACATTTCATGATATTTTCTAAAAATTGTAAACCTACTAAATATTTGCAAAACCATAATGGTTTACTAGATTTAACATAATATGCATGCCACATTTCAATATGATAACAAAATGATAACAAAAGTTAATAACTAATACTCATCGCTATAATTGCGATTTCCAATTGCTAATACAGCCACAATATTATGGATTTAATAGTCTCAACATTGGAATCATAGCTACAATTTAAGGCATATTAAATGTATCTTTCTGCAATGTAACTGCAACCGTAATTTAAAACCACGTATTACATTAATACTTTCATGATACAATAAAGACACAAAATCTAATACCTTTATACTTTTTGTCAATATGATGCAAAGGTTCTCTACCTTTTGCAGTTTCTCAACTTTATGACAACTACTACTACCTTCAATTTCAAATTGTTGAAGAAATTCTAAGGAAGAGTTTAACTTTTCTCTTTTTGACTTGTTCTACAATCTTCATTATTTGGAGCTTTATTTCCTTTACCATTGGAGACCCTTTTAGATTCGACTCCTTTGAAAGGAGTAATAGTTTATCTCTAAAGCACTCATATCAAGTATTTGTACTTATAAAATGACAAGTTTTTTTCATATCAGAAAACTGGAACATGACCATGAGATAGAGAATGAGATTCTTCAAACTCTTTCCGACCCTTTTCAAGAAGAGAATAAAAACAAACCCTATTTGGCAATCTATGTTTTAAAAACTGTTTTAGAGAATAGAAAATAAAATAAAAAATTGTCTGGTAATCTACTTTTTAAAAACTACTTTTAAGAAATGAATAAAAAATATCTATTTCGTAATCTATTTTAAAAAAAATTCTTTTTGTATTAAATAATAAAAAGTAAAAAAAAAAATATGCATGTTATATTTTTTCGAAATATAAAAATCCAACTACTATACCCTTAAATATAAATAAATTTTTTTAGTGCAATAAATAAAAGAAGTGATCATTTTATAATTTAAAGTAAACAATTTTTAACAACTATTTTTCTTAATATACTTCGATTAGTTCGAAATAGCATATAGAATATAGAGCGAGAATATGTCAGACCAAATGAAAAGAGTATATAACAAACTCATATTAGATCAAAAAACTTGTAAATAGATAAGGTTAATGCTTTAATAGTGTAGTACTCCAATTTTATCTGATCAATTAAAAAAAATTAAAAATAAGTCATACGTTTATTTTTAATGTTAACCATAATTACTATTTTCCTAAAAAAGGTTAAAAAAAAAAAAGAAATAAAAGAATCAGAGTGAAATTAATAAATTTGACACAATAGTTGGACTCATATTAACTCATAGTGAACAATTGTGTTTTTTAGTTACTGAAAGCTTAAAATTGTGTATTAAGTCAATGTCATAGCTCTTTTTTGGTTGTATTTGGTTCTGGTTTCTGGTTGCCTCTGACTTTGGTTCCTGATTTTGGGTTCCCTCTAGTTCCTTGTTGCCACTGGTTTTGGTTGCCTCTTATTCTTGGTTCCCTCTGGTCCTGGTTCCTGGTTTTTGTTCTCTTTGCTTTTGGTTTTGCTTCTGGTTCCTGATTGCCTATGATTCCTTCTTTCTCTAGTTTTGGTTCCCTTTGATTCTCTCTAGATCTTGGTTCCATTTAGTTCTTTGTTGCTATTGGTTTTGATTGTCTTTGGTTCCTAGTTCCCTCTGATTTTAGTTCCCTTCGATTATTTTTCTGCTTCTGGTTCTAGTTCTTTGTTGGCTCTGGTTCCCTTTGGTTATGGTTATGGATTTTGGTTCCCTCTGGTTCCGATTCTTGACTCCAATTGCCCCTAGTTCCTAGTTGTGGTTCTACTTTGGTTTCCTTGTTACCTTTGGTTCCTGTTGGGTATTGGGCTCCCTTCCTATGTGGAGAAAGGCCCAAATATTATAGTCCATGTCTCTCACTTATTTAAACGGAGAGTGGTCTAATTAGGGTTACAAGAGAGAGACTATTGTGATAGAAAAGATAACCACCAAAAGAGAAAAGAGAGGAGTAACCCTATTCCCACTTTTGTTAAATCAGTCTCAGTAAAACATCGATTCGCATTCGTTAACCATTGGATCAGGCTGATTTTTGGACAGCAGGTTCGCAATATTCATGTCTTCGTTTTCAACGGTCGGATCGGCGAAACGACGTTCCGAGAGGGAGAAATCGTTCTCGCACAACAGCAGGTTTTTGGTGTTTTCTTCTTCTTGTTTTTCATTTTTAAGTTTTATTGCTTTGTTGTCTTGGCTGGTTGTAGGCACATTTTGTGCATCACTTTGAGGCTCTCTTGTATCCTTATTTGATTATAGTGGAGCTATTTCTTTGGTCTGGACGACCCGTGCTATTTTACCCTTTTATTGAGGGGTTTTCCACGTTAAAATATCGGAGTTCATTAAATCTTTTACTTTGATTAATTTGCTGCCATATATTTATTGTTGCTCCTCACAGGTTCTTGCAAGTTAGGGGAATTTATATCCGCTACGTTTTACTTGTTATTGTGTTTATTCCCATCAGAGTGGCATCAGAGCTCTTGGTTGAAGGGCTATTTGACTTGCTTGAAGGATGGAGTCAAATATGAATATAAAGATGGTATGCTTGAATGGTACTAATTACCATTTGTGGAAGGGCATGATGAAAGATTTGTTATTAGTGAAGCAAATGCATCTTCCTATCTTTTTATAAAAATTCGGTTGGTAAATCTACGGAAGAATGGGATTTTGATCATCAACAGGTATGTGGTTTTGTTAGGCAATATGTAGAAGATAATGTTTACAATCATATTGCTAATGAGACAGATGCAAAAACTATGTGGGATAAGATAAAGACTTTGTTTGCCTCTAAATCAGGGAATAATAAATTATTCTTACTGAATAGCTTCCTAAGTCTGAAGTATAAGGAGGGAACGTCTATTTCGGACCACTTGAGTGCATTTCAGGGGCTCCTTGATCAAATGTTTGGAATGGGTATCAAGTTTGATGATGAACTATTGGGACTATTTTTACTATTATCTTTACCAGAGTCTTGGAAGACATTTCGGGTTTCTATAACGAGTTCAGCTCCTAATGGTGTTGTTTCTTTGGAAACGGCTAAGGGTGGTGTTTTGAATGAGGAGATGAGAAGGAAGGCACATGGCTCTTCATCTCAATCTGAAGTTCTTGTCACTGAAAATAGGGGGAGAAGTCAGAAAAAAGAACCGAAGGGTGGTAGAGGAAATAACAGAAGCAAGTCTAAGTCTAAATACAAAAATATGGAGTATCATTATTGTCATAGAACAGGGCACACACAAAAGTTTTGTTTTCTGTGGAAAAAGGAGAACAAAAGCAAGAAGGGTAAGCAGAAACAAAGGGGTCGTGATGATGATTGTGTTACTACTGCTACTAGTGATGATCTTGTTATTCTACGTGACTATGATTCAATTAATCTTGTATCTGATGAGAGCATGTGGATAATTGATAGTGGTGCTACACTACATGTTACACCAAGGAATGAGTTCTTCACATCTTATACTTCAGGTGACTTTGGAGTTTTGAAGATGGGTAATGATGGTGTATCTAAGGTAATTGGTGTTGGTGATGTATGCTTGCAAACCAACACAGGAATGCAATTATTGCTTAAAGGAGTCAAACATGCTCCAAATGTTCACTTCAATTTGACCTATGTGCATATGCTTGATGAAAGTGGTTTTGATAATCATTTTGCTTCTGGAAAGTGGAAACTCAGTAAAGGTAACTTGGTTATTGCTAGAGGGGAGAAAATTAGTAAACTGTATTGGACAAAAGCTTTGGTTGCAAAAGACAGTGTGAATGTTGTGGATATGGAATCATCTTTGTGGCACTGAAGACTTAGCCATATTTGTGAAAAGGGGTTAAATTGTTTAGCTAGAAAGGATATGCTTCCAGGATTGAAGAATGTCGATTTGGAGAAATGTTCTCACTACATGATTGGTAAATAGACTAGAGTATCCTTCAAAAGGCATCCTCCCTCTAGAAAGTTAGAGTTACTTCAATTGGTGCATTTTGACGTTTTTGGCCCTTTAAAGGTAAAATCTTTTAGTGGTACACTTTATTTTGTTACTTTTATTGATGATTGTTCTAAGAAACTATGGGTTTATGTTCTAAAGACAAAAGACCAAGTGTTGGAGAAATTCAAACAATTTCATGCTTTGGTTGAGAGGCAAACAAGTAAGAAGCTAAAATGTGTTTGTACTGACAACGGTGGTGAGTATTGTGGACCCTTTGATGTCTATTGCAAACAGCAGGGTATAGCACATGAAAAGACTCCTCCTAAAACTCCTCAGCTGAATGGTTAGGCAGAAAGGATGAATCGAACACTTGTTGATAGAGTGAGGTGTATGCTCTCTGAAGCTAAGTTGCCTAAACATTATTGGGGTGAGGCACTGTACACGGCGGTGCATGTTATTAATCTTACTCCTACTGTTGCTTTGAATAGTGAAGTACCAAACAAGGTATGGTTTGCCAAGAATGTCAAGTATGATCACTTGAGAGTCTTTGGTTGCAAGACTTTTGTGCATGTTCCGAAGGATGCAAGATCCAAGTTGGATGCAAAGTCAAAGCAGTGTATCTTCATTGGTTATGGTGAGGATGAATTTGGCTACAAATTGTACGATCCTATAAACAAAAAGGTTATCAGAAGTCGTGGTGTAGTGTTCATGGAAGACCAAACTATTGAAGACATTGATAAGGGGGAGAAGACTACACCTGAGAGAAATTTCGTCTTAGCTTATGGTGATCCAGTTCAGTCACCTGTTCCTGAATTGGATACTAATGATGGTAATGTTGAGAATGATGAGCCACATGATTGTGTTGATGATCATCAACTTAGAGATGAGGTAAATATTCCAACTAGTGAAGATCATGAGTTGTCACACGAAGAGAATCTTAGTGATGCTTCTGAATCATCTCTAACCCAACTCAGGAGGTCTAAAAGGCAGATACAACCGTCTACAAGGTATGGTTCTGACGAGTATGTAAATTTGCCTGATGAAGGGGAACCTGAGTGTTTTCAAGAGGCCATGGAGAGTGAAGAAAGTGAAAAGTGGTTGGATGCAATGCATGATGAGATGAAATCCTTGCATGATAATCACACTTATGATTTGGTGAAATTGCCAAAAGGAAAAAGGGCTTTGGAAAACAGGTGGATCTATGGAGTGAAGATTGAGAGTAACTCAAGGTCTCCGAGGTATAAAGCCAAATTAGTGGTGAAAGGTTTCCGTCAAAGAAAGGATGTTGATTTTAATGAGATTTTCTCACTTGTGGTGAAAATGTCATCAATTAGAACCGTGTTGAGTTTGGCAGCTACTCTTGACTTAGAGGTAGGGAAAATGGATGTAAAAACAGCTTTCCTTCATGGTGATTTGGAGGAAGAAATTTACATGAAGCAACCTGATGGTTTCCTTGTTGAAGGCAAGGAAGATTATGTGTGTAGACTAAGAAAGAGTCTATACGGCTTGAAGCAAGCTCCAAGGCAGTGGTACAAAAAGTTTGAGTCTGTTATGTATGACCAAGGATACATGAAGACTACTTCTGACCATTGTGTATTTGTTAGAAAATTTTCTAACGATGATTTCATTATCCTGTTATTATATGTTGATGACATACTTATTGTTGGAAAAAATATTTCCAAGATTGACAGGTTAAAGAAGCAGTTGGGCGAGTCTTTTGCCATGAAAGATATGGGAGCATCTAAACAGATTCTTGGCGTAAGAATCATGCGTGACAGAAAGCAGAAGAAACTTTGGATGTCACAAGAACACTATATTGAGAGAGTGTTGCAAAGGTTTCAGATGGAAAACTCCAAGGCTGTAAGTACTCCTCTTGCTGCTCACTTTAAGTTGAGTTCTAAACAAAGTCCTTCTAATGAAGATGAGAAAAGAGACATGGAATGAGTTCCTTATGCTTCTGTTGTGGGTAGTTTGATGTATGCAATGGTGTGTACAAGACTAGATATTGCGCATGTTGTTGGTACAGTCAGTAGACTTTTGTCAAATCCAGGTAGAGAGCATTGGAATGCTGTAAAATGGATTTTGAGGTATCTTCATGGTACTACATGTATGAGGCTTTGTTTTGGAGGTGACAAACCTATTTTGGTGGGGTACTCCGACTCAGATATGGCTGGAGATATTGACTCGAGAAAGTCAACTTCAAGCTACATGATTAAATTTGCAGATGGAGTTGTGGCTTGGCAGTCTAGATTACAGAAATGTGTAGCATTGTCTACAACTGAGGCAGAGTTCATTGCCATTACTGAAGCATGCAAAGAGTTGATTTGGTTGAAGAAATTCTTGTAGGAGCTTGGGTTTATTCAGGACAATTATGTATTATTTGTGGATAGTCAAAGTGCTATTCATATTGGTAAGAATTCGACGTTTCATAGCAGGTCCAAACACATTGATGTAAGGTATCATTGGATACGTGATATTTTTGGAAGCTAAGTTGTTGGAATTGACTAAAGCTTATACTGATTATAATGGATCTGATATGATGACTAAAGCATTACCAAGAGGGAAGTTTGAAACTTGTTGTGGTATCGTCAGTCTGGCGATTATCTCCACATAGTTGTGAGGGGGAGATATGTTGGGTATTGGGCTCCCTTTCTATGTGGAGAAAGGCCCAAATATTATAGTCCATATGTCTCACTATTTAAGTGAAGAATTGTCTAATTAGGGTTACAAGAGAGAGACTATTGTGATAGAAAAGATAACCACCAAAAGAGAAAAGAGAGGAGTAACCCTATTCCTAATTTTGTTAAATCAGTCTCAATAAAACATTCGATTGCGCCTTCGTTAACTGTTGGATCGGGCTGATCGTTGGACAGCAGGTTCGCAACATTCAGATCTTCGTTTTCAACGGTCGGATCGGCGAAACGACGTTCAAAGAGAGAGAAATCGTGCGCTCGCACAGCAGCAGGTTTTTGGTGTTTTCTTCTTCTTGTTTTTCATTTGTAAGCTTTATTGCTTTGTTGTTTTGGCGGATTGTAGGCACACTTTGTGCATCACTTTGAGAAATCGTGCTCGCACAGCAGCAGGTTTTTGGTGTTTTCTTCTTGTTGTTTTTCATTTGTAAGCTTTATTGCTTTGTTGTTTTGGCGGGTTGTAGGCACACTTTGTGCATCACTTTGAGACTCTCTTGTATCCTTATTTGATTATAGTGGAGCTATTTCTTTGGTCCGGACAACCCGTGGTTTTTAACCCTTTTATTGAGGGATTTTCCACGTTAAAATATCGAATATCGGAGTTCATTATATCTTTTATTTTGATTAATTTGCTGCCATATTTTTATTGTTGCTCCTCACGGGTTCTTACAAGTTAGGGAAATTTATATCCAATATGTTTTACTTATTATTGTGTTTATTCTCATCAATTCCCGCTACCTATGTTTTAATAAAAAGCATATGACATAGCATATAATAGACTTCGATCTTAATTTTAATTTTGTTTACAATTTCTTGCAAAGTTTTATAAAAATTGGACTCAAATTTAATAAAAAAATATATGACAGTATATAACAGACTGCAACCTTAATTTTGTTTACAATTTCTTGTAAAGTTTCCTTCTGTCTAACGTATTTTTACCTTAATTGCATTTCAATACATATTATTTTTGTCCGTTTAAAATATTTAAAGTTTGAGATAGAAACTTTGTTCAGGCACTATAATGTTATAGCTTTAGAATATCAGTCAGTATATATGTTTATTACAAGCAACACTCACGAAATATGCGAATTCACTATGCCAATAGCATGATAAAAGTGATTTAAAAAAAATATTATATGATGAAATTAAATAGATGTAATTTTATTGAATAATTGTTGTAATAAAAATGATTTAATAAATTAACATTTTTATTCATTTAAATAATTAATTTGAATAATAAATAGTTACTAGAAAGACTATTTTGTTTCGAAAAAAATTTACTTGGAATAAAATTTAAATTTGTCGTTACTTCTTAACAATATATAATAGTAATTATCAAATAAAAATAGATCAATTTCAAACAATAAAATACTATTTTATTCAGAGATAGATTGTTTATCATAAATATTTTCTTTTAATAAAAAAATTTAAATAAAGAAACAACACTCTCAGAGTTCTGTTAAACGAAAAAACATTCACACACAATTGAAGAGGTGGTAGGGCAGATTCATCTGCTTTTAGTAAGAAGAAGAAAGAAAGAAAAAAAAACGAAAATTACTGTAGTGACAGATTTGCCATTATTAAAAAGTTTAGTCTTTTTGTGGTTTTCTTTTTTTTTTTTTTTACTCTTTCCAGAAGTTAAAAACAAAAATTAATAAGTAAAATATTTGTGTATTGTTTCGGTTTTTTCAGTTTTAAAAACTAACGAATTAAAAATAGTTTTGAAAAACAGTTTTAACAAAACTAATATTCATGATGGAGCTCATAACATTATTTTGCATGTAATTATTAAAAATGTTACAAATTATTTTTCTCTTCAAGATAGAGTAATATCATTATTATTATGTTATAAAAACATAAATTTGCTTCAAGGCTTACCAGCTATCCTTCACGAAGGCTTTAATTAAGTATGATTTTTAAAATGTGGATTGACTTAGTATGAGATATTTCACTAGTCATGAGCTTGGCTAAGATTTTTTTTGTGGTAGCTGATGTTTTAAAACTCTTGATTACTCTAAATCATCTATTATGCAAATGAGTTTACTCAATGTACTAACTGTAATTGGAACTAACACAAATAATAATTTTCTTTTACTTCTATTACCATGTCTCATGGACTTCCTTGTTGTGCTTGTCAAAAGCTAGTATATTAGTACATTGATTATTTCATTTTATATTTAATACTTTCAAATTTACTAATTTAATCTTTGAACTCAATATTTGTACACTAAGAAGACAAAATATGAAGTTACATTATTTAATATTTGATGGTTCAAATATAAACTCTATATTTAAATTAAAAATTTAAAAATTAAATATACTTTATTTTTTAAGTTGAGTTAAGACCCAACTCTCTATATTCTAGATTCTCCTATCACCATGTATTCTTGTTACACTTTCACCAAATCTAATTAGGTCTAATTATACTCTGTGCAATTTCTTATTCTTGTTACACCGGCGACAAATCTAACTATGCTCTATGCAATTTTTTTTGGTCAAAGAGTATGTTGTGTAATTTTGTTTAGTAGAATTATTTGGCGTGTAACCAACACACTCCGTTTCACGTATTAATTTAATATTTATCATAATTAACTACGGAATATACCGTTATAATGGATAGAGTCTACACTATAGTTTACTCTAAATTTTGTCTATTATCTTTACATTTTGAATATTGAGTCAAAAGAGTCCTTTATATTATCTTTGTTGATTCACTTTATATTATCTTTGTTGATTTTTTATTTGTACTAAGAGATAAAAGACACTAACTTTTTTTAGTGTTAAATAAGGAAGAGTATTATTTTATATATAAAAAATTAAAAAACTCAATGAGAATTATAATCTACTAATTGTAGAATTTTGGTCTAGAATTCAAAACAAATTATAAACTATAAAGATTTCTTAAAGAGGATAAAAAATTTGGACGGCATTCCATTGAAATTTTTTACAATTTATAAAATGTATCATGCATGATATTCAAAAACATACAACTTCAATGCAATATTTTGTAGAGTAAATTATTTGTGACTTCAAAAACATATAATGTTAATGAATTATTTCATTGGTAAATTTTATATGATTTAAGATGTATAAATATAATATTGGTCGAACATTTTTCTCAAAAAATTTTGTTATTACC
>JBBPBR010000006.1:36801096-36823855 GCA_037974775.1 Cicer pinnatifidum
AAAAAATTTGTAGCAAAGAAAAGTAATTTTAAAAAATGATTTAATTATTTATTTTAAAAAATAAATCACAAAAATAAATTTTATAAAAATTTATTTATTTGGTATTTATAAAAAAATTATTAAAATAGTATTGAATAATTTAAATTTTCGGTCATTGTAATTTTCTACATCATCATTCTAGTTTTTTACACATCATTTAAATTTTATTTTATTCTATAGTTTTAAATCTTTAGTTTTTCAGAGATGAAGTGTAGTAATCTAAAATTCGACAAAAAATAAGTAATATCTGATCAAAAGTTGTTCAACTTAAAATTCAAGCTAAGGGATGGAGTGTAATAATCTAAAATTCGACAAAAAAAGAAGTAATATCTGATAAAAACATTATTCAACTTAAAATTTAAACTAAATTTTTTTTCGAATGATTGAGTTGAACTCAATTATTTAATTTACATCACTTAAATTATTTAACATTAAAATTCAAATTAAGATAAACAACCAAATATCTAACATTTATGAAAATGAGAAATTCAAAATTACATGAAAAGGAAAACAAAATGGAATTTTGCAAATTTATGAAAACGGGAAACCACAAGTACACTTTGGTATTTTTATTTTTTTTTGGTAAAATGACTAATTTTTTCGTTACACTTTATATGAACGCACGCGCTTTATATGGTTAAACAGTGTAATCTTTAAGTTTAAACAAACAGAAACGGGTTCAATTCAAGTAGCGATGCCGTCCAAAGATTCAACACCACCACCGTATCAAAGTGCTGCCAAAATCTCCGATTCTCAATGTTTTCCTCAATACACCGCTTCTCTCAAATGTTAGGTTTCCTCTTTTACCCCCCGTTTTTTTTAATTCATTAATCGAACTGAATATATAGCGTACGCTCTCTCACATTTTCTTTCAACTTGAATTACTCCCGGAACTATATGAATATACTTTTTAGGTCTAATAAGTAAAATAAGTATTACGTTCTAATGATCGGTGTAAGGTGGTTAATAAATTTCAGTTACCAGAGAATTCGAGTTGGAATACTGGCTGGAACAGTTCTTGGTCGGACTTTACTTTCATTCCCGCTAAATTCTGTGTTACTAAGGCCCCATTCCTTCGGAAACTAGAGGGTTAAAACCAAAAATAAATAAATAAAGTAATTAGGTGAATTCAAATTGTGTATAAAGTGCTTGAGTTAATTGGAAGTGAATCAATTTTCTTTTGTTCTGAAAATCAATTAATTTTTAGGATAAAGTAAAGTTTATCTTTTGAGCATTGTTGTCAAATAGGTGTTATTGCGGCACTATGGCATTTGAGCATAGTGGAACTTGAATTAATAATTATTGTTCTATGATATGGTATTTAGAACAAAGTTCTCTCAAATGGTGGTTATAGTGGTGTTTTAGCTTTGTGGCATAGCAAAATTTGAACATACCATTATATTTTCGCCATCTGTGATTGAAAACACTGCTTTTTGAGCACAGAAATAAGAAAGAAAAGCAAATGAAAGAAAAACTGAAGAATAGGAAGAACTTAAAGTTTATGATTCAATGTTATTGTTTGGGAAGTAAGACGTTGTATCTTACAAAATTTTCCTAAACATTTTCAGGTTTAGAACAATTTAATTCGGACAAGAGTAAATGTCAAGAACATTTTGATGTTTACAAGGAGTGTAAGAAAAAGGAGGTACTGGAATCTTCAGCACTGTCTGTTCTTTAATTGCTTTATGTTGCATATTTTGAAAGTGATAGAATCGATCGTATGAATCATGTTGCTCTACCTGAAATGTGATACTGATACGAAAGAATGAAAAAAAGGTCACCGTGTTGTTGCTAGATGATTTTTGGTTCTATGTATGTAATTTGTAAGCATAGCTAATATTTTCTCCTTCCTTTGTCTTTGTTCTTCCCTTCACTTTCTATACCAAAAATGTTATTCAAATAAAATTATAGATCTCTAGTTTCACCTTCATCTAACTGCAAAATTGGGTGCTATCATCTTTTGTTAATCTGGTTTGGTCTTGTCGTTGTTTCTTATTAATTCCTTGTATGAATGTGATTGTTTGTACCAATTATAGTATGAAATGAAACAAGTAGGAGCTGGTTTTCTATGATTAAGCTTTGGAGGGATTGTACCATAGTGTATTGGAAACTTAGCACCCAAAAATAATGCATTGGTGGCTACATTTGTTGCTATAAGTGTACTTCTTTGTGGTAATTGGTTATTTATAATCACTTGTCCCGTGGGATTCAAATAATGGTTCTAGATTTGCTGCTGATTTCATCTGCCAGTCCACTGAACTAACAATGCACCCGGAAGAGGTGTAGAAGCCCTATAATAACCAAACAACTGGCCATACCCCTTGCTAGCCGTCCAACTGTGAAATGGATCCTGATGTTGAACCTATTGAGTCATTGACTGTTGTTGGACCCAAAATTTGGAATGTTACTAGGGGAGGTCCAGAGCAGGTGATGCGAGTTCTGATGTTCATACTGCCGAGTATGAAGAATGATGATCTGGAATGGAATTTTGGATTGGAGATTTGGTTATATAGGTGAGGTCGAAGGAGTGTAAGGGGTGAAGGGTGTGAGTTAGGTATCATGTAGAAGCATCTTGGTGTATATGAGGCATTGATTACAAGCCATTATTGAAGGAGATTTCTTCTCTGTGAGAAATTTTTCTACCGGGAACATCTCAGATTTTTCTTCTTTTCTACTTTCTTTACAACTAGTGAAATTTCCCCTACAGTATAATTTTTACTTTAAGTCGCTATCAGATTGTATCTGTGTTATCGATGGAGGACCATAGCGGAAAGCCAAGACTCTGCATTTTTAGCTGCCATATAACGCTATGACACGGCCATCCTTTACAAATTGGTCATGACGGTTGTCAAAAAATCCACCACGGCACCACCATAGCCAATATTTGACAGCACTGGATTGTATGTCAACCTCTGTTTCAGGTTTATCATGTGTACCGTCTCACCTACTCTCAAGTACACTCCTCAAATTATACACTCTATTTACTTACCACAGCACATAGATCTCTATCTCCCCCCTTCCTACAGCTTGTGTCATCCAAATCATCTCAGATTATAACTATTTACTTTTGTTCTAAATTTTCTCTCACCCAAGACTCTGAAACTATCCTCAAATGGTTAACTTGTGTGGAGCTTGATTTTGTGATCACAACACAAAGTTAGGCCAGTTTGGTCAGCTAGAGAGCCTCCTGTAAGACTCAACATTTGGGTGTGTGAATGCATTGATTAGATGAAAAAAAATTCAGGTGAAGGGGACAGATATATGTCGTTACTCTAGTAATTGGCATTATCTGCATTCCTTTATTTTTCCGCCCCTCTTGGGTCACCATTAGATTTTCATTGCAAGTTTGACCTTAAATAATCGTTTGAAAGTTTAACTGGTTTCTATTCTCTTTGACGGTGGATTCATCATCCATTACCATTACCATTACCATTACAATTACAATGTAACTGCTGATAGCAGACAGATCACATCAATCTTTTGACCAAGCTATCTCTTATCTTCATGTTACACACAACCAGTTTAGAGGTTCCATTACTTGATGATGTAAGGTGTCAATAAAGTTTTTCCATGTATAAATCGCCAGTTGTCTTTTGCCTTCAAAAAGTTTATGCAATCTCATAAGCCAGCTGAGTGGACATCAAACTGAAATGAACATAGACTGTTAGATCACCATAATTCTGGAGTTAGTTCAGAAATGAAGAAACTAATACATAGGCACTTTGTGCCGTTGCAACCAGATAGTAGTCCAATGATGATGTATACCGGTTTACTTTTTATTTACTGACCATTTTCTAGTTACGTGTTTTGGATGAGACCTGTATAGCTTGAGTTTGACACTTCGACTCATATTAATTAGGAAATTGTAATTTTCTTTTTGATTATAATCCTTATCTACAGTGTTATGTTCTCCGCCTTAGAGGCCTTTTTTTCTCACTTTGGTCTTATTCTATAATTTAAATAAACACCCAACTCAAGGCTTTGCATAATTTAAATGCTAAAAATACATTTTTTTTATACTCTTTTTTGGCATCTATGTATTTGATGTGATATAATTATATTCTCATCACTAGTCATATTCAGGAATGCTAAAAATACATTTTTTTTATTCTCATTTTTCAACACACTCTTCACAATTGAGTTGGGTGAATTTCATGATTCATACTATCTTAGGCCCATGCTGGAAGAAGTATGTGTTGGAAAAAGTTTGTGATTCTTACTATCTTTGTTCCACTCTCTATTTTGTTGGACTCAAATGAAATTCACTAAATCATCAAAGAGTGTGTTGGAGAGAATTTCAAAATGAGTATTTCTGCCATTTCTCATCCATATTATTATTAATGTTGGAACTTTGGCTGTCTCTTCCTGTATTATTGAAATATTTGACATATATATGATAGCTCAAATCATATGTATTACTTTTAGAATTGATTCTTATTGTGTAATATCATTATTCATTGCTCAATAATGCTGTATGAAATATTTTGACTCTCAATTCCATTTCCTTGTTTTGACAGAGGGAGGCACGACTGGAACGTAATAAAAGTCGGTCCTTATTCTCATGAATCTTAGCAGAGTTTTGCTTATTGTATCATATGTATGCTTATCTATTGTAGCATTAGCCATTAAGGTGATGAAGTTATTGAAGCTATAACAAAAAGGTGTTTGCAATAAATTTTGTAAACGGTATTCTGTCTTTTTGCATCAGTACTTAATTTAGGTTCCAATAAATTAGTTGTTTACATTTTTCTTTTTGCAAAAGAATTAATTGTTTACACTTAATTGCAATATGTTGTTCCACTGAAACCTTGTTGACCTTTGGATACTAAATTATTATGACGTATGAACTCTCTTTCTTTCCATCTCCTGATTTTCACAGTATAGTAAATATATGTTTTCTTTGAAGAGTACCGCAGCGTTGAACCACAGGGACAGTTTTTTGTTATTTACTGGAGCAAGTTGCTTTTAAGGATGCTGATTTATTTGTTACATTATTACTTGATTAAACCAATGTGGTGGTTGAGACCGAATCATGAGAACTATTTAAATTTTCATTCCCTTGAAACGTAGTTCAACTCTGCAAAGAATTCTGTGTTTCCACCAAAATAAATGATCAGTGGATGGTGGGCATTGTGAAAGCGTGAATTTTATCTATAGACACCGTAGATCTAAACACAAAAAAACTTCTATACTGGTAGCCATTAATTTTATCATCATAAATTTGTACAACCAACAAGCATCGAGAATTTGAGAATCAATGTGCAATTGTCATATTGATCATTACTTAATTAATGTATGTTTGGTTTTGCTGTGGAATTGATGAAATCACTATGAGTGATTATTATTTTATCAATCCGACCGTAAAATTAAACATGCAGTTAATATATACCATATGAGTTATTTGTTTTTGTGAACAAAAAATAATATGAAGTACAGTTTTCGTAACACTTTAACTTAACATATCTTTTATATCCTTTTGTCATAACACCTACTATTGAATCAAATTTTAGATTTTTTTTTCTATTGAAATCAAATCAAAAACTCAACTTATTTTATTTTTTATAACAGTATGATATATTTTATTCATCCATTATTTGTTAGTTTTTGGTTTTTTATAAAACTTTTTAGTTTAATGTAATATACTTTTTTGTTTTACTATTTAGCTACCCAAGTCATTTCAACCATAATTTATATTTGTTATTTGTAATAGTGATATTTTGCATATATACTTTATATGAGTTGATGTTTGCGGTGGTCTTAATATGTTATTTGACAAGACATATATGTAATTATGCTGCGGTAAAAATTAAATAAACTGATCCAATCCAAATTCACTAAATCAAATCAGATTAGATTTTTTTATTAAGCAATTCAAACCAAACCACACATTATGGTTCTTAATCTCTAGATAGAATGGAAGAGGGAGAGTTTAGGGTTGCATTACCTGGAGATTTTTAGGTAGAGTGTTGCCAAAATAAAGTGTGTATAGATGTAGTGAATGTTTTAGTTAAAAAGAAGAATGTGAATGTTTGCTCCGGATTTGGTGAGTAGAGTGGAAGAGTTTTTTTATGAAGAGTGGAAGAATTTTATTATGAGAAAGTCAAATGAGAGAAATGATGTTTAAAAAACTTGCTTCAAGATTGATCTAACGAAATTAGTAGCGACAAAATAGATAGATTTAGATGTGAATAGTAATTGATGGATCAAAACAATTCATTAATCTATTTATAATTTACTATTTTTTTAAAAAAAATTCAATCAAATTCATCAACTATAAATAAAAATTATTCATTTCATCTATAATCATATTTTCAATCGACGGATATCCATTCAATTCATCTGATTATTTTTCTTTGAGGATTTTAATAAATTAATTATAATATTTGTCATTATTTATCAAAATAATATTATTTATTATTTTAAAAAATTATATTTTTCTTAGATTTAATTTATATACACGGTCAGTAAAGAGTTTTTATACTACCATTAATCATAACTATTAAAATAGTAAAAATCTTTAATTTTTATCAAAATTATCTTTAAAATTAATCTCATGAATGTTTATGATGTGTTGATTATATAAAACTTGGTGCGCACAACGATTAAATATATTTTCTTTTTCAAAATTAGTAATTTGTAAAAAATAATTTTATTTATTATATAAAAAACCGTATTATCTTAGAAAAATACTTTTTTTTTTCTTATTTTATAAAATAGTTTTTATATTAATTTAAATGTATAATTACTTTTATGGTCCTTTAATTTAATTTCAGGTAACGATATAGTGTTTTATATTTTTTTTTTCTTCTTCACATTTTAGTATTTTATGTTTTTAAATAATTGCAATGTTACTCTTTAAGTAGATTTTCGTTAAGTCAACGTTAACAAACTCTCAATTCCATTTTCTTCTCATTCACAGTTCAAAAAATTTTATTTGTTCTTCCCATCTCCCACCATAGAAATTCGTGTTCACAATTTCAACACTCGAAATCCATGGTCTCTTCATGTTCAAATGAGTCAAATTCACATTCCTACAACCATGGTTCTTTCATTTGCAATGGAATTCGTGAACTGCTAAATTATACTTGTGATCTAAAATTTATAATGCGCATAATGACAAAATGGGGTCCGAATAGATTAAGAAAATTTTGGAATTGGAGGAATTCTTCAAGTTTGATTCTGGCAATGTGGGTTTACAATTACCTTTCAAAATCACTAAACATCATAATCAATAAACACATTACCTTACTTCTTCTATCAATATGGATTTACGATTTCTTAAAGGAGAAGAAAACGGAATTGAGAATTTTTTTAACTTGAATTAATAGAAGCTCACTTATGGAATAACGTTGCAATCATTTAAAAAATATAAAATACTAAAAAAAAAAAATTAAATCATTACTTGAAATTAAATTAAGAACACGAAAGTAATTATACCTAATTCAAAAAATGTGGTTTTTTAATTGTATTGAAAATTATTTTGTTTATTAACTTAAAAATATTTTATACAAAATAAACAGTACATCTAAAGGAAAACATATTTTATATACTTTTAAAAAATAAATATAATAATTTAATATTAAATAATCTTATAATCACTATAAATTTTTATTTTTAATTTCTATAAAAAATTATATTTTTTTTCGTACAAAATAATTCAAAATCATTTTAAAGAATCTTCTCTATTTGAATTAAAAAAAGTGTCACTAATCGTTCTCTGTACACAAAAAAAAAAAAAAAAAAAAAAAAATCTAACTCCATAAGTATTTGGGTATACCCGACCCATCTAGATCCGAATGTAATAAAACTGATTGCAGAGGAAGAGCAAGCAGAAGCAGAAAAACAACAACAACAAAAATGGAACACAAAGATTTGAACCTTCTGAATGAAGCTTTAGGTCATCACAACAATCTATACGGTCGCTTCCTTCTTTTAGAAGACTCTGTTGACACAAGCGCTGCTTTCGTTCTTCACCAAATCCTCAAACGCTCTTTCTCTTCACACCCTTCTTCTGCTGTTATCTTTCTCGCACTCTCCAACCCTTTCTCTCACTACGACCGCATTCTCAGAAAAATTGTAACTTCCTCATTTCTCTTCAACTTTGCATTCGCATTTTATGTTCTTATTCTGTTTTCAATTTAAATCATCTTTGTTCTCTTTGCTCATTTTGTGTTTATGTTTTTTTTTCTTTCAATCAAAGACATTTTTTTTTATTAAGTATTAATTTGATTGAACCCAATCTAACTTCAATTATTATTGGTATTACTTTAATAATCGTAAATACTAGATTATTCGGATGTAGGTGAAGTTTGACAAATGTTTGTTTCAGCCAGTAACCGAACTCGGGTACTCCTGATCGATATTTTGCATAGGGATTTTGGTTCTGATGTTGTATGGCATTGTTATTTCTTCAATAATGATTGTTTTGCATCATGTTTGTGATTCAATTGAATACTGCTGCTTTTAAAGACAGTAGTGCAAAAGGGGATGATACAGCTGTGAAATATGATTGGATGTGCTGAAAGTGTATAGTTACTACAAATTAAAATCTTAAATTGTCTAATAACCTTAGCAGGGGCTTTGTTGTGTTTTTCTACTACTATTATTATTGCAATTTATTTTGAATTTTTAATTGGTTGTGTTTATAGAGTATAGACACTATGTTCTCCGATTGCTTAGGGACTGCCATAGTTTCACTATCTATTGCTTATAGGCTTGTGTTTATTTTCTATCCCTCATAGTTTGTTATTTTTCTTGGTGGTAGGGTTGCAACTTGGCTGCTCAGAGAGATAATAATAGATTCTTTTTCATTGACATGCTTATGTTGCAGTGTCCAGGTGAGAATATCAGGTATCATTGTTTGATTCTTCTTCCATTTCTTTGATATCCTATCCTTACCATTTGGTTGACAAATGTAAATAGTATACAAAGATGATTCATTTGAGATGATATTCAATTGTCTACCAGTGTATCATTTATTAAATTTAGAGCAGAAATTATATGTGCTGAAAAACATAAAAATTCTCCAACAAAACTATTGTTGCAAAGTAGGGATTTGATCTCTTCTTAGAAAACTTGCATTATTCTTCATTTGCAAATTGTTTGCATCCAAGTCTAAATCCACTATATTATATCTTCAAAAACTCCATGAGATATGTATGTGAAATACTGGAAACTATGGTCAGCAAAATTCTCAAGATAAATCAAGCATTTGTTGCATCCAAGCAGACTATAGAGTACAGACAATGATTTTTAAATCAATTCCATTATACTTGCATGTAGATTGTAAGTTGTACATTTTATCTCCATTTGGTTAAGTTACTTTTTTTTCCTCTGTTGATTTTAATGCCAGTTGTCATACAAGAGTATCTGTTTTGAAGGAAAATAGTATTCTATTTATGATACTTTGTCATCTAAGATTAGTTTAAGTCATTTGATTGGTTTATCTAAAGATCTGTTAACTTGTCTAAGAAATTTCAGCCTCTTTGGATTTTGGAAGATAAAACCTATCTGAAAGATTATTATATATAGTTGATAAATGAGATGAGTTCATTAAAGACGAAAATGGCAAAAAAAGAAAGCATTCATTCCCCTTCTATATCTTACTTCTATAGTCTTTTTGCCATGGTGCATCTCTTTTACATTTAAGAAAAATCTGGTCTTTGATCCAAAGATAAGTGTTTTAGTTACTATGTTACAAAAACCATATTAGAACAGACCCAAAAGCTATTAGAAAAGACTCTAACTTCTAGTCAAGCCATATTAGTTTCTTAAAATATGTCATTCCATGCATAACTGTTTTAAAAAAAAATTTGTGCTTAAAAAACAACCAAGATAGCCTGTGCCTATTTTTATGATTATTATTTTGCGATTTTACTTGGTGGTAGTTACCAAATTGTGATATTTCATTTTAGTTTCTGTTACATTGGTATACATGACTGAGTAATATCATTGTTATCAATGACTAGATGAAGGAAAACCCAATCACGATCGATTTGCTGATGTGTTTGAGAAAATAGTAAGAGTGATCAATACATTACCTCAAGACAACAAGAAATTTGTCACTATCATGATAGACGATATCTCTTTTCTTGAAGTTGCTGCTAACGGCTCTTTGAATGATGTTTTAGACTTCCTGCATTATTGCTATACGCTAACATCAGAATATGTAAGACAGTGTAAACTTGACTGTTTTTTTTTTTAATCAATTTCAATTTTTTTTTGTTCTTTTATTTATCTGTTCCTATCATAGGGTTGTGCATTTGTTGCACTTGACCATAAGGATATTTATTTGAACGGAGAGAAGCCTGCTATTATCTTAGAGATGGAGCACCTTGCTGACATTTTGGTCAAGGCTGAACCATTGGCCACTGGTTTGGCAAAAGATGTGCATGGGCAGGTATAGTTGTATCATTCATTCTACATAATAAGTTCATACATAAGCTGAACATATAATTCTACAACTTTTGAAAATGTTAAAGGAGTAAAATAATCTTATAAATGAGAACAACCTCTGCTTGACTTCCATTTCATAGAGATCAACACTCATAATGGTATGCAACACTTGGAAGGGAACCGGGAGGCTTAGGGCTCCATTTAGGGTCCTTTCACTTTGTGAAAACATTTTTTGTTTTCATTTCCTAAATTTCGTGTTAACTTTACTTGTTGATTGGTAAGAGACTCTATGAAGCAAACAATTGTCAACATTTCTAGAAACAATGAAAATGTCAAAAAAAAGTGTTTTTATTATTTCTATAAATGTATCTTCATTAACTAACATTTCATCTTCTCTCTATGACAAAGTTTCACTTAAAAAGTCTCTGATCAAAATAAAATGAATACACATTTTAAAAATGGAAAACAATGTTTTCGCAAAGTAAACAGGTTCAAAAAATTTGAAATGCCAAAACAACGTTTTCATTGTTTCTAAATATGCATTCTTCCTAGTCTGCTTTCTATCTTATGTATATCACGATTGTTTAATAAATGAGTGTCTCATTTCCTTGTTTGTAATTTAAAAAGAACACAAATTTTAGAAAATGAAAGCTGAAAATGTTTTTAGGAAAGTAAACAGGTCCATCATTCCAATCATTCATAGTTCTGACTTCAGAGCCTCCGACTTAACTGATATTTTACATTTTGATTAAACAAACCTTGCCACTACTTTTCTTTACTCAAGCATGAAGCTAAGAACCCTTGTATTTAAACTTACAGTTCCCGTTTCCATAAAATTTCTCTTCAAGTGCATATCTTGAACTTATTGGCCACTGATTTCATCTAGAGTTTGGATACTAATTACATGACTCAACCAATTCTTTGGAAGTGCCCTTCGGATTTATAAATTTTTATCATTAATTGAAGAATTGAGGCTGAACATTTTTATAAAGAACAAGAAATTATTTTTGTTTATCTTTCAATGTTGAATTATGTTTTAGTAGTGATACTGCAACTGCATATAGTTTTTTTTTTTGACTCAGCAACTTGAAATAGTTAAAGCTTCTGTTTGTACTAATTCCTTCTTTTTATTTTATTTTATGGAATTGCACTAATTTATTGGATTTATCTTTATCTTGTCTTAAGATTGATGTACAATTGCTGTCTGAGCTGTAGCCATGGATTATCGATTTAATCAGATCACATTAACTTCTCTTGATTATGTTATGCAGTTGATGGTGTTACATAAGCAAACACAACATCAACATGGAATTTCACCTGTTAAGATTCACAACTTCCACTTCAAGATCAAGGAAAATAGCATCGAGTGTTTTTATCCTGGCACAAAAATCTAGTGCTATCAAAAGGCTTGTACAAACAGCTCTGTAATATTGAAAAGAGAGAATGATAATAGCACCTTTTTTTGTCTGTCATGAATTTGAAAGAAATTGATTCTTACTTTTCAATCAGGAACATATTTATTTTAGCACCAACTTTTCGAATTCAGTCAATAACATTTTACAGATTAATTTTTTCTCATTTTGCTCTCTTCTACCATAATCATAATATTTTCCCAAGATTCCTTTTATATAATAATTGCTGTTAGGCATCAAAGACAGAAAGCTCCCCCAATAGTGATTTTGTTGAAAATATGTACCATAAACTTGTAATTTATATTAAATATTTTTTAAATGATAGAGATATGTTGACTCCAAGAGCTCATAAAAAATTCTCCATCCTATTTTTTAAAAAACGGATTATTTTATTCAAACTATTTTTTAAGAGAAAATGAGTCGATTTACATGATGGAATGATATTATAGTAAACGGACGTTTTATGCAAAAGGGGTCTCAAACCATTTTGCAAACGATTAAGGTAGATTTGTGCGTAGTTGGAAAAAAAATGTGAACAGCATTTAGACAAATAACAGGGGAGGTCATTATAATTTTCCCATATATTTTTTTATAAAGTGTACACTGTAAATTGAAAAGTTGATGAAATTTTTTTACCAAAAGGTTTTAGAAACAAGTTTGTTACCCAAATGACTCCATTAAGCAGTTTATAATGTACCAGAAAACGAGTCCACATTTCCTCATAATATCGAATTATACGAGATACACTTGCAGCTGAGAGTAAGTTTTTAATAGTGATAGACTCTGAAAAGTTAAGTACAATATCCAAAAGATATATATAATATTTCGTATCAGGTCCCAATTTCTTTTTCATAAATCAGAAAACCCACAGTTATTACACTTCATATGGCAAAATAGCCACAAACATTTCTGACATAAATAACTATGTAAATCATCTGATCAGCCACATATTCATCATACAATAAATATTTTACATAGCCTTGTAACAATTTTCTTACCACCAATACAATTTCTTCATGCAAAAAGTTCCATGAATTTTCCATGATGACTTCCAGCAAGAAGGGAAAGCTTCTTTCTCCTACTTTTGTTAATTGGCATCCAAAACAGGCAAAGTTTGTGATAGAATATCAGCTGCATGCTCGAGCTCCTGTTCTGTTATAATCAACGGCGGAACAAGCCTAACAACATTACCTTTTCCAGCTGTCAATACTAGAAGTCCAGAATTTCGGCAAGCATCTACATATGGTGACGCGGACACGTCTAAATCGATTCCTACAATTAGCCCCACACCACGAATCTCTTTCACATGCGGATTTCCTCCCAATTTCTGTTTCAGTAGTTCTTTGAAGTATAGACCTTTCTTTGATACATCAGATAGGAACTCGGGTTTGGATATTTTGTTCATAACTGCAAGAGCAGCACTACAAATTAGTGGACCTCCTGCGAAAGTACTTCCATGGTCGCCGTAATTTATGGCGGACGCAACTCTCTCGGTTACGAGGACGGCTCCAATAGGTAGACCTCCAGCAAGAGGCTTGGCAAGTGTCATTATGTCTGGGAAGACTCCATAAGGCTCATGAGCCCAAAGATATCCTGATCTACCTAAACCACATTGAACCTACAAAATCATAGAAATGATATATGCCTCAGTTCAAAGAAAAATAGCCAAATGAAATAAATGCAAATATGAAAAGTTATAATTATAACCACACTTCAAAATCATGTAGGCTATAATACATTATCATTCAAGCAGATAAAGATTTGAGTGCATTTACTATAGTTAGTCACAGTGCTATATTCTCATTCACTTTCAAATTATTGTAAAATAAAATAATATTTGAAAAATAAACAAACACACTAACCAACCCTTTCAAGTTCTGATGTACTCAATAGTGAGATATTACAAAAAAAATATTACAAAGCAAAAACGATTTGATTGAAAAATAAATAAATAAAAGAAAAACCCAATGTTGTATGTCTGTTTTGGTTACATATGCAAATTTAGTTTTCTACAAACAAGAGATGATGCACTAATTTACTACTATCAATCTTTTAAAACAGGACCGGAGATCGAACTACTGAGATCTCCAGATCATGGTTCAAAATATAAGTATAAAAAAAAAAAAAGAACCAGTTGAACTGCAGTTCAACCCGTTTTTGATAGACTGAAAATCGACTCTGGTTGAACCAACCAGCAGATTGGCTGGTTCCCGGTTCAACCGACTGATCCGGTTCTGAAAACACTGACTGCCATATAAGTACAACTAATGCCAAGATTAGATAATGCAAACCTCATCAAACACAAGAAGTGTTCCAGCTTCATCACAAGCATTTCGCAGAGACTGTAGAAATTCTTTTGTAGCACTGTATACTCCCCCTTCTCCTTGGATCGGTTCCACAAAAACTGCAGCAATATTGCCCTGTCGAATTAACTCCTCAGCGGCCAGTGCATTTCCATACTCTAAAAAGGTCACTCCAGGCATAACAGGTTCAAAAGGTGCTCTGTACTGCACTTTACTTGTCAAAGCAAGTGCACCCAGGGTTCTCCCATGGAAACAATTGCTAAAAGCTATGAACTCAGTAGCTGGCACTTTCCCGTCAGTACTTACATGTTGTTGATATTTTCTTGAAAATTTAATAGCTGCTTCATTTGCTTCAGTTCCGGAATTTGCAAAAAATACACGATCAGCAAAAGAAGAAGCTACTAAACTCTTTGCAAGTTCTACCTGCATCAATTCTAAACAAATTACGATACAGATAAAAGGTGTAAAGCAACAACATGAATACACATAACATAGAATCAAGATATAAACTCATATAGAGATTAATGCAACAGCCATAAATAATATTCAAATGAAATCTGCATAAAACTAGATAGAGATTCTTAATAGGCCTTTTTCCCATTCTAGTTTTCCTTCTGATAAATGGAAATACAAAGTGAAGTAGGGAGACAGAATCTGAAGTGTTACACTGTCATAATTGAAACAACGTCTACATAAAAATTCTAAACAAAAAATAAGCACAGAATAACTCACCCTTAACCTCCAACACTGATGACAATTTCAAAAACTTCAACTAATACGTATTTGAGCCTTCAATTTCATTTATGCCTCCATAATTTACAGATGACAGCTAACTTTTTGATGTTCCCCCTCCACCTCCTTTGTACCATAAGTCTATCTTAACACTCTTACCGAACATATTCACCAACTTTTAGCCGCAATGAACCAAGAAGTGCTTTTTATTGGACCTAAACTTTACTTGCATTGCTTAATGACATAAGGTATAAAATTTTCTCCTCTGGGGTCATCTCACTTTGACAAAGGTGTCGGCTTGACGAGCATTAACAGAAGAACTAGCTGATAGGTTGTTCTTGTCCTTTTTGGAATTTCGGAACCCGAACTTAAATATTTAATTGGAACTTTATTGCCAAAACACCTACTTCCCTACACATACTTTACCACTAACATCTTGTAAGCACTTCATAACCTTTCAGATTTTCTATAGTTCGATAATGGTAATTGTTCACCGAGTTCTACTATAAAGAAAATTTAGTATCAAATCAAAACTGAAATTTGTCTTCACTCAGAGGCTCCTGTAGACAAACAGTCAGAACCATGTTTGATCACTCAAGTCTACACTTTTCTAGCACTCAAATCATTAAAAATACTACCTTTTCGTTTCCCTTTTTATCTCTCTTTCCTACACTAACCATTCTCACTAGGGTTGTGACTTGTGAGTGAATTCTTTATTTAGGCAAAAAGGCTTCCAAGTTGCAATTATTTACTATAAACAACTATTAAAAAAATTTAAAAAGCCAACAATAAAAAGTGATTCTAAAAAGAGCCATTACCTTAGTTCAAACAAATCATCACCAACACAACAGAATAATACTCAAAAACCTTCTATGATACCCAAACACCAGAACACAAATTATGACTTAAAATTACACTTTCTATTTTCCTATTTGCTTTGCTCTATGTAGCACCAAAATTTTAGACGAAAGAAGTGATAGTGTGTGACACGCCAGACACCAATGCATATTGTTACATTCATTCAGTTCCATTAATCAAATTCACATTGTATATTTTCCTGTTTGCTATGCTCTATTCTAAAAAAAACCATTTTTCATTACTGATATTTAAAAAAAAAAAAAAAAAAAGTAATTTTCATTAACAACTTTTGTTTTTCTTAAAAACCTCTAAGAATAATATATATTATTAGTACCAAAATCATTTTTTTTATAATATGTAACAAGCGGACCCTAAATCACCTTCATTTTCCCAAATTATTACAAGTGTCAATGTCAGTGGTTCATAGGCATTGTTTCTAGTATAAAAAACTTGCACAAAAAACACAACAACAAAAGTGTAATGGCATGATGGTGCAATGTTACCAATATACCTGAGGAATAGAGTGATAAATATTGCTAACATGAGTAAGCACAGCAGCTTGTTCAACAACAGCTTTCAACCAATCCTCATCACCATGACCAAGTGAATTAACAGCAATCCCACCACTCAAATCCAAATACTCATTCCCTTCAACATCATACACTTTACACCCTTTCCCTCTCTCAAGCACAATTGGTGTCCTTGCATAAGTACCCACTATGTACTTCCCTTCTTCCTCAATCACCTCTTTCGCTTTCTTCTTCGCCACACTTTCCTCTGCATTTGTGTTGGGTGCTCCTACATCTACTTTAAGGGATGCGCATGGCGGCACCAATGAATTGGGAAAGTGAAGCTTTTGGGGAACATGTTGGTTGTTGTTGATGAATTGGGTGAGTTTGTTGGCGAATGAGGATTTGTATGTTGTGATGGTTGCACAAATTTGAGCAGCCATTGCTGTGAATTAGGGTTAAATTTGTTGATCTTTGTCTGCTGAGTGGGAATTAGGGTTTATATTTGATTTGATTTTGTTTTGATGAGTTTGGATACGTTGCGTTGTTATTATTATTATACTGTGACAGAAAGTTGCGAAGAGAGAAGAAAGTGAGAGAGAGAGGAGCAAAAGTGAGGTGGTGGTGAATGAACGGAAAATTAGGAAAAAAAATACATATTAAATTAAATTTACAATAGTACATGTGAATTGAATTTACATAATCAGAAAAAGAAAATGATGTAACCAATAAATACGTAGAATAATTAGTTTAATAATGGTGACCCTTAATTTGTCAAAAATATTTAACAAAATTTCAAATTTAATATTTTTATTGAATCTTTAAATTTTTATATATTTTATATTTAATTTTTTTAAACTCTTAAATAGTTTAAATTAAATATCTGAATTTTTAAATAATTTATATTTAAATTTTTAAATTTAGAAACTTAAGTACAAATTATTATTAAAAATGTTTTAGTTTATGGACTTAATTCAAGATTACTAACAAATTAAGGTTTCAATTACAAACTTTTTTATTCCAACAACATATTTGAAAATTCTAAAGTGGACCTACACATTAATTAAATTATTCAATTTTCTATATATATCATTTATCTTAGAACTATTCAAATAAATTTATATTTTCATATCTTTCATTCTCAAGTCTCATTATTTAAATTATACTAAAGTTTTCTGATATATTTTATCTGAAGAGTGAAAATTAGTGAAAGAAAAAGTGTGATGTTTTTTTTCTATTGAGTGTTATTGGTGTAAGGATTTGTGAGGTATCAGATTTAATATTAAGTAAGGAAAAAGATTTATTCTCTCTAACCTTAAGTGAGATATCTTTAGATGTTGATGAGTGACTTCAAGTTGGAGAAGGTGTTCATCAATTAAAGGTTGTGTGTGGTTCAAGAATTAAAGAGTTTGTTCTTCAATTTATTGGTTGTGAGTTATTTTAGAAGAAGAAGTGGTATTTCAAGTTGTAAATATATTTTCAAAGATCTTATAATTTGTGTATATTGATTGAAAGTTTCTGATTTAGGTGGCATATTGATTGTCATTAATTTGTGTATTGTTTAATTAGTTTAAGTATGATTGAATTGAGTTTCAATCATAGTTCAAACACCGTAACATATTTTTTGTGTAATCGCTTAAAATATTTTTGTATTATGAATTCAATGTATGCTTCAATTTGATTGGAATTCTTTCAATGTTATATAAAAGGAAAACCACTTTCGTATAAAGTTAATGACTCTATTCAACCTCATCTAGAGTATTAAAGTCATCATTGTTCAACATTATCCAAGCTTATCTTGCAAGACCTAGATTGGTTTGGATACAACATATACTATTAATGTTTTGGTGATAACAAAGTAAAAGAGCAAATAAGTCAAATTAGAGTCTGTGTTATTGATTATCTATTATGGAAACACAAGTGATTGTGACTTGATAGTAATTATCTATATGATATTCATCAATAGAGACAAAGAGAATATTATTAATTAATAAATAATTAGTTACTAAATGCTAGAGTATATTTTTATTTTTTTTAATTTAAATGGATTTTAAAAAAATTAATATAAAATTTGATGTCCCAATTGTCTAATAATCTATAATGTAATAGTTATATCAATAATATATATACAATTGTACTAATGTTATTTATATAAGAGAAGTATCTATTGTGAAAGTATATTAAATTCCATTATATTTAGGTTAATATAAACTCTTTTTGTTGAAGTTGAGTTGATTGAGTAATCATCTATAATTACAATAAATAAGTTAATATGCAGTAACACTTACAGTATAAAGAATAAAAAAAATGTATTAGAACTTTGTGAAAATAATTTTAATTTTGAGACCTCTAAATTTTTTAGATGATGTTGATGTTACTGCAACAATATTAGGACCATTATGTAGCTTGTGATGGACAAATATATTTTGAAAATCAATAACTATGTTCCTCCATAAAGTGACTTTGATAATTTCACTCCTAAAAATTAAAGCAAAAATAAATAAATAAAATAGGTATAATGTTATTAAGAAATGGAATTATAATCATGTAGTGTTCTGTTAGACTATTAATTTTAGGGTATTTTGTGTTAAATTACTTAGACATTTAGCCCAATTTTATTTTATTTGTGAATTAAGTATCAAAAATATATTTCGTTAGAGTTTATAATATGTTTAATATATATATTGAGACTCTATTAAAATTATTTGTCGAAGAATAATTTAATTACGTTATGAAAAATTTAATATCGGACATTTTTTTAAAAATATCACTTGTTACAAAATATTTAATTTATCTGTCAGTTGAGTTGCGACGAGAGTAAATATTTTTTGAAAAAGTAATTTGAGAAGTGATGTGTAATGATATTTTTTAAAAATATCTATAAAATTAGATATTTGTTAGTTTGATTTTACAAAAAGAGAAAACATTTCCTGTTACCTCGCGATTCACCCCTTCTTCTTCCTTTCTGTTTGCAAAAGCTTATGTTGGTGGTTTTAAAAAACCAAACAAATACAAACCCTTATTTATCTACTAGATGTAAGCTTCCATTCGAGAAGTGTTAGGAGGAAAAATTGCTCCTTACTACTTTACGGTGTTTGTGAACTAACTTTTGAGGTGTCGACGCGAACGAGAGTTTTCAACGTATTTGATCGCGGTAGCAAAAATGGTTGAGGAAGCGATAACGAATGTAAGGACTCCTTCCAAATTTTTAGTTTGCATATAGGGATTCTATATATGTGATTGATGTATGATTAATGCTGTTGATTTTATTAGTAATGGTAAGAAAAAAAAAAATTGATGTGTTTGAGTTACGTGATGAGTTATTTTCAAATAAATGAATTTGAATTGAAGTTGAAATTTTACAAAAAAAAATTTATAGTTGTTAAAGTCGTGAAAAAGTTCAAATTTCAACTAAGTTAAAGAGTTTGAGCAAAAAGTTAAATTGAAATTAAAATGGTTAGAGTTTAAAGTGTTACTCTTTTAATTACTCTTGGACTGAGTTTAAAAAGAAAAAAGTTTAGAGTATTTTATTAACTCAAAATTTCAGTGCTTTGATAGTCGAATGTGTGTATGTGTGATTTGAACAATATTTGTTTTATTTAGTTTTAACTAAATAATGTATATTATTTGGTTTTAAAAGTTTGGTGTGTGAAAAAAATTTAATTTTAGAAATTTTGTTGTGGTTGGATTAATTTTATTGTAAACAAATTGTTATAAATATTTATGTTTATGTAGTTAGCTCCTTGAGTCTCTAAAAGGAATCGAGACCGTTGACATCGAGTTAGCGGTGGGGAGACCTTTGATAGATTAATGTTGTTGTGGTGATTAAGTTTTGATGTGATTATGTATTCATAACTGATAATATGTGCGTTAATGAATTTTATTGAGGAAAATCTGTTTTGAGTATACTTTGTGATAAGTTTGAAAAATCGTTAGTGTTAAATGAGTATTAAAAATGGGGAATCTTTTAATAGCTGCATTTATTTTGTGATTGTGGTGAAAAGAGTCAGAGTATGCTCATGTATTTCATAGCTTGTGGTGACCGTGATGAGCCACAATGTTAATGGTGATCGCGATGGGCCACGATGTTGAGTGGTGACCGTGATAGGCCACAAAGTTAAGTGGTGACTGTGATGGGTCACAAGATTATTCCATGTGATAGTTGGTCTATCTTATCCTCACAAGGATTTAACTGATGTGTAAGGCTATACTCTAGTAAATCGTGTTAGCCTGTGAGAGACTACACCTCAGTAATTAGTACTAAGGCCTATGATAGGCGGTACAATTATGATTTACTCCCCTTCGAGGAGGGTTTTGTTGGAAATTCAAGAATCATGCGCATTGGCATATACACATTGCATTAGGGTGTTTGACATGCGAGTCATATTTGTTATACTATGGTGATTGTATATACATACTCGGTTGTTGTTTGTTTTTGTGTTGTGATTGCTTTAAGGTGTGAATTTGGGTTGATTAAGTTTCAATATAATTATGTGTTCATAATTGATGTTATAAATGTTTGATGTGTGATTGAGGTGTGAATTTGTGGAGATTAATTTGATGTTAATTATGTGTTCATAATTGATAATATGCATGTTTGAAGTATTAATTGATTCAGAGCCATTTTAGAACTGAAAATCTGCATTTTTCTCAGTTGTATTCGGCTACAACAGTGTTGTATTCGAATACGACAATGCAGTTTGTCAAAAACTTCATTTTTCAACATTGTTTATGCATTTTTGGACATATGAAAACTCTTTCGAGGAATATGCTAAGACGAAAGGTTCTCTTGAGCATTTGAAAATATAAGAGTTTTGTTACGTGTTATTTGTTAATTTCGGTTGGTGACCATTTATAATTATTGTGGAAATTTGGGCTTTTGTCCTCAGATGATACCCGAGTTCGTTCCACCGACTGTTACCTTGACGACGAAAACGTCGTTAGACTTCCCTGACCGAGACTCGCCTACTGCTTGGGTATACGACCCCATCTCAAGCATGGCTACTTATACATGGAGGGTAGTGAGGACAAGTAGGAAGCTGGAGCAGTATATCTCGTGGAGCTCACTCGCAAGAGGATCGACTATCTAATACCTTCATGATTCATGCTTGGGATAAATGGAGAATGGGAAGATGTAGAGGATTTCTCAGTTAGAGTTGAGGCGGAGGCCACCGTAGAAGTTGGAGATATAGTGGTTGGATCCGGGACTGACGAAAAGGATAAAGAGCCGATATCAGCGGAGCGAGAGATTGCAGGACCGTCTAGGTGGGTCGAGTCAGAGCTTCCATTTTCAGTGAATGATCCCTTACCGACTTTTGCTAAAATAACAGACTGTTTTGAGATCTCAACGCCGCCGAAGCCACCTATCTCGTGGGTGGATCTGACTTCTGAGGAGACCGATCCTTCTATGGATGTTGATGAGGATGAGGTTACTTTGAAGATGGATATTGCGTCATAAGGCACTTGCAGAGTGTGTGGAGGTCACCCATGTTATTGTAGTTTCTAGTGAATGACCAGATTAGTTTGGTTGCATAGGGACTTAGTGTCTTTGGTGGTCGTACTTATTTCATTTTGAGATGACTATATCTATCTTATATTGTCACTTGACTTTTATTTAGTGGGTCTATGTTCCATTTTTTTGACGTGGCCATGGGGGGAATAACAATCAAGGGTATGAGCGATGTCTGATAGGTCTCATAGCCCCAGTGCATTTACTATTTGTATATTTTGTATTATCATCCTAAAAAAAACTATTTCAGTTTTGTATTTATGACATAATTATTCAGGAGTTTTGTCGTTTGTGTTACGACGAATTATTTTTATTATTGTTTTTGAAAAAAAAAATACACTCACGCTGTTTAAAAATCAGGGTCTTACATGTTTCAATGATGTCTACAGTCCAAAAAATAGTTAGTACCAAATGATGTTTATTTGATAGTTTAAAACTTGAATTTTGTATTGAACGAATTATTACCTGTTAGATTTACTTTATCTCCCAATCTTTGTGCTAGTGATTTTAATGAAGTAAACTCAAAGTAATGGTTTTGAATGATAATTTTTGGTTCTTGAATTTTGGTTACAATAGTTGTTGTCAAAAACCATGTCTTCTTTATTACGACGATAAATTTGTAAGAATAATTTTTCGGTGATATTTTTAGATTTTTTATGTTGTATTTATCGCCTTCTTGTATATTGTTTTTGAAAGTTGAGATAAGTTCTTTATTGATTGTTGCATGTAAATGTGTTTCTTACGAGTAATAAAAAAAAAATAAATATATATTTATTTTTTAATAACTAACATTACAATTTTTATAGTCTTTATAATTTTAAAATAAATATTGTTTATATATCAGAAAAAAGTGTATACGTTTTCATCCAATAAAATCATGTCCAAAAAAATTGATTCATCATCACTTTATAATGGAATTGTTATAAACTTTAAGTTTCAATTTTGGAACATCTTTTTATATATATATATATATATATATAAATTCAATTATTTAATTAAATA
>JBBPBR010000006.1:36832796-36848860 GCA_037974775.1 Cicer pinnatifidum
CCAACTAAGTAGTAAAATAATAGCCCTTTAATTGTAAAAAAAAAAACTCAAAAATCGAAAAAAAGGAATAAAGATCTTTCATTTAATTTTGGCCCAACATTCACTAGTAATCAAAATAACAAATTTATAAAATGGGCGATTAAATTCAAGTGAACAAGGGAACACAAAAATACAATTAGCCCAAAATTTTACTAAAAAGGTGTTATATTTGAGAGGTACAAAAAAGAATACAAAAAACTTGTTTATTTATCCTTCATGAAGAATACATAACAAAATAACTGAAGCAATATAACACTTCCATTTCTCTATTTGATCTCTTTGTTTCTTATATAGGCACTCCATCTAGAAAACGTTTGTAAAAATCCAATGACTCTCGTGGCTTATATTCTGGAACAGTGTGTCCTGATCCCTGTAGAGGTGTTAATTAATATTAAATAGTATCAATATCAAATAAATCTAAGTTAATATATTGAGTTTAACATTTTTATGTACTTACCTTTATTGTCAGATATGTGAGATTGTTGGAATATCCTTGAGTATACCTGCAACCAAATAAGAAATCTAACTCAACCTCTAGTAAACATTAATCTCTTAAAGTATATTTGAGAGTTGAATTTTATAGAAAAAGAAAGTAGAAAATTATTCTTCATTTTTAAATTGAAGAAACTATAAATATTTTAAAATTTGATTAAGTATCCTGGAAAGAAAAAGAGGAAATAGCATTATAAGTACCCAGCAACTTGATCATTACTGAACCATGGCCTCCATTCGTCAACAATCTTATCTCCAACTAATCTTGTCCATGTTTCGGTTCCAGTATATGGGACACACATGTCATGATCACCACTGCCAAAAAATATATGAACTTTTATTTAGGGAATAACATAAATTTTGATAACGATGTTGTGATAATAAAAGCAAAAATTGTAAAAGGATTATGTGAAATTTGAAATTTACCTATATGCTAATACTCGATATCCTTTGGAAGTAAGATTCTTGTGAAAATTGATCATACTCCCTGTATCATGAGTGTATTTAATTTGATCTGTACATAAGTACCACTTACTGACCACACTTTCCTGTTTTATCAAAAATTAAAGTGTTTGATAATTAAGATAGTTAGACAATTATATACTAAGATATGAATGAACATGACATGCTCTGATACGATTTTCTACTGTCACCAAGTTCAAGCATTCAGATAATTAGTATGACGGTGATCGTTGAATCAAGATCAAACGATTAATATTTTAATTTTGATTTTTTTATCTTTCAAAATTAAAATACTAAACTTGAAATCTAAACTATTAAAACTCGATCCAACAGTCATCCAACTGCTGAATGCAAACAACCTAAATCTCTAATACCCACAAAAGAAGTTTATTGCAGAGAATCCTCACCTCAACAGTGTGAATAGCTTTCCTGACCTTAGGATTGTTCAACCATGAGTTAGCAACCCCAGCGTCCTAAACATAATATAAGGTTAATTTTTTTTTTAAGTATAACTTGTTGAATTAACGGGTAATGCACTATATCAATCATATTAAGTGTCAGGTATTATTATGCATACATATGAACAAAATATTGTGTACTAATTGTTATGATAAAAAGATATTTATTGACTAAATTAAATTGTAAAGAAATAAAGTAACTTACCGTGCAAGGAACCAAGACATCGACGCTCGTCAGTTCTGGCCAAGATGGTACAATTCCATCTTTCACAATACCTTTGTAGGGCCAAGCGCGACCAAACATTCTTTTCCTCACAGGTAATGATTTATCAGTCTTACCCAATTCCCTAAAGCTTAATGGCAACTTAGAATTTGAATGTTTATTCTCCTCTTTCTTTCCAGGATGATAACATGGTTCTAGAATGTCATACACATTTAAACTTGCAACATCCTATAACATTTAAAATAAAAAATCATGATTAAGTGTAACATAAATTTAACCTTTAATTTTTTTCATGCCATAATGCTAGTATAGTTGAATCACCTTGTCGACTTTTTCCAACAATTTTTCGCACTCGTCGGTGTCTACTTCATAGAAGTTTCCTTTGCATACTTTTGTTGCGTTCTGTTTAACAATGTTTAAGTTAACAATATTAATTTTCAAGAAATAAACAAAATAATGTATGAAGTTCCAATCTAATGTATACTTATTTCCTAGAATAACACTCACACAAACATTGAACACTAATAATAATTTAAAAAATAAAATAAATTTAATGTGTCAGTTGACAACGATATATATTAAACACCAAACACACTTTTCTTAGAGATGTTATTGTTACGTAATAATAGCATATAATTCATTTCTCTATGATTAAGAGTTTTATGTTCACCTCAAAAAGTTCGTTAGAAATAAGACTCATCCCATGTGCAAATGGAACAAGAGCATTTCCATCAATCAAATCATCTGTAACAGGATTTCCAACCATATAACCCTGCACATTAAAATAACTTAATATTACGATCACAAAATTAATTGAAAAAACATAAAACAATCAATTAAACACAGTACCTTGAAATTCAATGTTGGCTTGGTTCCATTTTCAATTCCTAAAAATTAAAAAGTCAATAAAATACATCTGAAATTTTATTATATACTAACACCATTAATTAAAAACTTTGATTGAAATTATTTTTTACCTATCACTACTTGATTAGCAAGAGTAGGCACATAAACTCCTGCATAAGACTCTCCAGAAAGGAATAATGGGTTTGCTTGAAACTCAGGGTATAATTCAAACCACTAATTTATTCAAAAATATAAGGTAGATATGTAAGCTATATTGTAAGATGTAAATTAAAATTAGTTGATGCAAATATTTTATGTCAACATTTTTCTTACTTTGAGGAGAAAATTGTGTGTATCATAAGCAACTTGAATATCTCCAGTTTTATAATCAGATAGATTCTTTGAGTATGAAAATCCAACTCCAGCAGGAGAGTCCAAATATATAATGTTGGAAACCTATAAAATTGAAACCACAACAAAGGCATAATCATTGTTAAGTGAGTTATACTATACGCAGGATCAGCCCATAACATAAGGAGGTCAAATACGAATTTAAATATGAGGTTTTTAAAAAAAAAAAGATATTTATAGTAATATTTTAATAAAATTATTTAAAAAAATTATAAAACACTATTTTTTAGACACTTTAGAATAAAAAATCATTTATTAAATTAATATAATCGATTTTGTATAATTAAGTCGATTAATTTAATATTTATTGAAACAATTTTAATTTTACATTTGATAATATTAAAATATGAAGTATTTGTATCAAATTTCATTTTAATCTGGCGCTTTACTCTTAGGTCGATCCAAATTACATGTAAGTCAAATAAATCAATATTTTCTTTCTCTAAAGATATATAGGAAGAAAAAAAAATCACTAACCTTTGACCAGCTGTATGGATTGGGTTGCAACTTAGGCAATGCTCCCTTTGTGGCAGGTTTTTCAAAATTAAAAGGACCTAAAACACATCACCAATTGGATACATTAGACATTACTATATTATTTAATTTAATTTAATTAAAAACAAACTCTTCATTCTTGTCATTCATTAGTTAAACTTACCATGCTCAAATACAAAGCCATCAAGACTAGAGCATCCTGGTCCACCATTAAGCCATAGAACCACAGGGTCCTTTGATGGATTACTTTCTGATTCAACAAAATAGTAATACAAGTTTCTACCATGACTTTCGTCCACTGTCACATACCTTCAATTTTCAAATACAATGTCAATTACACATTTTTCCAATTCTTCCATTTTTTAATGGGCAATTTCCTATTATAAAATATAAGATATAAAAAAAACAAGAAGCTCGTTATGGAAATATAGTTGTTAGCTAGTGCTAGAATTTCGTTAGAGTCTCTTTGTCAGTTGAATTTTGGAGTGAAATGTTTTAGAGAGTTAAGTCTATATTTTTAAAAAGACATAATAAATAAATATATAATATAATATTGTTTTTTTAATACCAAACTATAGATTTAACTTTTCAAAGCTCTCCTATCTAAAAATCAACTCCTAAACATATTTAGAGACAAACAAAATTATTATACCATTGTTGAGAGATGTCATCAATATTTTTTAAATAGCAAATATTTCTCTAGAATAAAATATAAATAAAGAAGTATTTAAAAAATTGAAATCGATCAAGATATAAGAGACATTAATTCCAGATGTAATTAAAAATTTTAGCTAATTAGAATTGAAATAAAAGTGCTTGTGGGAATATAACATACCCAGCATAGTGCTTGGAATTTAGAGAGCCATTAAAGCCTGGAAGGTTGGTTACAAGAGAATCTTTAGGTGCTGACTTTGTTAAGACAAAAGTCAGAAAAATGTGAAGCAAGACCAAGAACAAATTGGCCATCTTGCTCTAGTACAAAGTTAAGAATTATTAATTTTCACAATAACAACATAATATGTTGATTCTTTTATACTCAATTAACATGTAGAATAAAGAATAAGAAAAATGATTAAATAATAAAAGTAATAATATTTTTAAAATTTAAATTTAAATGATTCATTAAAGGAATTTACTTTTTTTTTTATAAAAATAAAGAAAATTATTTAATGAATTGTTTATTGGGGAAAATATCCAAAACAATAAGGTCAATTTTCAAACATATTGAAAAAAATATGTCAAAAAATAATATAGAATAAATGATTAATTTACTACCAGGCTTGTAATAAATAATATTATTTCTATTTATTTAAATAGGTGAGTTTGATAGACCAAAACCATTTTTTTATGGCCTTTAGTTTGATCTTTTTTACCTAATTAAACTTCTAAAAATTTTGACCGTGTCTATTTAAAATTAAATCTAGTATGATCCGAGCCTTTTGTAGGCTAGGTTGTAAGCCCCTATGAGATAACTTGACCTACTTCCTGACCAAGAAGCAATCGTTCGAGTCTAAGTCTAACCTAATAAAAAAAATAGCGACAACAATGTGGAAAAGGACATGGTTTAATTGAAGGAGGGACCAAGTTTGGATTGATGTCAGGGATAATTGTTCCGTCCCTTTAGTTAGAAAAGACACGAGGTTGAAAATATTATCAATTAGATAGACTAATATATTATTTTCCATTAAATAAAATATCAAAGTAGTACACTACAAGAAAAACACCATTTTGTGGCCAACTTTATAAATATTTTGTGGCCGAATAAAACCCTCACAAATTAGTGACCGAAAAAGCCCTCACAAATGCCAAAATTGAAATTGGTCTTTATTTGTGGCTGAAAAAGCCCTCACAAATTTTTAAATATTTAACTGGATTTTGTGGCTGCCTAAGCCCTCACAAAATCACAACATTGTGATTTTGTGAGGGCTTAGGCAGCCACAAAATCTAGTTAAATATTTAAGGATTTTGTGAGGGCTTTTACAGCCACAAAAAATCAATTTGTGAGGGCCAAATCCGTCACAAAGGACTGACATGATTTTGTGAGGGCTTAGGCAGCCACAAAATCCAGTTAAATATTTAAGGATTTTGTGAGGGCTTTTACAGCCACAAAAAATCAATTTGTGAGGGCCAAATCCGCCACAAATGACTGACGTGACCAGTGGCATTTGTGGCTGCAAAGGCCGCCACAAAGGAATGCGTACGTGGACTTTGTGGCTGCAAAGGCCGCCACAAAATTTTAAACCTACGTGGACTTTGTGGCTGCTTTGGCCGCCACAAATGCTCAACGTAACACTATATATATTTTTCTCCCCTCCTCCTTCATTTTTTCACATCCAACTTCTCTCTAAAACCTCATTCTAACTATTTTCTCCTCCTTCTCTCTACACCAAATATTTTGTTATTAATTTAAATATTTTATTATTAATATTTTATTATTTAAATTAATCTTTAATTTAATTATTAATCTTTAATTTTAATTTAAATATTTTATTTTAAATTTTTAATTAAATTAAGATTAGTTTATTATATATATATATATATATTAAATTTAATTTATAATTACATTATATTTCAAATTTAATTTAATTATAATTTAAATGTTAATATTAATTTATAAATATATTAATTATATTAATTATAATTATAATTATATTAATTTATTATATATAATATTAATTATATTAATTATATTAAATACATAATATATTAAATATATTAATTATATTAATTATAATTATTGAAATAAAAATTAATTTTTATTTTACGTTGGCATTTGTGGCGGCCAAAAGCCCTCACAAATGTCCAGTCAGCAGGTATTTGTGGCGGCTAAAAGCCCTCACAAAATCCAGTCAGCATTCCTTTGTGGCGGCCAAAAGCCCTCACAAAATCCAGTCAGCCTGTCTTTTGTGGCGGCCTATGCCCTCACAAATGCAGACTTTTGTGGCTGCAAAAGCCCTCACAAAATCCTCTCCTTTGTGGCTGCAAAAGCCCTCACAAAATTTTGTGACCAGCTAATTTGTGGCTGCCTTTGGCCCTCACAAAAGCCACCTTTGTGGCTGTTTTTTGCCCTTTGTGAGGGCTTTTGGCCCTCACAAAATTAACTAATTCTTGTAGTGGTACGTCATGTATTATTTACTTTTGTTATGTGTTTTCAAGTGATGTTATGGTTGGGGAAATACAATTTTATGCACAAGACGCTTTTCAATATAGTTGATGATCGTCTAGTTAAAACTTTTTTTCATGACTATGTATTACTATTTGATACATTAAAGTTAGACTTTAACAATGCTTTTATTTTTTTTTATTTTTTTTTATATTTAACGAAATTTTAAAGTGTTATAATATGTAGTACTGTTAAAAGATACGACATCGCTTTTAAAATATAAAAAATATTGTCGTAAATAATATTTAGTAGCGCTTTATCTAAATAACGTTGTTGCATATTTAACGACACCTTTATAGTGCTTTTCGAAAAATAATGATGTTATAGTTGTCATTTGACAACACATTTTCTAGAAAAGCGTTGTCGTATGTGGTATTTTAAAGCACTTTTTTTGACAACGCATTTATTAGTGTTTTCTAAGAAAAGAATTACCGTAGGTGTTATTTCAAAGATAAAAGCGTTGTCATATGTAAGATAATTATTTCGTAGGTGCTTGAACCTGAAAAACTGAGGTTGATTTGCTAGTTAGTTATTATATTAAATATAGTAAGATAATTATTTCGTATACCATTGATATCTATGTCAAATCTTTTCTATTAAAGTGACTAACACGTTGTGAGGTTGAACCTTCTTACCATTCCCTTTAAAATTTGTAGGAATCTAAATAATGTAAAACTAAAGAAATTAGATATCAAGTAAATAATTAATGATAAAATATATATGGACAAAATATATGATTGGTAACAATGATTTCAACATACCTTATAACTACTTATTGTTTCTCCCAACAACTTCATATGTCCATCATTGTCAGGGATACGCAATGGTGCAATTGATTCTAAAGCAATCATAGTTGAAACTTTAACATAGCTGACATGAAGTGAATTATGTTGTAATATTTTTTCCAAGTTATTGTATAGTGTTTATTTTCCAACAATGTGATAAGTAGAGGAAGATAAATAGAGCTCACCAAATTACCACAAAAATGGGGTATGCACGTTTAGCTACAAAAGTACTCCACTCCTCAAGTGATATATAGTGTTTATATATTTTCGGAGCTTCTTCATTCAAATTTTCATCATCATCTCTTTAGTACTTTGTCAAGTGAGATCTAAATCCTATGTAATTTATCGACAACGTTAAAACCTGACTGCAAACCAAATAATGAAGGAGTTTAAGTTAAAGTATTTCAATGGAAAAAATGCTAACTTACAAATTAGTGGAGTAATAAAGTTACTTGTATAACATTCTGCATGATATCTTTAGCATCCTTCAAAGCTTTATCTCTCCAATCATCATTTTTGATTGGAATATTTTGACCAACAACGTCACCAATATAACTTACCATCATGAAATTGTTGGGCACAATTGGCTGACCATTTTGATTCTACCCTACCTAATAAACTCACAGAGTGTAAGACCCTTAATTTTCTAAATTTTAATTTATGCGATTTTAGGGTATTTTGTGTTAAATTGCTTAGGCATTTAGCACAACTAAATTTTATTTTGGGAATTAAATATCAAAATCATATTTTATTAGAGTTAAAAATATGTTTAATATTTATATATATTTTTGAGACCCGATTAAGATTATTTGTAGGAGAGTAATTTGATTGTTACGAAAAATTTAATATCGAACAATTTTTTTATTTTAAAATGTCACTTATTGCTGAGAAACTCATCTACCAATTGAGTTGCGGCGATAATAGATATTTTTTTGAAAAAGTAATTTGACAAGTGATGTATAATGATGTTTTTTTTTTTAAATATCTATAAAGTTAGATATTTATTAGTTGGTTTTAATTATAATATATTATTATTTTTATATTATATATATATATATATATATATATATATATATATATATATATATATATATACATATACCTAAGAAAGTAAAAAGGAAGGAAGACAAACATTGCCTCGCGAGATTCCTTTCTTCTTCCTCCTTCTCTATTTCTAAATTTTATTTGTTTTCAAAATCCACAAACACAAAAACCTTCACTTTTCTCCTAGATCTAAGCTTCGTTTCGAGAAGTGACATAAGAGAAAGTTGCTCATTGTCACGCTGCGGTGCTAGTGAGCTAGTTTTCGACGCGATACCACATATTTCTTTTCTGATTGAAGCAGCTCTTGAGGCAGGGAAGAATTTTTCTAGAAACAATATCTTGAGATCATTCCAACTTATAACAGAACCTGGTTGAAGGTAGTATAACCAGTCCTTGGCAGCATCTTGGAGTGAAAATGGGAAGGCTCTCAGCTTAATATGGTCTTCTGTGACTCCTTGAGGCTTAATGGTAGAACACATAATATAGAATTCCTTCAAGTGTTTGTGGGGATCCTCACCTGCAAGACCATTAAACTTTGGAAGCAAGTGTATTACACCAGATTTAAGTTCAAATGGTACAATAACTTCAGGATATGTGATACATAATGCATTATAATTGACATTAGGTGCATCAAGTTGTCTTAAGGTTCTATTATTCACATCATCCATATTTTGCAACAAGTTATCAATTTCAGTATCTAACTCTAACTCGTTAACACTAGCAGCTCTATTAAGTCTACGACGTAAATGAAATGTCCTATCTATTTCAGGTTCAAGAGAATGAAGATTCACAGAACTAGCCCTAGTCATGCATCATCATAACAATGCAATACAAAATAACAATTATGAAAATTCCAATAATGTCCTGAATGCTAAAATTGAAGTGAAAAATAAAAAACCGTATCAAATAAAATCCACAAAAATATAAAAATACCACCACAAATTTCGAAAAATCAAATAAAGGCAATGCAATTTTTTTTGGAATTTTTGGAGAATATGAAAAATTAAAAAAAATTAAAAAAAGGTCTAAATGAAGGAATTTGGGATTTTGACCATCGTTTCTGGATAAGAAACTTATACAGAGTCCTGTTCCTTGAATTTTTTCTGATTTTCTGGCAAAATTTCGGAGCAATCCGAGACAGTCGCATAAATACAGGGTTAATATTATTATTAGAGAGTCCCGGCAACGACGCCAATTTGATCTGCTGTCACACACGGGTCAAATACAATTGATAAAATGTAAATAGAGGTAATAACTCAAATCGTTTCACAAGGACTTCTGATATAATAATAATAACCGAATTAAAAATTGAAATTAAAAAGTGGTTTTTCAGAAATTTTTATTTAACAAATGAGCAAAACGATTAATCCACTTATTCGAGTTTGAGACATATCACATATTCTATCAATGAGTTTAATTTCTAATTTATGATTCTATTCTTATTTGACTATAGAATTGATCAAACAAGCGTAATCAATCCTATGTGAATTTGATTTCTTTGATTGAATCAAGCATCACAATCATCAAAATATTATAATTAACGATCAAGCGTTGCAAAATTATAATTAAATTAAATTAGAAACCGAAACCAAATTCTATCAAATAAATTTAATCAATCCTATTAAAATTCAATTTAAGCAATCAAAGAATCAATATAATCAAATAAACAAGAGTAGAATTATGAATAGAAATTGACAGTGTAACCTGAATCTCAAGGTGTTGATGAAACTCTGAACTCGTGAATTAATCTTATAAAATTAGCCTTCTATGAAATTAAAATAACAATATTTATTTCTTGTAGCAATTTGAATCCTTATTTTTCCGTTCTTAGAAAAGAAACAAAACAACCAATATATAGTACATGATATTGAACTTTAGGGTTTATGGTTTAAAAACAAGTGACCCACTAATTAAAATTATTACAAAAATTCATATTACGAAATTTGCAATTTCGTCCCAGTAAAGTTCAGAATTGGTCTTTCCTTCCAACACAGAAGTTGTAGCTCAAATTTTTATCTTTCCAACGTCTGCTCATATGTGTCAATCCGATATCCAGAGCTCAAGTTATGACCTACATAGCGAGAAAGAGTCAAAATGTAAATAATAAAATTAAAATACAAATAATAAAATTATAATTCAAATTGGACCTAAAGTTTAGAAACAAGCTAAAAATATTAATCTAAGCTATAAATAGCTTTTAAAATACCAAACTAAAAACCTAAAAACATGTGCCCAAATGCTATGATCATAAATCGTGCTGATCCGTGAGAGATTGTACCTCGGTAATTAGTACTGGTCTGTGATAGGCGGTACAATTATGATTTACGCCCCATCGAGGAGGGTTTTGGTTTGGAATTCTGGAATCATGCATTTTGGCATATACGCATTGCATTAAAGTGCTTGGCAGACAATTTAGGTTTGTTATATTATGATGATTGTAAATACATATTCGGTTGTTGTTGTGATTCATCGTAATTTCTTAGAGGTGTGAAGTTGGGTTGATTAAGTTTTGATGTACTTATGTGTTCATAATTGATGTTATGAATATTCGATGTGTAATTGAGGTGTGAATTTGTGGAGATTAATTTGGTGTTAATTATGTGTTCATAATTGATAATATTAATGTTTGAAGTGTTGATTGATTCAGAGTCATTTTAGAATTGAAAATATGTATTTTCTCAGTTGTATTCGGCTACGACAGTGTAGTATGTTAAAACTTCATTTTTCAACATTGTTTATGCATTTTTTGGACATATGAAAACCCTTTCGAGGAGTATGCTAAGACGAAAGGTTTTTTTTTGAAAATTTGAAAATATAAGAATTTTGCTATGTGATATTTGAACGTGGAATTATATATAACTACGGTAAAAAAATACACCTATCGTATACAACAAGAAAATATTGAAATCGCAAGAATGTAAAAATAATAAAAATAAAAATAAAAAACGAAATTCATAGTTGATTTCGGTACTATCTATTGAAGCAGTAGGGTAGTATTACGATTATGGTATTTTTTTATATCAATTCTTAAAATATATATAATTGTATATGATGTAACATGATTAGATAAAAAAAAAAGTGTAACTTTTTTTATACTATCAATTCATTTTTTATTTACAAAATCTTTTTGCCCATGATGAGGAAAAAATACACGCATAATTCTTAAGCCTTAAACCAACTCGGCCATCTCAACTTTTTATTGTTATTTACAAAACCTCTTTATTAAAGAGTTAAAGTAAATTATGATTTTAATGGAATAATATGTATATATCCCATATTTTTTAACTTTAACACATATAAATTAATACATGATGTTATATCAAAATAGTCACCTTCATCTTAATACATATTAAACTTTATTTCTAAATAGTCGCTTCTGCACAATTTTGTTTCAGTCCTTCCATATTTATACTGCTAGGCTATTCTTGAAAATATGTTGGCACTTTATTTTTTTTTTTATAACTATTTTATTTAAAATTATAATTTTTGTTTGAATAAAATAACTAACAATTATTTAAATTTATTTTTTTCTAATACTTTGTCGAAAGATAATTTTATCTCCAAAACATCACTAATATTTTCAAGAACTAACATTTCCAATAACAATATTTTACAAAGTAATTTAATTAATTAAATTTTTAAAAATATATTAGTAATAATTAAAATCTTTGTAATTCAAACTTATAATTATAATTACTAATATATTTATTTTAAAATCATTTTACACATTAGAATTATAAAAACATTACATGTGACACCCTAAATCCTAAAATAATATATATAATAATGTATATCACATTCTTATGACATTTGCAGCGGATAAATAAAAATATATTTTCAAGAAAATAAAAACTTTATATTTAATTTAGGATATCACGTTTCCCAAAAATAAAAATAAAAACCCTTATTCCCGGTATCACCTATCAGAGCGTGGTTCCTCCCAAACTTGAACTTCAAGACTCATTAACCTGTAATAACTGCGATTTCGCAAACGCAGGGCCCAACCAGTCAAACACAAACAACAAAGGAGGTGAGTTTTGAAATCATGTTAATAGTATAATACGAGTAAGAAGAACACGCAAACAATCATAATAGAACCGTATCATAATCACTTTACGATATATCAAAATATTTAATTAAATAGTATCATATTATAACATCAAAGTCACTCAAGTAAAATAATCATCTCATTATAATATGCATCAATCATCTAATTATTATTACCTTTGAAACACATCAATCACAATAAAACAATCACAAGGAAATGCAATGCTATGCATGAGCTTAGACTCTATTTCACAATGTGGTACCATTCTAACTCTGAAGTACTTGGTTAGGAGGCCATGATACTATGCCACCATCCCGGTGGACGGACAATTCAATTTGGCCCTGTCCTCATAGATCCCCTCAACTCAACCCGAGACAAATATACGTGACAGTCGAGGTAAACGTGTGTTGCATGGTAGCTCCCGACATTTGGAGTGCTACCTCCAAGTCACCTAGGAATTCCCCACCGGAATACCTCCAAGGTCTAACAATCTTGCCTTAAGGCTCGACAGCAGACCGCCACGACCAGGCTCATTTAGTTGTACTTCCTCAGAATCACTAGGCTTGTGAGGCCCTACCTATATGATGACAAAATAATCTCCACTTCACAAATTCACAATATTTATTTTCTCCCCCCGTTAGCTTAGACTACTCCATTAAGAGCACCATATTTAAGAATCATCACTATCTCATCAAGTATGGGGTACTTCAATATTTTCATCACAATTTTATAATATCATTAATCATAAATAATCATGATCATCGTATAAACTCATCACAATTTTATAACATCACTATCATCAATCAAAAATCATCATTATCATCACGTAAGCATATATCAAACCATGCATCCATATTTTATTATCACATCACATAATTTCATCTAATCAAACATGTACACATAATTTCATTCAACATCCAACATCACAATCATAACAAATATCAACTACCACACAAGTATCGAAAATTGAGTCAATCAACACCTTATAAAAATATCTATTTCACATTTTAATCTCACAATTCTCATATTTCAAATTAATCAATTTATCTCTCAAAGGGATACTGCCGTACGTAGCAAGCCCCGGATGAATCGTTGGGAAATACGGTTTTCCCGTTCATCTCACAATATATTATACTCATGAATTTAAACGCTCTCTCACCCATTACCTCGATAAGGATTTTGTGCACCGGATGTGATATCTTTATTTAATGTATCATGTCTTCGTCAAACGTTGCCTCTAATAATCCAGAAAAGACGATAAAACAACAAAATACAAATAAATTATTTACTATTGATAGTATAACAAAAATTTATTTAATATATATATTAACACAATAAATATTAAATTTTAAAACACAACAGAATCATAGGATGCTAAATAAATAGTGTATACAATTTTGATTTTAAACAGGAAACTGATGTATTGGATGTAGTGCAACTAATAATATTTATTTACTTTCTAATGAATAATACCTACAGTTTAAAATTAAAATAATTAAAGCTTTTTCAATGTAAAACAAAATTAGACATTTTGCAATGCAGTTTACTACCTAATGCTGTAAATTGTTATAAGATGGTTTATTGTTTAATTTTATACATACTATAAATAATTGGTTAATTTCAGAAATTTAAAATTCAATTTGGTATTTAACAAGGAAAATGGTAATAGGTTGATTATTATATTAATAAAAAAAAATCATATGATAATTATTAAAAAGGTAATAAGTTGATTGTTAGAGAAGATAGGAGCATAAAAATTGTACAATGAAGATGAATACAAGAGATAATAATAACTAGTCAGATTATAACTTTTATAATATATGTATATTCTATGAGTAAATTGTCAATTTCATTAATATAAATTTTTAGTGAGATTAAAACTTAGTTTTAAAACAATAAGGAAGAAATTTGTAGAGATACTAAAATACAAAATTTGTAACGAAATCAAATACACTCACCTTATTGTCGAGTAAGATGATTACTTCGCACAATATCACCAATTTCTTTTCTTCTTTTTGTTTTTAGATTCAGAATCTTTTTTATATTTGTGAATGAGTACTTTGCCCTTTTTTTTTTTTTTTTAATGTGCGGCACTATAAAAAGGGTTAGTAGGTTTAGTGGCTGATGAGAAAGACATTCGGCACAGGAAGTAGCAATTTGCTTTCATATATACTTATGTAGTTATATATATTTACTTAGTGGATCTAATATATATGTATATAATTATAGTTAGCTAGTAGCAAAGTAAAAATATAACAACGTAGACACACATTTATGTGATATTTATTTTTATTTTGCTAAAACAAAATTAATAATTATTTAATTTCCTCTCTAATATGCTTTTAAACACAATTTTCCAAATATTATTAATATTTTATAATTAGAGTAATTAAAATAATCAATATAGAAAACATATTACTAATAATTGAAACTTTCACATTCAAAATAATCTCTACAATTATACTTATTTCTCAAAATACTCACATTACAATAATACCAACATATTAGAAAATAGTCAAAATTATAAAATAAATAAATATAACATAAATATTTTATATTAATTACTAAATCATAATAAATATATATAAAATCACAATGTCATAATATGTATATAAAAATAAACGAAATCGAACACAATATCAATTCTATCTCAAGATAAATATTTATAAAAAAAATAACTAAAAATAGAAAATAGTTATAAATAATGGAAATATATCTATGTGCATACTTAATATCAGTCAAACGCACAGAAAAAATATTATATTAATTTGGTACGTGTGTATACTCGTAAAATCACATAAAATCTTTTTCTTTAAAATATTACACTAAAATATTATTATTATTAGAAAAAGATATAAAATAATAAAATAAGATATTTATTATTTATATTGCTCATTAAATATAATATCTATCAAACCAACACATCATAGAAAGCATCCATATAACAAAATTTACTCACAAGATTTATCAACATATATTCTAAAATAATTTTAACATCAAATAAATTATTTAAAATCCTATTTAATTAATAAAGTAGTTTATTATCAAATTTAGGGTGTTACATTACAAGCAACTGATAAGTCTGCCTCTTTACAAATGTGACAAGCATTTGATCGTCTGCCTCTGATAACTGCGACAAAATTTTTATCTTACGACTCTGATAAAAAGTCAACACTCTGATATTAAGTCAACATAATGATAAGAAGCCACTGCATTGATAAGAAGTCAACACTTTGATATGAAGTCAACGTTTGATAAGAAGTCTACACTTTATTATCCTGTGACTCATTATAATGGATTTACTCTTTAACTGAAGAAGTGCATGATATCCTCTTAAATACACATCCTCTAAGATATATCTTCTTAATTGAAGATACATGGAATCAATTACAAATGATAATTTATTATATAAAATTCGTATGATAATATTTTATAAAATTCGTATGATAATTTAATTTTTAAAATATTTTATAAAATTCGTATGATAATTTATTATATAGGATAATTATTTGAATCATTGTACTTTGATTGTTAATTTATTTTTCAACATATAATGGTACTTGTATTTATTTGATGAAATAAAATGTAAAATACAAAC
>JBBPBR010000006.1:36849483-36862085 GCA_037974775.1 Cicer pinnatifidum
GGAGTGATTAGTCGGTTTTTTTTATTGAATTTAATGATTGATAATATAAATTATTACTATTGGTAAATAACTAATAATATTATAAAATAATTTGATAATAATATAAATTATAATTAAGTTGTTGTGATATCGGGAGTGTATTTTAAATATATATAATAGATAATAGATTTTAATAATTGGAAGTAACTTTTTTAATAATTTTTTATATATTCGTATTTTATGATTATTTTTAATAAATTTGTGAATTTTCTGTCAAATAGAATATATATTTTTATTTTATAAAATGTTGCTAAAAAAATGGATGGACATTTGACATTAATGAGTAATTGAATTTTTAACGTATAAAATAATATAATTGTTATTAGATAAAGAATATTTTTATTCTCCAATTTCCAAAGAGGACCTAGAATTATCTAAATTAGAATTTAAACTCAAATTTTTCAAAATGATTTGTAAGTAACTGAAGTTGATTAATTATTTGAATTCAACAACTTGGTAAATTAATATAATAATAAAAAATATTAATAAATAATAAAATTATATATGCCGGCCTCTGAGACCTGATAGGCTTTTTTATAAGTTAGGCTAGACCATAAGTAAGTCAGGCCATAGCCCTTGACGGACGACCTCGTCTATTCCAATCCATAATAATGAATAATGAAATAAATAAATAAAAAATAAATAAATAAACTAGTTTATGTAATGTTATTTGAACATGGAATTATATATAACTACGGTAAAAAATACACCTATCATATACTACAAGAAAATATAGAAATCGCTAAAAATAATAAAAATAAAAAGGCTTAATTGCACCTTTGGTCCTCCTATTATAGGTGAAAATTGAAAGTAGTCCCTCCATTTTGTTTGTCACCAGTTTTAGTCCCCCAAACAGAATTTGAGGCCAAATCACGATGAGTTGTCATTTTTTTAATGATGTGTCAATAAAAAAGGTGACGTGGCAGACGCTTACGTAGAATAAACTCATTATTATATTATTTTTGATTAAAAAAATATAATTTATATTTTTAAATTTTTTTTTTTTATAATTGTGACGATATTTTTAAAAATACAATTAAATTGTTAAAATTAAATTAAAAGGAAAAACACCTAAAATCATTGAACAAATCAAAATCAAAACCCTAAAATCATTTTAAACCCTAAAATCATCAAAACCCTAAATTAATCACCAAGCACAAAACTTTCCACAACCCCATCATCAACAACAACTCTTTAGATCTCCCTCTGTTTTGCAAAAACTCAAAAGTATCAATTTTTACTCTTACCCTTATAGACCCAACAAGAACCTCTAACCCAACAACTTCAAACCTACGAAAATGAAACCCCACAACTCGTTAGATCTCCTTCTGTTTTGCAAAGACTCAAATCTATTAACCTCTTGAATTTTCAGTTCCCTATTCATCAACCCTTTACTTCAAAACACACACCCGACAACAACAACAACGTTTTCACTCACGAGAAACCACACGTGGCAGTTAAGGAAAAACACCAAAAACAACAAGTGGAAGAAAACGAATAAGAAGAAGTCGATGATGTTTTGGGACATATAACAGCATTCTCCAGTGAAGTTGTCGAGGAAGATGAAGAAATCAACAAGCAATAAATCAGCGTTCTCGCATTTCAAGGAAGCATACATTGTGGAGAGTCTCCGGCCGGCCACCGTGAAAGAGGTGAAGGTCGCCGCCATGGATGAAGATGAGTTGGTCGATGCTAAGGCTGACGATTTCATCAACAAGTTTAAGCAACAGCTGAAGTTGCAGAGGATTGTGGAATGTTTTGTGCTTGGTGATTAACTTAGGGTTTTGATGATTTTAGGGTTTAAAATGATTTTAGGGTTCTAATTTTGATTTGTTCATGAGAGAATGATTTTAAGTGTTTTTCCTTTTAATTTAATTTTAACAATTTAATTGTATTTTTAAAAATATTGTCACAATTATAAAAATGATTTTTAAAAATATAAAATATATTTTTTAATAAAAAATAATATAATAATGAGTTTATTCCATGTAAGCGTATGCCACGTCACCTTTTTTTATTGACACGTCATTAAAAAATGACAACTCATCATGATTTGGCCTCAAATTCTGTTTGGGGGACTAAAACTGGTGACAAACAAAATGGGGGGACTACTTTCAATTTTCACCTATAATAGTGGGAGCAATTAAGCCAAATAAAAATAAAAAACTAAATTCATATAACCTTAATCTGTCACCTTAGACCAACTTGGGCATCTCAACTTTTTATTGTTATTTACAAAACCTCTTTATTAAAGAAATACATCTCAACTTTTTATTGTTATTTACAAAACCTCTTTATTAAAGAAATAAAGTAAATCAGGATTTTAATGGAATAATATGTATATATCCCATATTATTAAAGAGTTAAACTAAATCACGATGATATGTATATATCCCATATTTTTTAAGTTCAAGACATTTAAATTAATACATGTTGTTATATCAAAATAGTCACCTTCATCTTAATACATATTAAACTTTATTTCTAAATAGTTGCGTCTTCACAGTTTTGATTCAGTCCTTCCATATTTGTAGAAAATACGGTGGCACTTTATTTTTTTTATAACTATTTTATTTAAAATTATAATTTTTGTTTGAATAAAATAACTAAAAATTATTTAGATTTATTTTTTTTTCTAATACTTTGTCGAAAGATAATTTTATCTCCAAACCATCACTAACATTTCCAAGAACTAACATTTCCAATAACAATATTTTATAAAGTAATTTAATTAATTAACTTTTTAAAAATATATTAGTAATAATTAAAATCTTTGTAATTCAAACTTATAATTATAATTACTAATATATTTATTTTAAAATCATTTTACACATTAGAATTATAAAAACATTACAAGCAACTGATAAGTTTGCCTCTTAACAAATGTGACAAGCATTTGATCGTCTACCTCTGATAACTGCGACAAAAATTTTTATCTTACGACTCTGATAAAAAGTCAACACTCTGATATTAAGTCAACATAATGATAAGAAGCTAATGCACTGATAAGAAGTCAACACTTTGATATGAAGTCAACGTTTGATAAGAAGTCTACACTTTATTATCCTCTAACTCATTATAATGGATTTACTCTTTAACTGAAGAAGTGCACGATATCCTCTTAAATACACATCCTCTAAGATATGTCTTCTTAATTGAAAATACATGGAATCAATTACGAAGGATTTATATGCATATGTCTTAATGGTTGATTTGTCTTAAAATATGATTATATATCTCTAACAAAAGAATTCTCAATCGATACTTCTTCTAAAAGTATAAGTAGAAATCGATCTATTAATCAAAAAAGAAGAGAGAAATTCTTAGAAAGAGCCTAGAATAAATCTAAAGAATGAATGAAATTTCCTTATAGTAGAGATACAATAAAAGATGTAAATCAGTCACAATATTTACATACAGTTAAACTGATATATGCTTTGGTATGAAACATCCTCTGAATGAGATTTAGAACCCTAGAAACAAAGTTTGGGCGAATTGAGAAACAAATTGGAACTAATGTAAATCAGCCAATAGCGGCAACAATTCCTTCATCCATACCTGAAGAGATATAACAATACTTATGAACTTCAATGGCAATCTACAAGAAAGTTGAAAAAAAGTTCAAACAATAAAAATCCATGAGAGGCTAGAGAAGAATACTCAAAGCCTAAAGAGGCAGAGTAAACAATACTTGTATGCTATTGTTGATATAGTAGATTAAGTCCTTGACTATACTGAGGCAAAATCTCTATGTAAGGTGAGAACTAGATGTAACAACAATTTGTTGTGAACTAATATAAAAATCCATGTGTGCCTTCACTGCTTCTCTCTCTCTGTTACTCTAATTGTAGTTCTTTATGATTCTATTTTTTCTTACTAAACATGTTTAATAAGTACATACTTTTGTTAAACAATCGAAGTATTTTTCAGAAATGTCAAAACACAGTTAAAACCCCTCTTCTTGTATTTTTCACTACCTTCAAATAGTAGTATTAAATTAATTATTATTCAATTATAACATTTTTAAATATAAAATCTACTACCTCCATAAATAAATTACTACCTTCATCCCTTATTATAATTATAAGCAGTTATTGGTTTTTTTACGTTTATAAATAAAAGTTAATATGCTAGTTAATATGTTTAATGTATGTGTTAATATTTATAAACTAACCTTTATATTTGAATGTATTAAACTTGAGTTTTCATATTACAAGACACATTAGTTGTATTAATTAGGGGTATGTTTAAGAAAAATAAATAAATGGATCTACTAAATTAAAAGAGTGTTTATACATAGTTGCAATTTTTTTTCCCAAAGATGCTTATAATTACGAGACAAATATAATAGTTAATTTGACATTTTTTCACATATTATTATATCCCATAACTTTAGAGGAAGAAGAGAAGGAGCAAATTCAGAGGAAGAAGTGAAGGAGCAACTTCAAAAGAAGAAAAGAAGGAGCAACGTTGGCGGAACAAAGACTGAGGTATTTTTCCAGAGACAAAAATATTTAGAGTTTTAATAACAACAATAACCAGAGATAACATGAAGAGAACCACTAGAGGTAGAAACACTTAGTATTTTTGTAACGACAACCAATAGAGGTAACATATGAAGAGAACCATTAGAGGTAGATATACTTAGTATTTTTTTAACGATAACCACTAGAGGCAACATGGAGAGAACCACTAGAGGGAATTTTTGTAACGATAACAACCAAAGGCAACATGGAGAGAACCACTAGAGGAAAAACACTTAAGAATTTTAATAACAAGCAATTAGAGGCGGGAATGGATGCAACCATCTGAGAAAAAATGCATTAGAAAGGGTGGAAACATCCAACCATGTGTATTTACCTTTAGGGCATGATTTGCACCTTTCACGAGAATTCTTTTCACATAATTCTGGGAATTCCAAAATCACTAACACATAAATCAATCGACAAACAAACAAACCACATGTATGTCCATTCAAATCATTTGGATGCAGATTCAAAACACCTATATGCTAAATATTTTATTTCTCTCATGCAACTAATCTATTTTAAACTATAATCCCCAAAATACCTATATGCTAAAGATTTCATTTAGATGTATGTTCTTATGAAATAGTAAATATTATACAGGAAAAATAATTGCTCTAGTTTTCCTTTCTAAAGTATACTTTTTAAGAGACTGAATAAAATTCCTATGTATTTACTTCTTGTTTTAATCTAGTACTGCATTAGTTACCATGTTTAGGGCATTGAGTTTAGTATGCTATGTTTTGTTAAGTATGCATTAGTAATTTAATTTTTGCATAGTATGTAAAATTATTTCCATTATGTACAAGAATAACATATATTGAATTTTATTTTTTAAATGAATAAGTGTTGTATGAATTTTTATGTGTGTTTTATGCGTGTAATTCTTAGAGTATAAAACAATTAATATGCACTACTTACTTATATCCAAAAATAATATTATCAACATAAATTTGAATATTAAGAATGTCATCTCCTATCGATTTTATAAAAAGTGTACTATCTACTTGTCCTCTATCAAAGTTATTCTTAAGCAAGAAGTTATTAAGTCTATCATATCATATCCTAGGTACTTGTTTTAGACCATACATATATTTCATAAGTTTAAAAACATGATTTGGAAATTCAGAACTTTCAAAACCTGAGGGTTGTCTAATATAGACTTCTTCACTTATATAACCATTTAAAAAAGCAATTTTAACATCCATTTGAAATAATTTAAAGTTATTATTTGCAACAAAAGAAAATAGGATATGAATAGCCTTCTTGCTGACTGCAGCCTTGTACACAAGTCTTGCCTTGTTTCTTACCACTTCACCTTTTTCATTTAGCTTGTTTTCTGAAAACCCACATGTCTTGCCTTGTTTCTGGTTTTCAAATTTCTCATTTGCATATTCTCTTATTAGAGGGTCTAGATGAAGGGATTTGACATCCTATCCAGCTTTGTAGTCTTGATTAATTTGATGGGAGTGTTTAGAGAAGTCTCTTGATTTTGATTGTTCATCTAACATTTTTGTTTTTCTACTGATGTATCAGGTTCCTCTGGAAATTTTGGAACTAATGGTAATTTTAATTCTTCTAGTATTTCCAGTTCTATTGATATGTATGATTTTTCTACTAGTTTTGATTATGTTGATATGTGTGATTTCTCCGTCAGTTTTGATTTTTTCATACTTCAATTTTTTATGATATTTCTTATTCGTCATATGGTTCTTCTTTTTATGATAGTTATGGTTCATCAGCTGGTTCTGGTTTTGATAGGTACAATGTTGACCAATCCTACTTCCACCAAAGTCAGGTCTTGGTGCATATACCATTTTCACTTCATAATATGCTAGCATCCATTTACTGTGACACCCTAAATCCCAAAATAATATATATAATAATTTATATCATATTCCTATAAAATTTGCAGCGGATAAATAGAATTAGATTTTCAAGAAAATAAAATCTTTTGTAACTAATTTAGGATATCACGTTTCTCAAAGTACACATGCACCAATTCAAATTTTATTACTCAAATAAAACAATTTAATCTCAATAAACTTGATTTAAGTATAATTACTTGATTTAATTCTAAAAACTTACTAGTACTTCTAAGGTTTTCATACAAAAATTTGATTTAAATTAAATAAGTAAAATACAAATTAAAACCCTTATTCCCGGTATCACCTATCATAGCGGGGTTCCTCCCAAACTTGAACTTCAAGACTCATTAACCTGTAATAACTGCGATTTCGCAAACGCATGGCCCAACCAATCAAACACAAACAAAGAAGAAGGTGAGTTTTGAAATCATGTTAATAATTTAATATGAGTAAGAAGAACACGCAAACAATCATAGTAGAACCGTTTCATAATCACTTTACAATATATCAAAATATTTAATTAAATAGTGTCATACTATAACATCAAAGTCACTTAAGTAAAATAATCATCTCATTATAATATACATCAAATCATCTAACTATTATTACCTTTGAAACACATCCATCACAACAAAACAATCACAAGGAAATGCAATGCTATGCATGAGCTTAGACTCTACTTCACAATGTGGTACCATTCTAACTCTAAAGTACTTGGTTAGGAGGCCATGATACGTACTATGCCACCATCCCGGTGGACGGACAATTCAAATTGGCCATGTCCTCATAGATCCCCTCAACTCAACCCGAGACACATATACGTGACAGTCGAGGTAAACGTGTGTTGCATGGTAGCTCCCGACATTTGGAGTGCGACCTCCAAGTCACCTAGGAATTCCCCACCCAAATACCTCCAAGGTCTAACAATCTTGCCTGAAGGCTCGACAACAGACTGCCACGATCAGGCTCATTCAGTTGTACTTCCCCATAATCACTAGGCTTATCAGGCCCTACCTATATGATGACAAAATAATCTCCACTTCACAAATTCACAATATTTATTTTCTCCCCCCATTGGTTTATGATACTCCATTAAAACCGTCATTTCAAACACAAATTGAAATCGCTATTATTTCATCAACTATGGAGTTAATTCACTATTCTCATCACAGTTTAGAACATCACTATCATTAATCATACATCATCATCATCACATAAACTCCTCACAAATTTCTAGCATCACTATCATCAATCAAACATCATCTCATAAACTTATCACAATTTATAACATCACAATTATTAATCACACATCATCATCATCACATAAAATTATCACAACACACCAATCTTTTGTTATCACACCACATAAAGTCATCTAATCACACACACACATATATACATATATATATTTAATTCGACACTCAATATCACAATAATATTAATTTCACACATTCAAAGAAATTAAATCAATCAACACCCTACAAATATTTCTATTCTATATTTTAATCTCACAATTTCCATATTTGTAAATTAATTAATTTATCCCTCAAAGGACTACTGCCATACGTAGCGAGCCCCGGATGAATCGTTGGGAAAAACGGTTTTCCCGTTCATCTCACAATATATTATACTCATGAATTCAAACGCTCTCTCACCCCTTACCTTGATTGAAGATTTTTCCCAAAATGACGATCTACTTATTTAATGTGTCGCGTCTTCACCAACCACCGTCTCTAATAGTTCACAAAAGAAATAAAATAACACAATAACCAAATACAAATTAATCATTTAGTATGATAGTTAAATAAATTGTTTACTATTTGCAACACCATTTCAAAATATATATATATTTTTAATACTATGTATGCTTATGGTTATATCTATACAAACAATATCTTAAAAAAAAAACATAATTATGCATTGTTAAAGACATACGGTTTGTATAGTTTTGATTTCACATAAATGTAGTAATATATCATATGCATTTAAAATTAAATAATAAGGCTATTAGATGTACAATAAAAGTAGATTCTTTATTGTTAATATATAGTATATTTAAAATAGGAAAATTATAAGATTATGTTTTTCTTTTATATGATATAACATATATTTGTACTATTTGTATAAAGGAGAATTGAAACGCATGGCAATTAGAACCTAACAAAATTATATTATATAAGATTTTAATATTAATAGATTTAGATATTCTGTTAAATTGACCAAATTAATTTCGGTATAATGTTACAATTCTACTACTCGTAAGGATATAGGGAACAATTAGGCTATTTTAGAGACAATTTACAATTTTGTTCAAAATACCTTGTTCTTGAGATCAAAAATTCATTCTATAAATAGTTAATATTCAAACAAAAAAATATCATTAATATTAATCATGATTGTAAAAAAGAAAAAAATCAACTAAAACAGAAAAGACGATAAATTATATGATTGAAAATCAAAACCTAAATAACAATGGCACAAATAGCGGTTGTTCGCAAATAATTTAAAAATGAGAAGAGACTAACCAGAGAAGATGAAAAATTCTGTAAAAAGAAAATATATGCTTGATTATTTAATCTGATAGTAGTAGTCGACAAAATCACAACCGAGAGACAAAGATCGGTGTACGGAGCTATGATTATGATTGGCTTGATGGAGAAATTGGAAAGGAATGTTTGGTGCGGCAGGAGTAATCACGAAAGGAAGGTTTCGTGCGGCAGTAATAACTTTGCTTTTAGCTATCTATATATATGTGAATATTTTCCAACTAGATTAGCTAGGGTAACAGTGCTTCGGAGTCTCATAAACCAAAGAGAGGTGTTTTTAGTTTCTTTTTATTTATTTGTTTATTATTACTTTATTTATTTGATTAGAAGGAAGAATAAACAAAATTATTTTTATTACTAATAGTTTAGATAAATTTCAAGGTAACACGAAAGATTATCAAATATCAAACAATATATAATAATAATAATAATAATAATAATAATAATAATAATATTAATAGTAATAATAAATTAGATATTACAATATCAACACTTTATATTAGTTACTAAATCATAATAAATATATATAAAATTACAATATCATAATAATTATATAAAAATAAAGAAAATCAAATAGAATATCACTATTATTTCAAAATCGTTATTTATAAAATAAATAAGTAAAAATAGAAAATAATTATAAATAATTGAAATATAACTATGTGCACACTTAACATTAATCAGTTGAGTTGTAAAATATCAAATTAATTGCGTACACGCATTTACGTGTAAAATCGTAAAAAAAATCTTATTCTTTAAAATATTACACTAAAATATTATTTTGAAAAATGTATAAAATAAAATATTTGTTATTATATTACTCATTTAATCCAATATGTATAAAACTAGCACATCATCTAAAGCACCCATATAACGAAAACTAATCACAAAATTTATCAACAAATATTATAAAATATTTTTAACACCAAGTTATTTATTTAAAATAATATTTTATTAATAAAATAGTTTATTATAAAATTTGGGGTGTTACATTTACTAGATGCCCTGATTGGTGTTTCAACTTTGTTAGTTGCTTAGACATCTGAAACATAAACAATTTTGCCTTTTGATACCCAAATGTGATTGGGTCCCTATATTTTAGTCATGAAAGGTTTTTTTTTTTATTTCCTTGTATTTAACATGGGACAAGATAATTTAAAGTTACCTTTCTTAGAACACTACATAAAATATCAGAGTGAATAGGTTTAGTTATTGTTTCTTCAAATCTTATACCTCTTTTACCTTTTCTACTAACATCATAAATCATAGATGCTTACTTGCTTATTTCCATACCATTAGCTAGAAAATCATGGAATACTTCATCATGCTTACCTGAATTACATGTGGTATTTTCAACATGGATATCATTAAAGGTTTTATCTTTAAGTTCAACAATATTAGTTTTTTGGTTTTCATTTTGTGTTTTAAGTTCAGTAATATCAGTTTTTAGAGCTGCATTTTATGTATTAAATTCAACACTTTGATTCTTTAAAACATTAATTTTTTTTAGTTAGTTTTACATTTTCTTTCTTAAGTGTTTTCAATTTTAAAGATAATTTGTAATTATTATTTAAAAAATCATTTCTAGCATAAATTTAATCAGATCGAGTCAAGTCAGAAAATACCTCATCTTAGGATTCATCATTATCATCGCATGTAGCCATCAGACTATTTTTCTTGGCCAAGACGGTACAATTCCATCTTTCACATTACCTTTGTAGGGTCAAGCGCGACCAAACATTCTTTTCCGCACAAGTAAAGATTTATTAGTCTTACCCAAGTCCCTAAAGCTTAATGGCAACTTAGAATTTGAATTTTTATTCTCCTCTGTCTTTCCAAGATGATAACATGGTTCTAGAATGTCATACACATTTAAATTTGCAACTTCCTACAACAATTAAAATAATAAAAATATCGTGATTAAGTGTAACATAAATTTACCCTTAAACTTTTTTCATGCCATAATGCTAGTATAGTTGAATCACCTTGTTGACTTTTTCAAACAAAATCTCGCATTCATCGGTGTCTACTTCATAGAAGTTTCCATTGCATACTTTTCTTGTGTTCTGTTTAACAATGTTTAAGTTAACAATATTGATTTTCAAGAAATAAAAAAATAATAATAATGTATGAAGTTCCAATGTTGCACATCACTAATGTATACTTACTTCCTAGAATAACACACACACGAACATTGAATACGACACTTACGTGTCAACACTAATTATTTTTTATATTGAATAATTCTATGAAAAAAATAAATTAAAAATCCTTAATATATGCTTTTTTTTGTCTTACTATCTTTTTTTTGTCTTAGTATTTTTTTTTTTCATTTGATTTAAATCGGGCTTACTATTAGTGACTGTTAAAAAAATTGTAAGCTTATAAGAACAAAAATAAATAAAAAGTGTGCATCCACCACCATCACATTGTTGTGCATTCAAGCATCTTCTAAAGTTCAACACTCTCATTTTCGTGTGACCAATGTTTGGAACTCTTCTTCTTTACAAACAAATTTTGTCGAACTTAGAGTTTTGTGTTTGGAAAAAAACAGTAGTTAAGGTAAAGATTTTTGCCTGACAAATTCTAGTTAGACGGTTGGTTGAATGTTATGAAATAAATAATTATTCATCATCTTACCAATCACTGCATTAACGGTGGAACCGTATAAAATCTTCTCCAATAAGGCCATCACTTGAATATTCATCATCTTACCAATCACGGCGTACTTGTTAAGCTATTTATTGGTTAAGTTATCTTAGTTGTTTGTTATATCCGTATTTTAGTTAAGCTATTTGTGTTGTTTATTTTATTTTCTTCACTCTTTCAACTTTATTTATAGTGTAGTTTTTTTAATTTCATTTTGGTGGATATAATATCTTGAGTCAATGGTTTAATCAAAAAGTATTTATAGTTGATACAAATTAATTCAACAAATATTTTTTTCATAGATAAATGACATTAAAGATTGAGATCTTGTACTATTTGTTATCATTGATCAAATATGAAAGAAAATTGTTTAGTTGTTAGAATTAAAAATTTTGGTTTAATAATTTTGTATGTAATGTTTCTCTTTGGATAAAATAAAGGAGCAAAAATATATTTAATTTTTTTTGTTTTTATTCTCCAATTTCCAAAGAGGACCTAGAATTATCTAAACTAGATTATGGCCCGCGCGCTGTGCGGATATTAATTAATTAATTTTATAAAATTTATAAGTAATATTTTATGTATTATAAATATAGTTATCTTATAATATTAATTTATTGATTTGTAATAATTAAATATAATTAGAAAAATTAAAATGAGAGAAAATCATATTTATCACAATCATCTAATTTAATTTTTAAAATATTTTATAAAATTCGTATGATAATTTATTATATAGGATAATTATTTAAATCATTGTACTTTGATTGTTAATTTATTTTTCAACATATAATGGTACTTGTATTTATTTGATGAAATAAAATGTAAAATACAAACTAAAAAATAAGATGTAAAAATTTTAAAATATGATTGACTATTTAATATTTTTTATTTTAAAAAAATATTAATGTTAAACTATATTGTAGCGTAGTCTAAATTTATTTGTTTTATTAGTATGATATTTTAATTGCGAG
>JBBPBR010000006.1:36866803-36889739 GCA_037974775.1 Cicer pinnatifidum
TTTTTTTATTGAATTTAATGATTAATAATATAAATTATTACTATTGGTAAATAACTAATAATATTATAAAATAATTTATAAATTTATTATAAAATTACTTATAAAATAATTTGATAATAATATAAATTATAAATAAGTTGTTGTGATATCGGGAGTGTATTTTAAATATATATAATAGATAATAGATTTAAATAATTGGAAGTAACTTTTTTAATAATTTTTTATATATTCGTATTTTATGATTATTTTTAATAAATTTGTGAATTTTCTGTCAAATAGAATATATATTTTTATTTTATAAAATGTTTCTAAAAAAATGGATGGACATTTGACATTGTAAGATCCATTATCATTTGTCTAGAATATGATAATTGGACCCTTACACCTTAATAAAACAGAGGTAATTAACAATTAATAATAAATTAGAATCACCATCATAACTGAAAACTACATTCAGAAATATAGTTTACAACATGTTTAGTAGATTCCTAAAATATTACATCTTGAAACAAACTACAATTGTCTGATTACATCATAAAACAAAGGATCAAAGTCTAAGTCCAGGAGTTTGGAACTGATCTTCTGATGCTAATATTCATGTCTCATGTTCCTCCAACTGCTAAAAAAATATAATAATAATTGGGATGAGATAAAATATCTCAGTGAGCTCTATAAATAAGAGGAAAACAATCTCAAAGAGTTTACTTCATAAAAGTGTATAAAACATACAAAAGTGGTTATACATCTCAAGAAGAAAAAAAAACAATCATTATTATTATTATTACTATTATTATTATTATTATTATTATTATTATTATTATTATTATTATTATTATTATTATACATATCTATTTATATATATATATATATATATATAAATATATTATTCTGAACAACATATGCATGACCTCAAATCTTTTCCTTTAGAATAAGGAAAAAGTCGCCCAATATCTTAGTGTGGGTCACCAAGATATTGAGTCCTGATTGGTAAAGGTGGTCTGGCTAAATCCCAATCAGCGTCCTGATTGTTCTCCTTTACCTGTTATCCCATGTCTGGAATAACCTGAATGTCCCACCGTGAATAAGACCATGCATGATATGATTAATGATATTGTACAAAACTTGAAATATTTTGTATAAAATGTCGTTATTATGGCATATATAAATTGCATTATTCATCCATAACAATTCAATATAACTTTAGGCGACATACTAAACTCATAATAATTTAATCTTAAATCCTTAATTCAAAACGGAATTCCTAGTCAAAAATATAAACAACATCTGAGTCATGAAATTAGTAACAACATCAAGTCATGAAAATAGTAAACATATAAAAGTCATGAATTTAATAATCAACATAAAAGTCATGAAAAAAATCATTTAGATGAAATTTTAAAAAAACACCTATATGCAAAAATTTCATTTCATCATACTCTAATCCTCATAACCCGTATTAATATAAAATAATATATTTAAAGATTTCAACCCATAAAATCCTTGTACTAAAAGAAATTAACGCAACATATTAACACATTTTCACAAACACATTAGAGACAACAGCACTAACGAGCACAAATCGTGCTCGAAAAGCATAATCACCTTAAATCTAATCAGGCACGATAATTAATTTTTTTTTTCTTCTAATCTATATAATTCATTCATAAATATCATACCCATAAACAACAATACGCACGTCTAATAATATAAATTATAAATTATTATCAAATTGAAAAATAATTTTATAATTTTATAAGTTTTATAAGTAATATTTTATGTATTATAAATATAGTTATCTTATAATATTACTTTATTGATTTGTAATAGTTGAATATGATTAGAAAAATTAAAATGAGAGAAAATCATGTTTATCACAATAATTTATAAATTTATTATAAAATAACTTATAAAATAATTTGATAGTAATATAAATTATAAATTATTATCAAATTGTAAAATAATTTATAAATATAAATTTATTAAAAATAATTGTAAAATAATTTTTTAATTTATAAATTTATTATAATATAATATTATCAAATAAATTTTGGAGGTATTAAAGAAATTGTGGAAGGAAGATGAAAAATATGAATTAAAGAGATTAAAGAATTTGGTGAAGGAGGAGGATTAAAGGAGATTAGACATTGAGAGCATGATTGAGATGGGAGAAAGGAGGAGAGGTCCACATCAACTTTTTGGCTGATGTGGAAAATATTTGTATAGGTGGATGAAATAGAATGAGGTGGCATTCGGGAGTGACATGACATTCGGGGATCTGTTTTAAATATATATAATAGATTAGAATTTAAACTCAAGTTTTTCAAAATGATTTGTAAGTAAATGAAGTTGATTAATTATTTGAATTCAACAACTTGGTAAATTAATATGATAATAAAAAATATTAATAAGTAATAAAATTATATAGGGCGGCCTCTCAGACCTGATAGGCTTTTTTATAAGTTTGAACATGACCTATTTAAATAAATAGACTTTAAAAACAACTTGAGTCTAGCCTTTGTATTAAATAGGTCAGACTAGACCATAAGTAAGTCAGACCATAGCCCTTGACGGACGGTCTGGTCTATTTCAATCCATAATAGTGAATAATGAAAAAAAAAAAAAAAAAAAACTAGTTTATGTAATGTTATTTGAACATGGAATTATATATAACTACGGAAAAAATACACCTATCATATACTACAAGAAAATATTGAAATCGCAAGAATGTAAAAATAATAAAAATAAAAATAAAAAACGAAATTCATAGTTGATTTCGGTACAATCTATTGAAGTAGTAGGGTAGTATAAATGTTGAGAGTGGGATTTGAACTCACGCCCTTTCGGACCAGAACCTTAATCTGGCGCCTTAGACCAACTCGGCCATCTCAACTTTTTATTGTTAATTACAAAACCTCTTTATTAAAGAAATAAAGTAAATCACGATTTTAATGGAATAATATGTATATATCCCATATTATTAAAGAGTTAAAGTAAATCACGATTTTAATGGAATAATATTTATATATCCCATATTTTTTAAGTTAAAGACATTTAAATTAATACATGATGTTATATCAAAATAGTCACCTTCATCTTAATACATATTAAACTTTATTTCTAAATAGTGGCGTCTGCACAATTTTGTTTCAGTCCTTCCATATTTGTAGAAAATACGTTGGCACTTTATTTTTTTTATAACTATTTTATTTAAAATTATAATTTTTGTTTGAATAAAATAACTAACAATTATTTAGATTTATTTTTTTCTAATACTTTGTCGAAAGATAATTTTATCTCCAAAATATCACTAACATTTCCAAGAACTAACATTTCCAATAACAATATTTTACAAAGTAATTTAATTAATTAACTTTTTAAAAATATATTAGTAATAATTAAAATCTTTGTAATTCAAACTTATAATTATAATTACTAATATATTTATTTTAAAATCATTTTACACATTAGAATTATAAAAACATTACAAGCAACTGATAAGTTTGCCTCTTAACAAATGTGACAAGCATTTGATCGTCTGCCTCTGATAAATGCGACAAATTTTTTATCTTACGACTCTGATAAAAAGTCAACACTCTGATATTAAGTCAACATAATGATAAGAAGCCAACACTTTGATATGAAGTCAACGGTTGATAAGAAGTCTACACTTTATTATCCTCTAACTCATTATAATGGATTTACTCTTTAACTGAAGAAGTGCATGATATCCTCTTAAATACACATCCTCTAAGATATGTCTTCTTAATTGAAGATACATGGAATCAATTACGAAGGATTTATATGCATATGTCTTAATGGTTGATTTGTCTTAAAATATGATTATATATCTCTAACAAAAGAATTCTCAATCGATACTTCTTCTAAAAATATAAGTAGAAATCGATCTATCAATCGAAAAAGAAGAGAGAAAATCTTAGAAAGAGCCTAGAATAAATCTAAAGAATGAATGAAATTTCCTTATAGTAGAGATACAATAAAAGATGTAAATCAGTCACAATATTTACATACAGTTAAACTGATATGTGATTTGGTATGAAACATCCTCTGAATGAGATTTAGAACTCTAGAAACAAAGTTTGGGCGAATTGAGAAACAAATTGGAACTAATGTAAATCAGCCAATAGCGGCAACAATTCCTTTGTCCATAAGAGGTACCTGAAGAGATATAACAATACTTATGAACTTCAATGGCAATCTACAAGAAAGTTGAAAAAAAGTTCAAACAATAAAAATCCATGAGAAGCTAGAGAAGAATACTCAAAGCCTGGAGAGGCAGAGTAAACAATACTTGTATGCTATTGTTGATATAGTAGATTAAGTCCTTGACTATAGTGAGGCAAAATCTCTATGTAAGGTGAGAACTAGATGTAACAACAATTTGTTGTGAACTAATATAAAAATCCATGTGTGCCTTCACTGCTTCTCTCTCTCTCTCTGTTACTCTAATTGTAGTTCTTTATGATTCTATTTTTTCTTACTAAACATGTTTAATAAGAACATACTTTTGTTAAACAATCGAAGTATTTTTCAGAAATGTCAAAACACAGTTAAAATCCCCCTTCTTGTATTTTTCATTACCTTCAAATAGTAGTATTAAATTAATTATTATTCAACTATAACATTTTTAAATATAAAATCTATTACCTCCATAAATAAATTACTACCTTCATCCCTTATTATAATTATAAGCAGTTATTGGTTTTTTTACGTTTATTAATAAAAGTTAATATGCTAGTTAATATGTTTAATGTATGTTTTAATATTTATAAACTAACCTTTATATTTGAATGTATTAAACTTGAGTTTTCATATTACAAGACACATTAGTTGTATTAATTAGGGGTATGTTTAAGAAAAATAAATAAATGGATCTACTAAATTAAAAGAGTGTTTATACATAGTTGCAATTTTTTTTCCCAAAGATGCTTATAATTACGAGACAAATATAATAGTTAATTTGACATTTTTTCACATATTATAATATCCCATAACTTTATAGGAAGAAGACAAGGAGCAAATTCAGAGGAAGAAGTGAAGGAGCAACTTCAAAAGAAGAAAAGAAGGAGCAACATTGGCGGAACAAAGACTGAGGTATTTTTCCAGAGACAAAAAAATTTAGAGTTTTAATAACAACAATAACCAGAGATAACATCAAGAGAACCACTAGAGGTAGAAACACTTAGTATTTTTGTAACGACAACCAATAGAGGTAACATATGAAGAGAACCATTAGAGGTAGATATACTTAGTATTTTTTTAACGATAACCACTAGAGGCAACATGGAGAGAACCACTAGAGGAAAAACACTTAAGAATCTTAATAACGAGCAATTAGAGGCGGGAATGGATGCAACCATCTGAGACAAAATGCATTGGAAAGGGTGGAAACATCCAACCATGTGTATTTACCTTTTAGGGCATGATTTGCACCTTTCACGAGAATTCTTTTCACATAATTCTGGGAATTCCAAAATCACTAACACATAAATCAATCGACAAACAAACAAACCACATGTATGTCCATTCAAATCATTTGGATGCAGATTCAAAACACCTATATGCTAAATATTTTATTTCTCTCATGCAACTAAACTATTTTAAACTATAATCCCCAAAATACCTATATGCTAAAGATTTCATTTAGATGTATGTTCTTATGAAATAGTAAATATTATACAGGAAAAATAATTGTTCTAGTTTTCCTTTCTAAAGTATACTTTTTAAGAGACTGAATAAAATTCCTATGTATTTACTTCTTGTTTTAATCTAGTACTGCATTAGTTACCATGTTTAGGGCATTGAGTTTAGTATGCTATGTTTTGTTAAGTATGCGATAGTAATTTAATTTTTGCATAGTATGTAAAATTATTTCCGTTATGTACAAGAATAACATATATTGAATTTTATTTTTTAAATGAATAAGTGTTGTATGAATTTTTATGTGTGTTTTATGCGTGTAATTCTTAGAGTATAAAACAATTAATATGCACTACTTACTTATATCCAAAAATAATATTATCAACATAAATTTGAATATTAAGAATGTCATCTCCTATCGATTTTATAAAAAGTGTACTATCTACTTGTCCTCTATCAAAGTTATTCTTAAGCAAGAAGTTATTAAGTCTATCATATCATGTCCTAGGTACTTGTTTTAGACCATACATATATTTCATAAGTTTAAAAGCATGATTTGGAAATTCAGAACTTTCAAAACCTGAGGGTTGTTTAATATAGACTTCTTCACTTATATAACCATTTAAAAAAGCAATTTTAACATCCATTTGAAATAATTTAAAGTTATTATTTGCAACAAAAGAAAATAGGATATGAATAGCCTTCTTGTTGACTGCAGCCTTGTACACAAGTCTTGCCTTGTTTCTTACCACTTCACCTTTTTTATTTAGCTTGTTTTCTGAAAACCCACATGGTTCCAATAAAGTTCTTCTTTGGTTTATGTACTAGATTACATGCATCATTCCTATTAAATTCATTTAACTCTTCTTGCATTGCAGAAATCCATCCATCATATGCCAATGCTTCATCAATAGTGGTAAGCTTAATTAATGAGAGTAAACCAAACAAAGTGATATCTTATAATGATGATTTGGTCCTTAAAAGGTCACTTACCCTTCCAATGATTAGAGTTTCAAAATGAGATGACTTGTACTTCCCTCCAGATCTTCCTTCTAATTTTTTCTGACTTGATCGGATTCATCCTCTGAATATTTGTCATATTTTTCCGAATTGTTTGTATCCTCATATGCTTTAGGTTCTTCTGGTTTACGTGCATCTCCTTTCTCTAGTTCCATACATAAGCCTGCATTATCATCAAATTGCTTTGACTTTTCAAGGTCAAGTTATTTTTCGTATAACATAATATGATATTATATAATTTAAGAATGAAACAATACAGCCTAAAACACCAGTTTTTATTTTCTTTAGTGGTTTATGTTTTTTCTGAAGAAACAAACTTGTATTGTGCTTCTACTGAAATGTTCAGATTTTGTGTATCTCTTGGTTCCACTAAATTTTTTAGAACTTGAAAAATACTTATCTTGCTTAGATTTTTAAGATCAAGCATGTTATTATCACAATAAATATAATATGAGACAATAATAAAATTTGAAGAAAGATATAACCTATATGTGAACAGTTTCAGTTTCACTTTGAAAACCCTTTTAGTTCTTCTTTTCTGGTTTTCAAATTTCGCATTTGCATATTCTCTTATTATAGGGTCTAGATGAAGGGATTTGACATCCTATCCAGCTTTGTAGTCTTGATTAATTTGATGGGAGTGTTTAGAGAAGTCTCTTGATTTTGATTGTTCATCTAATATTTTTGTTTTTCTACTGATGTATCAGGTTCCTCTGGAAATTTTGGAACTAATGGTAATTTTAATTCTTCTAGTATTTCCAGTTCTATTGAAATGTATGATTTTTCTACTAGTTTTGATTATGTTGATATGTGTGATTTCTCCGTCAGTTTTGATTTTTTTATACTTCAATTTTTTATGATATTTCTTATTCGTCATATGGTTCTTCTTTTTCTGATAGTTATGGTTCATCAGCTGGTTCTGATTTTGATAGGTAAAACGTTGACCAATCCTACTTCCACCAAAGTCAGGTCTTGGTGCATATACCATTTTCACTTCATAATATGCTAGCATCCATTTACTGTGACACCCTAAATTCCAAAATAATATATATAATAATTTATATCATATTCCTATAAAATTTGCAACGGATAAATAGAATTATATTTTCAAGAAAATAAATTTTTTTTTTAACTAATTTAGGATATCACGTTTCTCAAAGTACACATGCACCAATTCAAATTTTATTACTCAAATAAAACAATTTAATCTCAATAAACTTGATTTAAGTATAATTACTTGATTTAATTCTAAAAACTTACTAGTACTTCTAAGGTTTTCATACAAAAATTTGATTCAAATTAAATAAGTAAAATACAAATTAAAACCCTTATTCCCGGTATCACCTATTAGAGCGGGGTTCCTCCCAAACTTGAACTTCAAGACTCATTAACTTGTAATAACTGCGATTTCACAAACGCAGGGCCCAGCCAATCAAACACAAACAACGAAGAAGGTGAGTTTTGAAATCATGTTAATCATATAATATGAGTAAGAAGAACACGCAAACAATCATAGTAGAACCGTATCATAATCACTTTACGATATATCAAAATATTTAATTAAATAGTGTCATACTATAACATCAAAGTCACTTAAGTAAAATAATTATCTCATTATAATATGCATCAAATCATCTAACTATTATTACCTTTGAAACACATCAATCACAACAAAACAATCACAAGGAAATGCAATGCTACGCATGAGCTTAGACTCTACTTTACAATGTGGTACCATTCTAACTCTAAAGAACTTGGTTAGGAGGCCATGATACGTACTATGCCACCATCCCGGTGGACGGACAATTCAAATTGGCCATGTCCTCATAGATCCCCTCAACTCAACCCGAGACACATATACGTGACAGTCGAGGTAAACGTGTGTTGCATGGTAGCTCCCGACATTTGGAGTGCGGCCTCCAAGTCATCTAGGAATTCCCCACCCAAATACCTCCAAGGTCTAACAATCTTGCCTTAAGGCTCGACAACAGACCGCCACGATCAGGCTCATTCAGTTTTACTTCCCCATAATCACTAGGCTTATCAGGCCCTACCTATATGATGACAAAATAATCTCCACTTCACAAATTCACAATATTTATTTTCTCCCCCTGTTGGTTTATGATACTCCATTAAAACCGTCATCTCAAACACAAATTAAAATCGCTATTATTTCATCAACTATGGAGTTAATTCACTATTCTCATCACATTTTAGAACATCACTATCATTAATCATACATCATCGTCATCACATAAACTCCTCACAAATTTCTAGCATCACTATCATCAATCAAACATCATCACATAAACTTATCACAATTTATAACATCACAATTATTAATCACACATCATCATCATCATCATCACATAAAATTATCACAACACACCAATCTTTTGTTATCACACCACATAAAGTCATTTAATCACACACATACATATATACATACATATATATATATATATATATATATATATATATATATATATATATATATATATATATATATATATATATATATATATATATATATTTAATTCGACACTCAATATCGCAATAATATTAATTTCACACATTCAAAGAAATTAAATCAATCAACACCCTACAAATATTTCTATTCTATATTTTAATCTCACAATTTCCATATTTGTAAATTAATTAATTTATCCCTCAAAGGACTACTGCCATACGTAGCAAGCCCCGGATGAATCGTTGGGAAATACGGTTTTCCCGTTCATCTCACAATATATTATACTCATGAATTCAAATGCTCTCTCACCCCTTACCTTGATTGAAGATTTTTCCCAACAATGACGATCTACTTATTTAATGTGTCGCGTCTTCACCAACCACCATCTCTAATAGTTCACAAAAGAAATAAAATAACACAATAACCAAATACAAATTAATCATTTAGTATGATAGTTAAATAAATTGTTTACTATTTGCAACACCATTTCAAAATATATATATATATATTTTTAATACTATGTATGCTTATGGTTATATCTATACAAAAAATATCTTAAAAAAAACATAATTATGCATTGTTAAAGACATACGGTTTGTATAGTTTTGATTTCACATAAATGTAGTAATATATCATATGCATTTAAAATTAAATAATAAGGCTATTAGATGTACAATAAAAGTAGATTCTTTATTGTTAATATATAGTATATGCTATCTTCATATTAAAATAGGAAAATTATAAGATTATGTTTTTCTTTTATATGATATAAAATATATTTGCACTATTTGTATAAAGGAGAATTGAAACGCATGGCACTTAGAACCTAACAAAATTATATTATATAAGATTTTAATATTAATAGATTTAGATATTCTGTTAAATTGACCAAATTAATTTCGGTATAATGTTACAATTCTACTACTCGTAAGGATATAGGGAACAATTAGGCTATTTTAGAGACAATTTACAATTTCGTTCAAAACACCTTGTTCTTGAGATCAAAAATTCATTCTATAAATAGTTAATATTCAAACAAAAAAAATCATTAATATTAATCATGATTGTAAAAAAGAAAAAAAATCAACTAAAACAGAAAAGACGATAAATTATATAATTGAAAATCAAAACCTAAATAACAATGGCACAAATAGCGGTTGTTCGCAAATAATTTAAAAATGAGAAGAGACTAACCAGAGAAGATGAAAAATTCTGTAAAAAGAAAATATATGCTTGATTATTTAATCCGATAGTAGTAGTCGACAAAATCACAACCGAGAGACAAAGATCGGTGTACGGAGCTATGATTATGATTGGCTTGTTGGAGAATTCGGAAAGGAAGGTGTACGGAGCTATGATTATGATTGGCTTGATGGAGAAATTGGAAAGGAATGTTTGGTGCGGCAGGAGTAATCACGAAAGGAAGGTTTCGTGCGGCAGTAATAACTTTGCTTTTAGCTATCTATATATATGTGAATATTTTCCAACTAGATTAGCTAGGGTAACAGTGCTTCGGAGTCTCATTAAAGGTACCGCCAAAGAGAGGTGTTTTTAGTTTCTTTTTATTTATTTGTTTATTATTACTTTATTTATTTGATTAGAAGGAAGAATAAACAAAATTATTTTTATTACTAATAGTTTAGATAAATTTCAAGGTAACACGAAAGATTATCAAATATCAAACACATATATAATAATAATAATAATAATAATAATAATAATAATAATAATAAAAATAATAATAATAATAATAATAATAATAATAATAATAATAAATTAGATATTACAATATCAACACTTTATATTAGTTACTAAATCATAATAAATATATATAAAATCACAATATCATAATAATTATATAAAAATTAAGAAAATCAAATAGAATATCACTATTTTTTCAAAATCGTTATTTATAAAATAAATAAGTAAAAATAGAAAATAGTTATAAATAATTGAAATATAACTATGTGCATACTTAACATTAATCAGTTGAGTTGTAAAATATCAAATTAATTGCGTACACGCATATACGTGTAAAATCGTCAAAAAAATCTTATTCATTAAAATATTATACTAAAATATTATTTTGAAAAATGTATCAAATAAAATATTTGTTATTATATTACTCATTTAGTCCAATATGTATAAAACTAGCACATCATCTAAAGCACCCATATAACGAAAACTAATCACAAAATTTATCAACAGATATTACAAAATAATTTTCATTTCAAGCACATACTTACACCATTCCTTCTTTAATTCCATCAGATCTTGCTCAGAATATGATGGAGTAGAATTGTCAAAGTACTGCAATATAAAAATTGAACATATATATTAAGTTAGTATCAAATATATAGATAATTTATATATGAAAATCATATAATCAAAATACCGTACCGTTTCTGGGATAATAGTTTTATTCTTGTCAACAATCTCCTTCATGAATCTCAATACATAGTACCCACAGTCGATGTTGTTTGTTTGACGAGGGCACTTTATTGGGATCCATGTAATATTATTAGACTTTTGCTTCGACATTGTCGCATCTCTTTGAGATCGATAAACTTTTAAGGCACTATCGAATGAATAAATGAGATTATTATAGCATGAACAAACACATTATTTATATATATATGTAAGAAATAAATGTAGATTACTTACGTGTCGAACATAGTCTTTATTTCAGAATGATTGTTGTAATTGCCATGCAAGGGATCCAAATAGTATATAACTTCAGAGACCGCATTGATTGCAAATAGCACCCAATGTGCCCTACAACAACAGAAAATTGGTTAAGCAATTTTGTTTATACACAACTAATAAATTAAATTATCATCAATTAAAAAAGATAAAATTACGTACCCTGAGTTATATGGTGCGAAGAACATTTTTTCCTTTTCTTTATTTCCTAAAAACATATCTATAATTTATTTCTTTACATTTTCTTGATCGAGTTTCCACATGGACATCTTATGCGGAGACAAGAATGAGTATTTATTTGACAATTTTCTCGTGCACACGACCTTCTCATACAAAAATCTTCAATTAAAATTTTAAACTAGATTAATTACCAATACATTTAATTAATTAACAATAAATGCAATTAATAGTGTTTTTTACCTTATGTACAAGCTCATTACAGTAGCACTGAGCTCCTTATGTTCGAGAAGTTCGTATACATGCTCCTTGCCGAGAAATTCCTCATAATCATCTCCGAATATAGCTTTATTCATGTGTACCATGTGTGAATCGTCGCTGCTGCCCATGTTCTTTTTTACTTCGATGTCAAGACACGCCCCGTATTTACCAAGGCGTGGCTGACTTATTTTAGGATCAGCATCAGCGACTGATTTCCCCCGATCAAGTTTTTTTATTGCTGCATGTTTGGCAGCTTTATTGGCCTCCATCCTTTGTAATTTGGCAGCTCTATTAACCTCCAATTTTTGAGGTTTGCTGCCTTTTTTTGGATGTGCGGGTGGTTTATTTATTTGGACCTACAAAAATGAGGTTAAATGTTAGTTTATTGAATCTGAAAAAATTGTCAAAGATTATGCAATAAATGTGACAAACCTTTTCGGGAGACGTAACTGACTTGTTTCTGGGAGGGCTTTTAACGAGGGCAACAAGGTTTGTGGGCCATGCCACGTAACTACCAATAGCTTCGCCCAATGTCTGCATATCTCCGTCGTTGTCCGGTATCGGCAACGGTGCAGTTGGTTCGAAAGCAACAGTAGGCGATACTTTGACATGGCCCGTAGGGATCAGAGTATTATGCAATACTTCTCCCAAAGTATTGTACAATCTTCCTTTTCCCACCTTCCGACGAGTGGGCGAGGACAAGTATAGGAAACATGAACTGACACCCTAAATCAATAGTTAAAACATAAGTACAATTAATATATAATATTGTTTAATGCATAAGTAATTACATAAGCAAGTAAGTAATTAATTACCTCGGGAATAATTTTCAAACCGACGTTGCAACTCCCGGTTTCACTCTCCATTTGTATTTCACGTTGGAGCTGATCCGGAAGTTGCTTGTCTTTGTTCGTATTCACCAATTGTGCCACTTGCTCAGATAGGATTATGAGCTTCTCTAATACTTCCTCGTTGGAAGGCTTTTGGCGCTTCTCTTGAGGAAAAAAGCTTTTGGGAGTTACGCCAAATCCCTTCCCCCTAACTCGACCGGAATATTCAGGAACATTAAAAACTTTGCCCAGAACATCCCTACAACTAGCCTTGTTGCCCTCTTCATTTTCAGAACTTTGTTCGATGGTATCCTAAAATACATGTAACATTAAAATAGTTAAGTTCATTAGCATTTTTAAAATACAATATTAAAAAGTATTGAAGTGATAAATACAATATTGAAAAATATTAAAGTCATAATATACTTACACAAAGTTCTATTACTTTTTGAACATTTTCGTTATCAACCACCCCATCCTTATTTACACGAGCTTCCTTCCACAAGATATGACGACCCAACGGTTGATCGGATTGGGTCTCTTGTCGCTATTCGTTAAGATCATAAACAAAATATTAGTTAGAAACTATAGTTTATAATACAAATTCCCTCATTATATCAAATTGATGTTTAATTACTTACAAGTCTTTGGTCTAGACGTGCATATCCCATACGTGATTTTTTGTATGGGTGCATCGGATTGCTTGCCCTCTCGCGATTTGCCTTACTTATATTCTATATAAAAAAATAGCAATTATGTAAAAATTTAAAATACGCTACGAATATGAATAATAAAACACACAAATGCTAATAAATTAATCACTTACGACAAACGCGGGGTCAGTACGTTTGGAAACAAATGCTTTCCATTCATCATTTGATGTATAATGTTGATATATCTTTGGAGGTTTAGCAGTTGTGTTTCCTTCTCTATCTTTTAGATAGAAATTTGAGAGATGCGATCTAAATCCCCGATGGATTTTTCTAGCAACTCTCAAAATGTAACTCTTTCGTCCCTCATCAAGGACAAAAGTTGTCTGCAATGAAAAAAATTATAAGTAAAGTATTTCAATGAAAATATTTATAAATGACAAAAGATTGGATCAAAAAATTTACTTGAATGTCATTCCATATTATGTCTTTGGCATCCTTCAATGCCTTGTCTCTCCAGTCGTCAATCGTGATTGGAATATTTTGTCGAACAACAGCCCCAATGTAACTCACAAACATTGCGCTGTTGGGGTCAACTGGCTGACCACTTTCATTCCATCCAACCTAATAAACTCATATAGTAAGTACATGCTATTAAAAAAAGCTAAAAAAATACACAACAAAGAGAGTATAGTATAGTATAACCTCAAACTTGGTGCCATTGCTCCTTGCTTTAATCACGTTTTGCATTATAGTTGCACCATGTTTGACTTCATTTTCATAAGCCTTAGAGGTGCCAACTTCTTCATTTTGACATTATATTTATTTGTTTGTATCCATTTAACTACAACAAGTTCAACATGCAGTTTAGTATAACATCAACAAGCTCAACATGCATCATGCATTATTCTAAACAAGCTCAACATGTATCAGTATATATATTTTAAACAAGCTCAACATGCATTTTAATGATTACAAAAAATTAATAACATCAACACCTGAATAATGGTTCGAAGAAAGATGAAATGCGAAGAAAAGAGCGAACGCATAAAGTTCACAGAAATAAGTTTCACAGAAAAACGGTTTGAAGAAATACGTAATGAGGGTTACGTATTTCAATGAAAATATAAGGTTCGAAATGATCTTGGATGGAAATAAGGTTCGAAATGAAGGAGATGATCGTGGAAATATAGTTCGTAATGGACGGGATTATAGGGTTTGCAAAAGAAGAGAAGAACGATGAAGGTTGAGTTGATAGTGTAGTTTACGTAATGAAGAGGAAACTGAAGAGGTTACTGTTATATATATAACCCTTTTTACAGCGCTTTTTTATAACCCTTTTACAACGCTTTTACAAAGAGCGTTGTAAAAGGCCTAAGCCTTTTAGGGCGCTTGTTAAAAAAGCGCTCTAAAAGGCATCCTTATTTAATTTTTTAAAAGGCTCTTTTACAGCGCTTTTACAAATAAGCGTTGTAAAAGACCTCATTGATTTAGAATGTTATATAATGTTTTTTTAAAGCCTTTTACAGCGCTTGTTCAAATAAGTGCTGTAATAGGTCTCTTTATTTTATTTTTGTGTTTTGTTATGTTATTTTTTAAACTCAAAGCTTACTCCTTTTATGCATCTTCTTCACAAACATCAAAGCTTACTCCACCTCAACACCCTTTTTATCTCTTTACATTCTTAAATCTCTTTGCATGTAATCTGAATTATTGTGATATATATGAATGTTCTTCAGGTTCAACACCCTTTTTATCTCTTTACATTCCCTTTTTATCTTTTTACATTCCTTCTTAAATCGAAACTTGGTCTCAAGGTTCATTGCCATGTTGCGAAAAATGGATTTCAGTCTGATGTTTTTGTTAACAATGTGTTTTTGTTAAAGAGCATGTTAACAATGTGTTTTTGCGAAAAATGCGTACAAGGTGTTTGAAGAAAATCCTGTTAGATAAGGTCCTGTTAGGTATCTGATGAATGTTATTTTTAAAGCCTTTTACAGCGCTTTTTATAAAAAGCGCTGTAAAATGTTTCTTTATTTTATTTTTAAAATGTCCACACTTGGAAGGCCTCGGTTCGAATTTGAATTAAGTGAACTTCGTAAATGTAAGCGCTTTTAAAAGGTTCTTTTACAAGAGTCTTTTACAGTGCTTTTTAAAGTAAGCGCTGTAAAATGTATCTCTATTTTATTTTTAAAAGGGCCTTTTATAGCGCTTGTTAATGTAAGCGCTGTAAAAGGCCCTATATTTTATTTTTAAAAGGGCCTTTTACAGCGCTTTTTAAATAAAGCGCTGTAAAAGGCCTCCTTATTTTATTTTTGTGTTTGTTTTATTTGGGTTCAATGTTGGATGACTGTAACCCAGTAACTCATATATGTTCCTTTCGATGGCACTTAATTTACATTATATAGTTCATGTAATGTAAATACTCAATTCAGTTGATGTAAAAGAGACTAATTTATATTCAGTTCATGTAAATACTCAGTTCAGTTGATGTAAATCAAACTAAATATAAAACACTCAATTCAAGCTAAATATAAGCAGAAAATAAATTAAACAGAAAATAAATTAATCAGAACTTATTATAAAACACTCAATTCAAATTACATGCATATTTATCACAATAATTCAGATTACATGCATGTACATTAAGATGTCATTCTTCTTTTCCTGGTGGGATTCACATTTGTTTGTCCATTTACAATACGAAACGATGGATTAATCCAAATTCCCTCATCATGATCATCTCTAAGATATATACCATCATCAGTTGAATCAATTTCATGTGGTTGTTGTGATGTTGCAAATAAAAGATCATTACCAACATCTTCATCATTATTGTTATCATCACTTATTTTATTGGTCGATAGGACAACAGACCATTTATCATCAGAAGGATCAGTGACATAACACACTTGTTGAGCTTGCGACGCTAAAATAAAAGGCTCGTCTTTGTATCCAACCCTATTAAAATCAACAAGCAAGAATCCTGACTCATCAATCTGAACGCCATTATTATTATCGACCCACTTGCAACCAAATATGGGAACACGAAACATTATGTAGTCTAACTCCCATATGCGCTCGATAACCCCAAAATATGATAGATTTGCATATATTGGGTTTTTGTCTTTTGCACTTGAGACATGAATCGCTTCAGCTACGAGAGTGACTCCACTATTTTGCATAATGGTCTGATCATCTTGTTCTTTGGTATAAAATGTGTAGTCGTTAATAACATAACCAGTGTAAGAAAAGACATGTAAGCTCGGACCATTTGCTAGCCACCTCAATCTCTGTGAAATTAATTCGGGGTCTAAATCAAATTTTGACTTTATGTGATTTTTTAACCATGTTATAAAACTTCGATTGTGCTCTCGAGTTATCTAATTTTGATTCCTATTCATGTTCAAACGAGATAACTGATCCATGTGTATTGTAACATACGGTTGAACCTCATCATCATTGTGCAGAACATACAATTGTGTCTGCTCCAATTCTGTCCTTGATATAGTCAGTAGTCTCCTTCCAATTATCCCTTCTCCTGATAGTCTTCCCGAATGACGAGACATGGGAAGCCCTATGGATTCAACATTGGACAGATATTCAGTACAAAACTCAGCAGCCTCTTCAACAATGTATCGTTCAGCAATACAACCTTCTGGTCGACTTCTACTTTTTACGTACCCTTTTACTATTTTCATATATCGTTCTATCGGATAAATCCATCTCATATAAGCTGGCCCACAAAGTTGTGTCTCCTTAACCAGATGAACAACAAGGTGAACCATTATATCAAAAAACGATGGTGGGAAATACATTTCAAGCTCACACAAAGTAACAACAATTTCCCTCTGCAATGTCGGTAATTTCTGAGGGTCGATCACTTTACTACAAATTTCCCTGAAGAAGAAACATAATCTAGTTAATGCTAGTCGAACTTTTTCAGGTAAAATGGAACGTATACCTATTGGTAGCAAATGCTCCATTAGAATATGACAATCATGGGTCTTCAAACCTTTTAACTTGAGGTCTTTCATACAAACCAAATTTCTAATGTTCGAAGAGTATCCTTCTGGAACTTTAACTTCGTGTAGAAATTTAAATAAAACAATTTTTTCCTTTCTAGATAGAGTATGAGCGGTTGGAGGTAGATATGTGCGATTTCCTTTCTTTACTGGAGCCAATTCATTTCTTATTCCCATATCGACCAAGTCCAATCTTGCGTTGATGCCATCTTTAGACTTTCCTGGAACATTGAGTAACGTACCAATAACACTATCAAATACATTTTTTTCAATATGCATCACATCGAGGAAATGTCTTATATACAATGACTTCCAATATGACAATTCAAAGAAAATTGACTTTTTCTTCAACCCAGTTTTGACCAGCTCTCCCGCAAAAGGTTTGCCAAATTTATTGGTCAAACCTTGTACTTTTTCAAGTATTTGATATCCAGTTGGTGGTAAAGGAGCTTTACCTTCCTCTGATTTTCCATTAAATGCATTTCTCCACCAACGATACTGATGACTATAAGGTAAAAATCTACGATGTCCAAGAAACACATTCTTCTTACAATGTTTCAACCGCATCCAATTTGTACTCTCTTCACATATAGGACATGCACACTGACCTTTAATGCTATATCCTGATAAATTACCATATGCTGGAAAATCATTAATTGTGCCGAATAACATAGCCCTCAAATTGAAACATTCTTTCTTATACCCATCATAAACTTCCACACCTGTCTCCCACATACGTTTTAAATCTTCGATTAGAGGAGTCAAGTATACGTCGATATCATTCCCCGGTTGTTTGGGTCCAGAAATTAACAGAGACAACATCATAAACTTACGCTTCATACATAACCATGGAGGTAGGTTATATATTACCAAAATCATAGGCCACGTGCTGTGTGAGATGCTTTGAAGACCATGTGGATTCATTCCATCAATAAAAAGTGCAAGTCTTATATTTCTTGACTCTATCCCGAATTCAGGATACTCGTGATCAATTTTTGCCCATTGTGGGGAATCTGCAAGGTGTCGAAACATTCCATCTCTAATTCTTTCATCTGCATGCCATGTCAAGTGTTTTGAATCTTCTTCACTGCGATACATGCGCCTAAATCTTGGTATTATAGGAAAATACCACACGAATTTTGCTGGAGTTGATTCTTTCTTCTTATATCGAGAGACATTGCATTTCGGACACGCCTTAAGTAGTTCATATTCATTTCGAAATAAAATGCAATCGTTAGGACACGCATGAATCCTTTCGTAACTCATGCCAATAGAACACAAAATCCGTTTAGCCTCGTAGGTTCGACTGGGAAGTTCATTATCATCTGGCAACATATCTTTTATGAGTGTTAATAATTCTGTAAAGCTTTTATCAGACCATCCATTACTCGCTTTTAAGTTGTACAACTTTAATATCACCGACAGTCTTGTGAATTTAGTACAACCATTATATAATTCTTTCTCTGCATCACTCAACAAACTTTCAAACATTTTAGGACAATCTCGAAGATCTTCTTCAACTGCTTTTGCGATCTCATCAACTCGGTCCGGCTCATATGTATCTGTATCGAAGTCAATTGAAGCATATGTCGAACTATTCTCAAAATTAATGTTACCTTTTTTTTTCTCACCATGTCTTATCCAACATGTGTAGCTTTGATCAATTCCATTACATACTAGATGTCCTTCTAATTCATCTTCTCTAACATGTTTTCCAAAACAACATTTTAAACAAGGACAAACTACTTTATTTGGATCTTTTGCATTCTTCACTGCAAACTCAACAAACTTCTTCGCTCCAATTTCATACTCTTTTGACAATCGATTGGCTGAAATCCATTTCCTATCCATACTATACCACCTATATAAATGCAGTTACAAAAATAATAAGCTTTCAAAACATATCAACAAGTTTCAAAAAGAAACCAATATCAACTAACAATTTCAAAAACAGAACAGATCATGTGGTATGAGTTTTTGACTAGTAGAAGAGATTTAATCTACATATATATATATATATATATATAACAATTTCAAAAAACAGAACACATATCATGGATTTTTAATTTGATAAAAAAAATCTAGTTAAAAAAAAATACCTGAGACAACATAGATGGCCGCACAGTACGTAATGGATATGAGGGTATGAGGGTTCCCAGAGTAGAGGTGATGAAATATGAGGGTTCCCAACGTATATAATTATTTGAAATTTATGTAAAAGCGTTTGTATTTTACAGCGCTTGTGATAAAAGCGCTGTAATAGATAGTTAAATTCAATGAAAGCACTTGTATTTTACAGCGCTTGTGAAAAAAGCGCTGTAATAGGTGGTTCAATTATTTTAAAGCGCTTGTATTTTACAGCGCTTTTGAAAAAAGCGTTGTAAAATCATACGCGAAAGCGCTTCATATTACAGCGCTTTTTTGAAAAGCGCTGTAAAAGCCTTATAACATTATGCGCAACGTTATATGACCTACAACAGCGCTTGTTTTACAGCGCTTTTTACAAAAAGCGCTGTAAAAGGCTCACTTATTTTTCAATTATATTTACAACAGCGCTTGTGTTTAGCAAGCGCTGTAAAAGGGGCGCTGTTAAATGTCATTTTTGGCGTAGTGTTTCTTAGAACACTACATAAAATATCAAAGTGAATAGGTTTAGTTATTGTTTCTTCAAATCTTATACCTCTTTTACCTTTTCTACTAACATCATAAATCATAGATGCTTACTTGCTTATTTCCATACCATTAGCTAGAAAATCATGGAATACTTCATCATGCTTACCTGAATTACATGTGGTATTTTCAACATGGATATCTTTAAAGGTTTTATCTTTAAGTTCAACAATATTAGTTTTTTGGTTTTCATTTTGTGTTTTAAGTTCAGTAATATCAGTTTTTAGAGCTGCATTTTATGTATTAAATTCAACACTTTGATTCTTTAAAACATTAATTTTTTTTAGTTAGTTTTGCATTTTCTTTCTTAAGTGTTTTCAATTTTAAAGATAATTTGTAATTATTATTTAAAAAATCATTTCTAGCATAAATTTAATCAGATCGAGTCAAGTCAGAAAATACCTCATCTTAGGATTCATCATTATCATCGCATGTAGCCATCAGACTATTTTTCTTGGCCAAGACGGTACAATTCCATCTTTCACATTACATTTGTAGGGTCAAGCGCGACCAAACATTCTTTTCCGCACAAGTAAGGATTTATTAGTCTTACCCAAGTCCCTAAAGCTTAATGGCAACTTAGAATTTGAATTTTTATTCTCCTCTGTCTTTCCAATTTGATAACATGGTTCTAGAATGTCTTACACATTTAAATTTGCAACTTCCTATAACAATTAAAATAATAAAACTATCGTGATTAAGTGTAACATAAATTTACCCTTAAACTTTTTTCATGCCATAATGCTAGTATAGTTGAATCACCTTGTTGACTTTTTCAAACAAAATCTCGCATTCATCGGTGTCTACTTCATAGAAGTTTCCATTGCATACTTTTCTTGTGTTTTGTTTAACAATGTATAAGTTAACAATATTGATTTTCAAGAAATAAAAAAATAATAATAATGTATGAAGTTCCAATCTTGCACATCACTAATGTATACTTACTTCCTAGAATAACACACACACAAACATTGAATACGACACTTACGTGTCAACACTAATTATTTTTTATATTGAATAATTCTATGAAAAAAATAAATTAAAAAGTCTTAATATATGCTTTTTTTTTGTCTTACTATCTTTTTTTTGTCTTAGTATTTTTTTTTCATTTGATTTAAATCGGGCTTACTATTAGTGACTGTTAAAAAAATTGTACAAGCTTATAAGAACAAAAATAAATAAAAAGTGTGCATCCACCACCATCACATTGTTGTGCATTCAAGCATCTTCTAAAGTTCAACACTCTCATTTTCGTGTGACCAATGTTTGGAACTCTTATTATTGTTATTATTATTATTATTATTTCATTTTTTAATAAAAAGTAAAAAATAAATAAAAACTCAGACAAAATTAAGTGTCAACAATATATATATATATTTAACTCGACACTCAATAATAAAATAAGTGTAAGGCGAGTATTACAGGCTGCATCATTCACTCATTCTAAAGGTACAAGAACAATATCCGATACAGTTTTCTCAATTTTATACAATCAAAAGAAATGTGTATCTTATATATATTATGTCTAATATTTGAAGCCAATCATAAGAAAGGAAAACAAACAGAAACTATAGCCCACGCCACAGTTAAGGATAGAATACATTAAAAGAAAACTTTGGTGCTAGGCCACTGCATTAACGGTGGAACCGTATAAAATCTTCTCCAATAAGGCCATCACTTGAATATTCATCATCTTACCAATCACTGCGTACTTGTTAAGCTATTTATTGGTTAAGTTATCTGATTTGTTTGTTATATCCGTATTTTAGTTAAGCTATTTGTGTTGTTTATTTTATTTTCTTCACTCTTTCAACTTTATTTTTAGTGTAGTTTTTTTAATTTCATTTTGGTGGATATTATATCTTGAGTAAATGGTTTAATCAAAAAGTATTTATAGTTTATACAAATTAATTCAACAAATATTTTTTTTCATAGATAAATGAGATTAAAGATTGAGATCTTGTACTATTTTTTATCATTGATCAAATATGAAAGAAAATTATTTAGTTGTTAGAATTAAAAATTTTGGTTTAATAATTTTGTATGTAATGTTTCTCTTTGGATAAAATAAAGGAGCAAAAATATATTTAATTTTTTTGTTGTTTTTATTCTCCAATTTCCAAAGAGGACCTAGAATTATCTAAACTAGATTATGGTCCGCGCGCTGCACGGATATTAATTAATTAATTTTATAAAATTTATAAGTAATATTTTATGTATTATAAATATAGTTATCTTATAATATTAATTTATTGATTTGTAATAATTAAATATAATTAGAAAAATTAAAATGAGAGAAAATCATGTTTATCACAATCATCTAATTTAATTTTTAAAATATTTTATAAAATTCGTATGATAATTTATTATATAGGATAATTATTTGAATCATTGTACTTTGATTGTTAATTTATTTTTCAACATATAATGGTACTTGTATTTATTTGATGAAATAAAATGTAAAATACAAAC
>JBBPBR010000006.1:36890468-36907189 GCA_037974775.1 Cicer pinnatifidum
ATTTTATAAGTTTTATAAGTAATATTTTATGTATTATAAATATAGTTATCTTATAATATTACTTTATTGATTTGTAATAGTTGAATATGATTAGAAAAATTAAAATGAGAGAAAATCATGTTTATCACAATAATTTATAAATTTATTATAAAATAACTTATAAAATAATTTGATAGTAATATAAATTATAAATTATTATCAAATTGTAAAATAATTTATAAATATAAATTTATTATAAATAATTGTAAAATAATTTTATAATTTATAAAATTATTATAATATAATATTATCAAATAAATTTTTGGAGGTATTGAAGAAATTGTGGAAGGAAGATGAAAAATATGAATTTAAGAGATTAAAGAATTTGGTGAAGGAGGAGGATTAAAGGAGATTAGACATTGAGAGCATGATTGAGATGGGAGAAAGGAGGAGATGTGGAAAATATTTGTATAGGTGGATGAAATAGAATGAGGTGGCATTCGGGAGTGACATGACTTTCGGGGATCTGTTTTAAATATATATAATAGATTAGAATTTAAACTCAAGTTTTTCAAAATGATTTGTATGTAACTGAAGTTGATTAATTATTTGAATTCAACAACTTGGTAAATTAATATTATAATAAAAAATATTAATAAGTAATAAAATAATATAGGTCGGCCTCTCAGACCTGATAGGCTTTTTTATAAGTTTGAACATGACCTATTTAAATAAATAGACTTTAAAAACAACTTGAGTCTAGCCTTTGTATTAAATAGGTCAGGCTAGACCATAAGTAAGTCAGACTATAGCCCTTGACAGACGGCCTCGTCTATTCCAATCCATAATAGTGAATAATGAAATAAATAAATAAAAAATAAATAAATAAACTAGTTTATGTAATGTTATTTGAACATGGAATTATATATAATTATGGTAAAAAATACACCTATCATATACTACAAGAAAATATTGAAATCGCAAGAATGTAAAAATATTAAAAATAAAAAACGAAATTCATAGTTGATTTCGGTTCTATATATTGAAAAAAAATTAAAATTGTAAATGTTGAGAGTGGGATTTGAACCCACGCCCTTTCGGACCAGAACCTTAATCTGGCGCCTTAGACTAACTCGGCCATCTCAACTTTTTTTTATTATTAACAAAATCTCTTTATTAAAGAAATAAAGTAAATCACGATTTTAATGGAATAAAGTAAATCACGATTTTAATGGAATAATATATATATATCCCATATTTTTAAAAAGTTAAAGTAAATCACAATTTTAATGGAATAATATGTATATATCCCATATTTTTAAGTTGAAGACATTTAAATTAATACATGTTATATCAAAATAGTCACCTTCATCTTAATATATATTAAACTTTATTTCTAAATAGTCGCGTCTGGACAGTTTTGTTTCAGTCCTTCCATATTTGTAAGTTTTGTTTCAGTCTTTCCATATTTGTAGAAAATACGTTGGCACTTTATTTTTTTTATAACTATTTTATTTAAAATTATAATTTTTGTTTGAATAAAATAACTAACAATTATTTAGATTTACTTTTTTCTAATACTTTGTCGAAAGATAATTTTATCTCCAAAACATCACTAACATTTCCAAGAACTAACATTTCCAATAACAATATTTTACAAAGTAATTTAATTAATTAACTTTTTAAAAATATATTAGTAATAATTAAAATCTTTGTAATTCAAACTTATAATTATAATTACTAATATATTTATTTTAAAATCATTTTATACATTAGAATTATAAAAACATTACAAGCAACTGATAAGTTAGCCTCTTAACAAATGTGACAAACATTTGATCGTCTGCCTCTGATAACTGCGACAAATTTTTTATCTTACGACTCTGATAAAAAGTCAACACTCTGATATTAAGTCAACATAATGATAAGAAGCCAATGATCTGATAAGAAGTCAACACTTTGATATGAAGTCAACGTTTGATAAGAAGTCTACACATTATTATCCTCTGACTCATTATAATGGATTTACTCTTTAACTGAAGAAGTGCATGATATCCTCTTAAATACACATCCTCTAAGATATATCTTCTTAATTGAAGATACATGGAATCAATTACGAAGGATTTATATGCATATGTCTTAATGGTTGATTTGTCTTAAAATATGATTATATATCTCTAACAAAAGAATTCTCAATCGATACTTCTTCTAAAAATATAAGTAGAAATCAATCTATCAATCGAAAAAGAAGAGAGAAATTCTTATAAAGAGCCTAGAATAAATCTAAAGAATGAAAGAAATTTCCTTATAGTAGAGATACAATAAAAGATGTAAACCAGTCACAATATTTACATACAGTTAAACTGATATATGATTTGGTATGAAACATCCTCTGAATGAGATTTAGAACCCTAGAAACAAAGTTTGGGCGAATTGAGAAACAAATTGGAACTAATGTAAATCAGCCAATAGCGGCAACAATTCCTTCGTCCATAAGAGGTACCTGAAGAGATATAACAATACTTATGAACTTCAATGGCAATCTACAAGAAAGTTGAAAAAAAGTTCAAATAATACTACCAATATATAGTACCAAAACTACCAATATATAGTACTTGATATTGGACTTTAGGGTTTATGGTTTAAAAACAAGTGACCCACTAATTAAAATTATTACAAAAATTCATATTACGAAATTTTCAATTTCGGCCCAGTAAAGTTCAGAATTGGTCTTTCCTTCCAACAGAGAAGTTGTAGCTCAAATTTTTATCTTTCCAACGCCTGCTCATATGTGTCAATCCGATATCCAGAGCTCATGTTATGACCTACACAGCGAGAAAGAGTCAAAATGTAAATAATAAAATTAAAGTACAAATAATAAAATTATAATTCAAATTGGACCTAAAGTTTAGAAACAAGCTAAAAATATTAATCTAAGCTATAAAGAGCTTTTAAAATACCAAACTAAAAACCTAAAAACATGTGCCCAAATGCTATGATCATAAATCATGCTGATCAGTGAGAGATTATACCTCGGTAATTAGTATTGGTCTGTGATAGGCGGTACAATTATGATTTACGTCCCTTCGAGGAGGGTTTTGGTTTGGAATTCTGGAATCATGCATTTTGGCATATACGCATTGCATTAAAGTGCTTGGCACACAATTTAGGTTTGTTATACTATGATGATTGTAAATACATATTCGGTTGTTGTTGTGATTCATCGTAATTTCTTAGAGGTGTGAAGTTGGGTTGATTAAGTTTTGATGTACTTATGTGTTCATAATTGATGTTATGAATATTCGATGTGTAATTGAGGTGTGAATTTGTGGAGATTAATTTAGTGTTAATTATGTGTTCATAATTGATAATATTAATGTTTGAAGTGTTGATTGATTCAGAGTCATTTTAGAACTGAAAATCTGTATTTTCTCAGTTGTATTCGGCTACGACAGTGTAGTATGTTAAAACTTTATTTTTTAACATTGTTTATGCATTTTTTGGACATATGAAAACCCTTTCCAGGAGTATGCTAAGATGAAAGGTTCTTTTTGAACATTTGAAAATATAAGAATTTTACTATGTGATATTTGAACGTGGAATTATATATAACTACGGTAAAAAAATACACCTATCGTATACAACAAGAAAATATTGAAATCGCAAGAATGTTAAAATAATAAAAATAAAAATAAAAAACGAAATTCATAGTTGATTTCGGTACTATCTAATGAAGCAGTAGGGTAGTATTACGATTATGGTATTTTTTTATATCAATTCTTAAAATATATATAATTGTATATGATGTAACATGATTAGATAAAAAAAAAAGTGTAACTTTTTTTATACTATCAATTCATTTTTTAATTACAAAATCTTTTTGCACATGGTGAGTAAAAAATACATTCTCGCATAATTCTTAAGCCTTAGACCAACTCGGCCATCTCAACTTTTTATCTCAACTTTTTATTGTTATTTACAAAACCTCTTTATTAAAGAGTTAAAGTAAATTACGATTTTAATGGAATAATATGTATATATCCCATATTTTTTAACTTTTAAATTAATACATGATGTTATATCAAAATAGTCACCTTCATCTTAATACATATTAAACTTTATTTCTAAATAGTCGCGTTGCACAATTTTGTTTCAGTCCTTCCATATTTGTACTAGTCTATTCTTTTGTTGAAAATACGTTGGCACTTTATTTATTTTTATAACTATTTTATTTAAAATTATAATTTTTCTTTTGAATAAAATAACTAACAATTATTTAAATTTATTTTTTTCTAATACTTTGTCGAAAGATAATTTTATCTCCAAAACATCACTAACATTTTCAAGAACTAACATTTCCAATAACAATATTTTACAAAGTAATTTAATTAATTAACTTTTTAAAAATATATTAGTAATAATTAAAATCTTTGTAATTCAAACTTATAATTATAATTACTAATATATTTATTTTAAAATCATTTTACACATTAGAATTATAAAAACATTACAAGCAACTGATAAGTCTGCCTCTTAACAAATGTGACAAACATTTGATCGTCTGCCTCTGATAACTGCGACAAAATTTTTATCTTACGACTCTGATAAAAAGTCAACACTCTCATATTAAGTCAACATAATGATAAGAAGCCAATGCATTGATAAGAAGTCAACACTTTGATATGAAGTCAACGTTTGATAAGAAGTCTACACTTTATTATCCTCTAACTCATTATAATGGATTTACTCTTTAACTGAAGAAGTGCATGATATCCTCTTAAATACACATCCTCTAAGATATGTCTTCTTAATTGAAGATACATGGAATCAATTACGAAGGATTTATATGCATATGTATTAATGGTTGATTTGTCTTAAAATATGATTATATATCTCTAACAAAAGAATTCTCAATCGATACTTCTTCTAAAAATATAAGTAGAAATCGATCTATCAATCGAAAAAGAAGAGAGAATTTCTTAGAAAGAGCCTAGAATAAATCTAAAGAATGAATGAAATTTCCTTATAGTAGAGATACAATAAAAGATGTAAATCAGTCACAATATTTACATACAGTTAAACTGATATATGATTTGGTATAAAACATCCTCTGAATGAGATTTAGATCCCTAGAAACAAAGTTTGGGCGAATTGAGAAACAAATTGGAACTAATGTAAATCAGCCAATATCGGCAACAATTCATTCGTCCATAAGAGGTACTTGAAGAGATATAACAATACTTATGAACTTCAATGGCAATCTACAAGAAAGTTGAAAAAAAGTTCAAACAATAAAAATCCATGAGAGGCTAGAGAAAAATACTCAAAGCTTGAAGAGGCAGAGTAAACAATACTTGTATGCTATTGTTGATATAGTAGATTAAGTCCTTGACTATACTGAGGCAAAATCTCTATGTAAGGTGAGAACTAGATGTAACAACAATTTGTTGTGAACTAATATAAAAATCCATGTGTGCCTTCATTGCTTCTCTCTCTCTGTTACTCTAATTGTAGTTCTTTATGATTCTATTTTTTCTTACTAAACATGTTTAATAAGAACATACTTTTGTTAAACAATCGAAGTATTTTTCAGAAATGTCAAAATACAGTTAAAACCCCTCTTCTTGTATTTTTCACTACCTTCAAATAGTAGTATTAAATTAATTATTATTCAATTATAACATTTTTAAATATAAAATCTACTACCTCCATAAATAAATTACTACCTTCATCCCTTATTATAATTATAAGCAGTTATTGGTTTTTTTACGTTGATAAATAAAAGTAAATATGCTAGTTAATATGTTTAATGTATGTGTTAATATTTATAAACTAACCTTTATATTTGAAGGTATTAAACTTGAGTTTTCATATTACAAGACACATTAGTTGTATTAATTAGGGGTATGTTTAGGAAAAATAAATAAATGGATCTACTAAATTAAAAGAGTGTTTATACATAGTTGCAATTTTTTTTCCCAAAGATGCTTATAATTACGAGACAAATATAATAGTTAATTTGACATTTTTTCACATATTATTATATCCCATAACTTTAGAGGAAGAAGAGAAGGAGCAAATTCAGAGGAAGAAGTGAAGGAGCAACTTCAAAAGAAGAAAAGAAGGAGCAACGTTGGCGGAACAAAGACTGAGGTATTTTTCCAGAGACAAAAATATTTAGAGTTTTAATAACAACAATAACCAGAGATAACATCAAGAGAACCACTAGAGGTAGAAACACTTAGTATTTTTGTAACGACAACCAATAGAGGTAACATATGAAGAGAACCATTAGAGGTAGATATATTTAGTATTTTTTGAACGATAACCACTAGAGGCAACATGGAGAGAACCACTAGAGGGAATTTTTGTAACGATAACAACCAAAGGCAACATGGAGAGAACCACCAGAGGAAAAACACTTAAGAATTTTAATAACGAGCAATTAGAGGCGGGAATGGATGCAACCATCTGAGACAAAATGCATTGGAAAGGGTGGAAACATCCAACCATGTGTATTTACCTTTAGGGCTTGATTTGCACCTTTCACGAGAATTCTTTTCACATAATTCTGGGAATTCCAAAATCACTAACACATAAATCAATCGACAAACAAACAAACCACATGTATGTCCATTCAAATCATTTGGATGCAGATTCAAAACACCTATATGCTAAATATTTTATTTCTCTCATGCAACTAAACTATTTTAAACTATAATCCCCAAAATACCTATATGCTAAATATTTCATTTAGATGTATGTTCTTATGAAATAGTAAATATTATACAGGATAAATAATTGCTCTAGTTTTCCTTTCTAAAGTATACTTTTTAAGAGACTGAATAAAATTCCTATGTATTTACTTCTTGTTTTAATCTAGTACTGCATTAGTTGCCATGTTTAGGGCATTGAGTTTAGTATGCTATGTTTTGTTAAGTATGCATTAGTAATTTAATGTTTGCATAGTATGTTAAATTATTTCCGTTATGTACAAGAATAACATATATTGAATTTTATTTTTTAAATGAATAAGTGTTGTATGAATTTTTATGTGTGTTTTATGCGTGTAATTCTTAGAGTATAAAACAATTAATATGCACTACTTACTTATATCCAAAAATAATATTATCAACATAAATTTGAATATTAAGAATGTCATCTCCTATCGATTTTATAAAAAGTGTACTATCTACTTGTCCTCTATCAAAGTTATTCTTAAGCAAGAAGTTATTAAGTCTATCATATCATGTCCTAGGTACTTGTTTTAGACCATACATATATTTCATAAGTTTAAAAACATGATTTGGAAATTCAGAACTTTCAAAACCTGAGGGTTGTTTAATATAGACTTCTTCACTTATATAACCATTTAAAAAAGCAATTTTAACATCCATTTGAAATAATTTAAAGTTATTATTTGCAACAAAAGAAAATAAGATATGAATAGCCTTCTTGCTGACTGCAGCCTTGTACAAAAGCCTTGCCTTGTTTAATTCGATACTCAATATCACAATAATATTAATTTCACACATTCAAAGAAATTAAATCAATCAACACCTTACAAATATTTCTATTCTATATTTTAATCTCACAATTTCCATATTTGTAAATTAATTAATTTATCCCTCAAAGGACTACTGCCATACGTAGCGAGCCCCGGATGAATCGTTGGGAAATACGGTTTTCCCGTTCATCTCACAATATATTATACTCATGAATTCAAATGCTCTCTCACCCCTTACCTTGATTGAAGATTTTTCCCAACAATGACGATCTACTTATTTAATGTGTCGCGTCTTCACCAACCACCGTCTCTAATAGTTCACAAAAGAAATAAAATAACACAATAACCAAATACAAATTAATCATTTAGTATGATCGTTAAATAAATTGTTTACTATTTGCAACACCATTTCAAAAAATATATATATTTTTAATACTATGTATGCTTATGGTTATATCTATACAAACAATATCTTAAAAAAAACATAATTATGCATTGTTAAAGACATACGGTTTGTATAGTTTTGATTTCACAGAAATGTAGTAATATATCATATGCATTTAAAATTAAATAATAAGGCTATTAGATGTACAATAAAAGTAGATTCTTTATTGTTAATATATAGTATATGCTATCTTCATATTAAAATAGGAAAATTATAAGATTATGGTTTTCTTTTATATGATATAACATATATTTGCACTATTTGTATAAAGGAGAATTGAAACGCATGGCACTTAGAACCTAAAAAAATTATATTATATAAGATTTTAATATTAATAGATTTAGATATGCTGTTAAATTGACCAAATTAATTTCGGTATAATGTTACAATTCTACTACTCGTAAGGATATAGAGAACAATTAGACTATTTTAGAGACAATTTACAATTTCGTTCAAAACACCTTGTTCTTGAAATCAAAAATTCATTCTATAAATAGTTAATATTCAAACAAAAAAAATCATTAATATTAATCATGATTGTAAAAAAGAAAAAAATCAACTAAAACAGAAAAGACGATAAATTATATGATTGAAAATCAAAACCTAAATAACAATGGCACAAATAGCGGTTGTTCGCAAATAATTTAAAAATGAGAAGAGACTAACCAGAGAAGATGAAAAATCCTGTAAAAAGAAAATATATGCTTGATTATTTATTCCGATAGTAGTAGTCGACAAAATCACAACCGACATACAAAGATCAGTGTACAGAGCTATGATTATGATTGGCTTGTTGGAGAAATCGGAAAGGAAGGTGTACGGAGCTATGATTATGATTGGCTTGATGGAGAAATTGGAAAGGAATGTTTGGTGCAGCAGGAGTAATCACGAAAGGAAGGTTTCGTGCGGCAGTAATAACTTTGCTTTTAGCTATCTATATATATGTGAATATTTTCCAACTAGATTAGCTAGGGTAACAGTGCTTCATAGTCTCATAAAAGGTACCGCCAAATAGAGGTGTTTTTAGTTTCTTTTTATTTATTTGTTTATTATTACTTTATTTATTTGATTAGAAGGAAGAATAAACAAAATTATTTTTATTACTAATAGTTTAGATAAATTTCAAGGTAACACGAAAGATTATCAAATATCAAAGACATATATAATAATAATAATAATAATAATAATAATAATAATAATAATTATTATTATTATTATTATAATATTAATAATAATAATAAATTAGATATTACAACATCAACACTTTATATTAGTTACTAAATCATAATAAATATATATAAAATCACAATATCATAATAATTATATAAAAATAAAGAAAATCAAATAAAATATCACTATTATTTCAAAATTGTTATTTATAAAATAAATTAGTAAAAATAGAAAATAGTTATAAATAATTGAAATATAACTATATGCACACTTAACATTAATCAGTTGAGTTGTAAAATATCAAATTAATTGCGTACACGCATATACGTGTAAAATCGTCAAAAAATCTTATTCTTTAAAATATTATACTAAAATATTATTTTGAAAAATGTATAAAATAAAATATTTGTTATTATATTACTCATTTACTCCAATATGTATAAAACTAGCACATCATCTAAAGCACTCATATAACGAAAACTAATCACGAAATTTATCAACAGATATTATAAAATATTTTTAACACCAAGTTATTTATATAAAATAATATTTTATTAATAAAATAGTTTATTATAAAATTTGGGATGTTACATTTACTAGATGCCCTGATTGGTGTTTCAACTTGGTTGGTTGCTTAGACATCTGAAACATAAACAATTTTGCCTTTTGACACCCAAATGTGATTGGGTCCCAATATTTTAGTCATGAAAGGTTTTTTTTTTTTATTTCCTTGTATTTAACATGAGACAAGATAATTTAAAGTTACCTTTCTTAGAACACTACATAAAATATCAAAGTGAATAGGTTTAGTTATTGTTTCTTCAAATCTTATACCTCTTTTACCTTTTCTACTAACATCATAAATCATAGATGCTTACTTGCTTATTTCCATACCATTAGCTAAAAAAATCATGGAATACTTCATCATGCTTACATGAATTACATGTGGTATTTTCAGCATGGATGTCTTTAAAGGTTTTATCTTTAAGTTCAGCAATATTAGTTTTTTTATTTTCATTTTGTGTTTTAAGTTCAGTAATATCAGTTTTTAGAGCTGCATTTTATGTATTAAATTCAACACTTTGATTCTTTAAAACATTAATTTTTTTTAGTTAGTTTTACATTTTCTTTCTTAAGTGTTTTCAATTTTAAAGATAATTTGTAATTATTATTTAAAACATCATTTCTAGCATAAATTTAATCAGATCGAGTCAAGTCAGAAAATACCTCATCTTAGGATTCATCATTATCATCGCATGTAGCCATCAGACTATTTTTCTTGGCCAAGACGGTACAATTCCATCTTTCACATTACCTTTGTAGGGTCAAGCGCGACCAAACATTCTTTTCCGCACAAGTAAAGATTTATTAGTCTTACCCAAGTCCCTAAAGCTTAATGGCAACTTAGAATTTGAATTTTTATTCTCCTCTGTCTTTCCAAGATGATAACATGGTTCTAGAATGTCATACACATTTAAATTTGCAACTTCCTATAACAATTAAAATAATAAAAATATTGTGATTAAGTGTAACATAAATTTAACCTTAAACTTTTTTCATGCCATAATGTTAGTATAGTTGAATCACCTTGTTGACTTTTTCAAACAAAATCTCGCATTCATCGGTGTCTACTTCATAGAAGTTTCCATTGCATATTTTTGTTGTGTTCTGTTTAACAATGTTTAAGTTAACAATATTGATTTTCAAGAAATAAAAAAATAATAATAATGTATGAAGTTCCAATCTTGCACATCACTAATGTATACTTACTTCCTAGAATAACACACACACGAACATTGAATACGACACTTACGTGACAACACTAATTATTTTTTATATTGAATAATTCTATGAAAAAAATTAATTAAAAAGTCTTAATATATGCTTTTTTTTTTTGTCTTACTATCTTTTTTTTGTCATAGTATTTTTTTTTTCATTTGATTTAAATCGGGCTTACTATTAGTGACTGTTAAAAAAATTGTACAAGCTTATAAGAACAAAAATAAATAAAAAGTGTGCATCCACCACCATCACATTGTTGTGTAAGATTTATGGGTCACATATGTAATTAATTAATAAAGTGTGTTAGGGTCATCATATAATTAGCCAATAAACTAGGGGTCAAATAATATATAATAGTTTATGGCTAAAGAGCATAATAGTTATGAAAAATTAATAGTGTAGATACCATTTCTAATTTAATGAGGGGTTGAATTCGAAATACTGCAATTTGGGATATAACTAATAATAGTTATATATAGGGGTAATGGTCCCCAAGACAAACACAATAAGACTATTCAGTTTCACAAACCTAAAAGAGAAAACTCTCTGGTTCTCTCTATCCCCATCAAGAGAGCAAGGTCTTCAGGGTGTTTTGCTGAGGAAGATCACCCAACCCATTGGGTCTATCATCATCATCCCAGGATTTCATCAATGGCAATTCCCACAGGTACGCTTCCGCCTTTGGTTATTCATCATGTAATTGGCATGGATTGTTGAGCATAACGTTATAGAGTTTTTCAACATGTTGTGCATTCAAGCATCTTCTAAGTTCAACACTCTCATTTTCGTGTGACCAATGTTTGGAACTCTTCTTCTTTACAAACAAATTTTGTGGGACTTAGAGTTTTGTGTTTGGAAAAAAACAGTAGTTAAGGTAAAGATTTTTGCCCGACAAATTCTAGTTAGACGGTTGGTTGAATGTTATGAAATAAATAATTATTTTTTGGTAAAAATTCAAGTTTTGGTTAAGTCTATGCACTCCTTATATAGTATTGTTGTTAATGGTACAAAAATCAAATATAAATCGCATTACCTGATTTTCAACATTCACGGGCTCTAGAGGAGAAGCAACAGGCACATTCAGCTCGCCACCTTTTATGTTATGCCTTTCGTAATCAAGAAGGGCCTAGAGTAGTATATCGGAAACAGCAATAATAAAATAAGTGTAAGGCGAGTATTACAGGCTGCATCATTCATCTTAATACATATTAAACTTTATTTATAAATAGTCGCGTCTGCACAGTTTTGTTTCAGTCCTTCTATATTTGTAAGTTTTATTTCAGTTCTTCCATATTTGTAGAAAATACGTTGGTACTTTATTTTTTTTATAACTATTTTATTTAAAATTATAATTTTTGTTTGAATAAAATAACTAACAATTATTTAGATTTACTTTTTTCTAATACTTTGTCGAAAGATAATTTTATCTCCAAAACATCACTAACATTTCTAAGAACTAACATTTCCAATAACAATATTTTACAAAGTAATTTAATTAATTAACTTTTTAAAAATATATTAGTAATAATTAAAATCTTTGTAATTCAAACTTATAATTATAATTACTAATATATTTATTTTAAAATCATTTTATACATTAGAATTATAAAAACATTACAAGCAACTGATAAGTTAGCCTCTTAAACAAATGTGACAAACATTTGATTGTCTGCCTCTGATAACTGCGACAAATTTTTTATCTTACGACTCTGATAAAAAGTCAACACTCTGATATTAAGTCAACATAATGATAAGAAGCCAATGCACTGATAAGAAGTCAACACTTTGATATGAAGTCAACGTTTGATAAGAAGTCTACACTTTATTATCCTCTGACTCATTATAATGGATTTACTCTTTAAATGAAGAAGTGCATGATATCCTCTTAAATACACATCCTCTAAGACATGTCTTCTTAATTGAAGATACATGGAATCAATTACGAAGGATTTATATGCATATGTCTTAATGGTTGATTTGTCTTAAAATATGATTATATATCTCTAACAAAAGAATTCTCAATCGATACTTCTTCTCAAAATATAAGTAGAAATCGATCTATCAATCGAAAAAGAAGAGAGAAATTCTTAGAAAGAGCCTAGAATAAATCTAAAGAATGAATGAAGTTTCCTTATAGTAGAGATACAATAATAGATGTAAATCAGTCACAATATTTACATACAGTTAAACTGATATAGGATTTGGTATGAAACATCCTCTGAATGAGATTTAGAACCCTAGAAACAAAGTTTGGGCGAATTGAGAAACAAATTGGAACTAATGTAAATCAGCCAATAGCGGCAACAATTCCTTCGTCCATAAGAGGTACCTGAAAGTACTTATGAACTTCAATGGCAATGTACAAGAAAATTGAAACAAAGTTCAAACAATAAAAATCCACGAGAGGCTAGAGAAGAATACTCAAAGCCTGAAGAGGCAGAGTAAACAATACTTGTATGCTATAGTTGATATAGTAGATTAAGTCCTCGACTATACTGAGGCAAAATCTCTATGTAAGGTGAGAACTAGATGTAAAAACAATTTGTTGTGAACTAATATAAAAATCCATGTGTGCCTTCATTGCTTCTCTCTCTCTGTTACTCTAATTGTAGTTCTTTATGATTCTATTTTTTCTTACTAAACATGTTTAATAAGAACATACTTTTTTTAAACAATCGAAGTATTTTTCAGAAATGTCAAAACACAGTTAAAACCCCTCTTCTTGTATTTTTCACTACCTTCAAATAGTAGTATTAAATTAATTATTATTCAATTATAACATTTTTAAATATAAAATCTACTACCTCCATAAATAAATTACTACCTTCATCCCTTATTATAATTATAAGCAGTTATTGGTTTTTTTTACGTTTATAAATAAAAGTTAATATGCTAGTTAATATGTTTAATGCATGTGTTAATATTTATAAACTAACCTTTATATTTGAATGTATTAAACTTGAGTTTTCATATTACAAGACACATTAGTTTTATTAATTAGGGGTATGTTTAAGAAAAATAAATAAATGGATCTACTAAATTAAAAGAGTGTTTATACATAGTTGCAATTTTTTTTCCCAAAGATGCTTATAATTACGAGACAAATATAATAGTTATTTTGACATTTTTTCACATATTATGATATCCCATAACTTTAGAGGAAGAAGAGAAGGAGCAAATTCAAAGGAAGAAGTGAAGGAGCTGTTGGGGTTGATTGCAAGTCCCACATCGCTTAGTGTGGGAGAATAAGGAGAAGACCAAGGCTATATATTGAGTTTTAGTCCTTTGTTTTCAAATGCACCAGCACCAGTCAGCATGTAGCACTTTAAGCTTGTATCTGACTTAGTTTAAATATTTGCTTTGTAAGAGTGTGGTTGTACTGGGGTGTTGGGTGTGGGTGAGAGAAGTCTATGTGTTGTAACAATTTTCACATAGTGTTAATTCTCTGAGAGAAGTCTATGCGTTGTAACAATTTTCACATAGTGTTAATTCTCTGGTTGCCGGTTTAGGCAGCAGCCGTGGTTTTTCTCCGGTTTTGGAGTTTCCACGTTATATTCTTGTGTTGTGATTGTGTCTTGATTCTTTTGAACTTATGCTGTTTTTCCTAACAACTGGTATCAAGAGCCAGGTTCGGAGGTTCGGTGGGATAATTTTTCTTAATATTGTTAGGGGAAATGTGATACTGTGAAAGTGCTGTTTAGGGAGGTTCTGGCTAAGGAAAGACTTGGTATTTAAGCGTGTCTGTTGTGACCCACCTCTCTTTCCTGGGAACTTACCTGGTGCACAGTTTACAGTCTGCGTGCAGCTGCTATGTCTTATTCAAACGTTATGAAGTTTGACATAGAGAAGTTTGATGGAAGAATCAACTTTGGTTTGTGGAAAGTACAAGTCAAGGATGTGCTTATACAATCAGGATTACACAAGGCATGTGAAGAAAAATTGTCCAGGTGGAGCAGTATCTGGCAAAGACTCTAAGACAAGTGCTGGCAAGGTCTCCCTTGTTTTGGGAGATGATGGTGTCCTTATGGTATTTCCGCTATACCATGAAAAAGGACAAGTTGTTGCTAGCGGATTCAGAACAGCACACGGGCATTGGTTGGCATTGATGCAAGGTGTGTGGTGATGTGTCGATGGCTGAAGAACTTCCTGGAAGCCAACATGGGAGTTGCACCATAAATTTCAGCGAGGTTTCGACATGAGAAAATTCTTGGAATGGTTTAGTTCCAAGTGGAGAAAATTCTTGGAATGGTTTAGTTCCAAGTGGAGAAAATTCTTGGGATGGTTTAGTTCCAAGTGAAGTGTACTCTTTATGGTGGAGTATGATTGTCGGTAAGACAATGAAAGCGGAAGCTGTAACTCTTACAATCAAGGTGGAGATTGTTGGGGTTGATTGCAAGTCCCACATCGCTTAGTGTGGGAGAATAAGGAGAAGACCAAGGCTATATATTGAGTTTTAGTCCTTTGTTTTCAAATGCACCAGCACCAGTCAGCATGTAGCACTTTAAGCTTGTATCTGACTTAGTTTAAATATTTGCTTTGTAAGAGTGTGGTTGTACTGGGGTGTTGGGTGTGGGTGAGAGAAGTCTATGTGTTGTAACAATTTTCACATAGTGTTAATTCTCTTAGAGAAGTCTATGTGTTGTAACAATTTTCACATAGTGTTAATTCTCTGGTTGCCGGTTTAGGCAGCAGCCGTGGTTTTTCTCCGGTTTTGGAGTTTCCACGTTATATTCTTGTGTTGTGATTGTGTCTTGATTCTTTTGAACTTATGTTGTTTTTCCCAACAGGAGCAACTTCTAAAGAAGAAAAGAAGGAGCAACGTTGGCGGAACAAATACTGAGGTATTTTTCCAGAGACAAAAATATTTAGAGTTTTAATAACAACAATAACCAGAGATAACATCAAGAGAACCACTAGAGGTAGAAACACTTAGTATTTTTGTAACGACAACCAATAGAGGTAACATATGAAGAGAACCATTAGAGGTAGATATACTTAGTATTTTTTTAACGATAACCACTAGAGGCAACATGGAGACAACCACTAGAGGGAATTTTTGTAACGATAACAACCAAAGGCAACATGGAGAGAACCACCAGAGGAAAAACACTTAAGAATTTTAATAAGGAGCAATTAGAGGCGGGAACGGATGCAACCATCAGAAACAAAATGCATTGGAAAGGGTGGAAACATCCAACCATGTGTATTTACCTTTAGGGCATGATTTGCACCTTTCACGAGAATTCTTTTCACATAATTCTGGGAATTCCAAAATCACTAACACATAAATCAATCGACAAACAAACAAACCACATACATGTATGTCCATTCAAATCATTTGGATGCATATTCAAAACACCTATATGCTAAATATTTTATTTCTCTCATGCAACTAAACTATTTTAAACTATAATCCCCAAAATACCTATATGCTAAAGATTTCATTTAGATGTATGTTCTTATGAAATAGTAAATATTATACAGGAAAAATAATTGCTCTAGTTTTTCTTTCTAAAGTTTACTTTTTAAGAGACCGAATAAAATTCCTATGTATTTACTTCTTGTTTTAATCTAGTAGTGCATTAGTTACCATGTTTAGGGCATTGAGTTTAGTATGCTATGTTTTGTTAAGTATGCATTAGTAATTTAATTTTTGCATAGTATGTAAAATTATTTCTGTTATGTACAAGAATAACATATATTGAATTTTATTTTTTAAATGAATAAGTGTTGTATGAATTTTTATGTGTGTTTTATGCGTGTAATTCTTAGAGTATAAAACAATTAATATGCACTACTTACTTATATCCAAAAATAATATTATTAACATAAATTTGA
>JBBPBR010000006.1:36907199-36921827 GCA_037974775.1 Cicer pinnatifidum
AATATCGAATGTTTCAATAATGTTTTAGTCAACCATATCTTTTATGACTTTTACTTAAAAACGAAATATTTCAATGCATAAATAAATATTTTTCCACAATTACTAAATTAATATTTTTGAAAAAAATATATTAAAAAAGATAGCATTATTAGCATTCCTTATTTATAAAATCACACTAGAAAATATCTATCATTTTTACAATAAAAACCTTCATTCATATATTGAATTAAATATAATTGGTGACTCTTGCATTAACAATTTTAGTTGACTTTGTCGGTTTATGACACTGAAGAGAACAAACATCTACACAATAATTAAATAATTAACTTCTTTATTAGTCAGAAAACAAAGTTCATCAAAGCAAACTAGCTTTTGATAAAAATCTGATGTAAGCCAAAAGAACTCTTTTATATCAATTTTTTTAATATAAATTACCGCCTAAGTTAATATACTTTCATCAATCATTTCAATATGTTTTTATATTAATTTTTTTTTTTAAAAAAAAAACAACCACCAAAAACATTTTCAAAATCTCAATATTTAAAGATCTATGAAAAGCAACAAATGACCAACCTTCAATGTATATTATTGGTATACAAATATTATTTCAATGAAAAAAGTAATTATCAACCCTTTTGATGCTCAGGAATCCTTGCCTCTCTACATCTCTCTCCATGCTAAAAACCTCCCTTTCTAAAATGACAGCCTCCTATTTCTATCAATTTAGTTTGCATGATGTTAGATATAAGTTAGACCATTGGTGTTAACATATTTAGCACCTAATGTGAACACTTGTCTTTAATTTCTCTAACATACTCTCAAGAATTAAGGTAAAAATATATTTTATTGAATTGAGTTATGGTAAAAATATATATAGATTACTAAACAACTAAATCCTATTAATACTCATATATAACTAAAATTCTATTAGTACTCATATATAACTAAATCCTTAGTATTAATATACAATTGAATCCTTATACTTGAGGGATATAAAACAAAAACATATTTTGTTGTAATACAAATGCTAACTCTGTCAATGCTTTTATTTCATTTTTTTAATAATGTAAAAATCATATTTTAGAGTAACTCTTTTAATGCTTTTATTTCAACCCTAAAAATTTAGGATCAAAAAAGACTTTAAAAAACCAAAAAAGGATTTAAAATAGCACTAGTCAGTCTTGTTATGGTTATATGATTAGCCTAGTCTCATCATTATTGCCAAGAACAGGCAACTAGAACAACAACAAAATCACACAAATTACCAAGTAAAGCATAAATCAGAACATAAATCTGGAACGCACAATTATTATTATAGGAACAAGCTAATTGAACAATCTAACAAGCAAATATCACATATACATTCATAAAAAATTGGACGAGCAAACTAATTCACAAAAATGAAAGAACAAGCAAAAATATCTACCAAATCGTCAAAGGCAACAAGCAAGCAAAATTAGCAAGAAAGGGGAGAGAAGACAAATCCCTGGATGCACGAAGAGGGAGAAGACGGACACACAACACAGTGCAAAAGGAAATAGTGACAGTACCGGAGCAACGGTGCGAAAAGGAACTAGCACTACAAGAATTAGTTGATTTTGTGAGGGCCAAAAGCCCTCACAAAGAGCAAAAAAACAGCCACAAAGGTGGCTTTTGTGAGGGCCAAAGGCAGCCACAAATAAGCTGGTCACAAAATTTTGTGAGGGCTTTTGCAGCCACAAAGGAGAGGATTTTGTGAGGGCTTTTGTAGCCACAAAAGTCTGCATTTGTGAGGGCATAGGCCGCCACAAAAGACAGGCTGACTGGATTTTGTGAGGGCTTTTGGCCGCCACAAAGGAATGCTGACTGGATTTTGTGAGGGCTTTTGGCCGCCACAAATACCTGCTGACTGGACATTTGTGAGGGCTTTTGGCCGCCACAAAATCTTGCTGACTGGACATTTGTGAGGGCTTTTGGCCGTCACAAATGCCAACGTAAAATAAAAATTAATTTTTATTTCAATAATTATAATTAATATAATTAATATATTCTGTATTTAATATAATTAATATAATTAATATAATTAATATTATATATAATAAATTAATATAATTATAATTAATATAATTAATATAATTAATATATTTATAAATTAATATTAAAATTTAAATTATAATTAAATTAAATTTGAAATATAATGTAATAATAAATTAAATTTAATATATATATATAATAAACTAATGTTAATATAATTAAAAATTTAAAATAAAATATTTAAATTAAAAATAAAGATTAATAATTAAATTATTTAAATAATAAAATATTAATTATAAAATATTTAAATTAATAAAAATATATTTAAATTATTAATAATAAAATATTTAAATATTTAAATTAATTTATAAAATTAAACATTAATTAGTTATATCAAATTAAAATATCAAATTAAAAATTCACATATATAATATAATTTATATACTTACCAAATTTTAAATGAAGAGTATTGAAGTTGTAGAGAGAAGGAGGAGAGTATAGTGATAATGAAATTGTAGAGAGAAGTTAGATGTGAGAAATGAAGAAAGAGGTGGGAAATATATATAGGATTAGCCTTGGGAATTTGTGGCGGCCAAAGCAGCCACAATGGCACTTGTGACGGCCTAAGCGGCCAGAAAAACCACGTGGATTTGGGCGTATTTTGTGGCGGCCTTGGCAGCCACAAACGCCACGTGCACAATCCATTGTGACGGCATATACCCTCACAAATGCACTAGTCTTTTCAAGCTTTTGTGACGGATTTGGCCCTCACAAAATTAATCCTTTGTGGCTGTAAAGACCCTCACAAAATCCAGTTAAATATTTAAAAATTTGTGAGGGCTTTTTCAGCCACAAAAAATGACCAATTTCAATTTTAGCTTTTGTGAGGGCTTTTTCGGTCACAAATTTGTGAGGGTTTTATTCGGCCACAAAATATTTATAAAGTTGACCACAAAATAGAGAAATTCTTGTAGTGTAGTGAAGGTATTGGAGCAACAACACAGAAACAACTTCCTGTTTGAAAGCGACATAATTAATTGAGACTTGTGATTTTGTTTCTTCAATAAAGAAAACAAATAAAATACAATAATTAATTAATTATACATTTGCTCCTTATTATTATTTGGGTTAACTTGATGCTACAATTTTCATAGCTTTAGACCACACTTAAAATGTGCAATTATTAAATTTTATTAACTAACAGTTTTTCACCGTTGTCAAACAGCAACGCTTTTAAAATTACGACTTAATCGGTGACAATAATAAAATATGCAACGATTTTTCATTACAAGTCAAGAAATTGTATTTTATAAATAAATTATAAAAAACACCTAAAAAGTTGTTGCTCATTTCTATTTTTAACGACGGTTTTATAGTCATAGCTAAACGAAATATGACCCAAAATAAAAAATATTGTAGTGATATTATCTCTAGCTAAAATAAATCATTATGAAGCCAATTATTTTAAAATAGTCGCGTTTTTATTGGAAATTAATATTTTAAAATAATGTTTTTAGACTAAAATCTGAGGTGTTATAATGATATAATCAGCACTTGTGATAGGAATCTGTTGGAGGTTATGACTAGAAGTCCATGATTGGAGTTCCTCACAAAAAACATGGACCAAGTGAAAGGCATATAAAAGTCACGTGTTTTGTGATTAATGGTTTAATCAACATCTGTTCATTGGGATTGTTCCTTTAAAAGATAAAAGATTTGAAAACCGCTTTTTTTTTTTTTTTTAATAGTTTTATGACAACTACAAAGTTAATTTTTCTTTTTGTAAGATTTCAAATTTTATCATAAATTATTTTATTATTTAAATAGGATTCTAAATAATTAATTTGATGTTAAAATTATTTTAGAATATATGTTGATTAATTTTTTACATATAGTGTATTAATCTTGTATATATTAGACTAAATGATTGATATAAATATCAAATATTATATTTTTATATTTTTATATTTTATATATTTTTCTTAAAATCATAATATTTTAGTGTACATATTTTAAATTATAAGATTTTAGGCGATTCTACATGCATATGTATGTTTGTAGTTAATATGGTATTTTCTTGTATGTTGACTAATATTAAGTGTGCACATAATTATATTCAATTATTTTTAAATATATCTTATTTTAATTAATTATTTTTAAAATAATTATCTTTAAATATTAGTAATATTGATATTGATTTTCTTTATTTCTATATAGTTGCTACTGCATGATGATTTTATAAATATTTATTTTGATTTAGGAATTAATATAATTTGTTGATGTTATATTTATTTATTTTATCATTTTGACTATTTTATAAAGATGATGTATTTTGATGTGATTATTTTGAAAAATGTTATAGTAATAATTATAGTTATTATTTTGAGTATGAGAGTTTTGATTAAAATTAGATTTATCTATGTTAAGGAAAAAGAAAATTATATTAAAATGAGTCTTTTAGAGAAAAAAATTCTAGCGTGGATCAGAATATAAATTATTTATTAAGAACTTTTAGAAATACTAGAAAATGAGATTTAGACCAGATGATTATTTACACATCTACTTTCTACTTTTGCATATTAATTTGGGTTGGTTGGACTTTTCTTTCCTACACATGCGAGTTGCTCATTACACTCCTATTTTTGCCTTAAATTTGACTACCATATGTTGGGCCTTACAGTTTTACTCGTGTACTTATACATCTTTTATCTGCACCCTTCCTTCTACAATTAAAAAAAAAATGAAACCCAAATCGCAGAAAACCCTTTTTATCTAAAATTAACTCCGACGAATTCTTTGCCATTTGAATCGACCTCAACCTCTATCCCACACAAAATCGGCCATTGAATCCATATTTGGCGTCATTTTACCAATTGTGGCTCCATTTCATTAGAAACATCTAAGTTTCTTTCCTTGGGCAAACTGCTTTTGGCTGATTCCGATCACCATGTTTGTTGTCTCAAAAAGCTAGTATCGTTTTTGGATTCCTCTCGTTGAAACCTTTCAGAAGCACTACTCATTTGAATTTTTTTGGTGAAGTTGATGTTAGACCCTACCGGTGCTTCGACAGTCGATGAGACTTTTTCTACAGTTTTTCTCGTTGTTTTGACTCCATTTTTGCTCATAAAATTATTAATAATTATTTAACATTTATTTGTATACTCTACATAATTTATCAGTTGCACCTAAACAATTTTTTGAACTCGTCGTTTATTCGGATTCGCTTGTTGTACATTCTCGATATGCAGTTGGTGTTAAAAACTTCCATTGATTTATGTGTTTGAGAAAACGTCTAAATAAGGTAAGGTGTGAGAGAGCGTTTGAATTCATGAGTATAATATATTGTGAGATGAAGGGGAAAATCGTGTTTCTCAACGATTCATTTGGGACTCGCTGCGTACAACAGTAGTCCTTTGAGGGATAAATTAACTAATGTGCAAATATGGAAATTGTGTGATTAAAATATAAAATAGAAATATTTGTAAGGTGTTGATTGATTTAATTTCTTTAAATGTGTGGTATTTGATATTATTGTGATATTGAGTGTCGAATGAATTTTATGTATATGTTTGATTAGATGAGTTTATGTGATGTGATAATAAAAGATGGATGCATTGTGATAATTTTATATGATGTATGATTAATAATTGTAATGTTATAAATTTGTGATGAGTTTATGTGATGATGTGTGATTAATGGTAGTCATATTTTAAATTTGTGATGACAATATTGAAGTAACCCATAGTTGATGAAATAATGGTGATTCCAATTTGTGTTTGAGATGATGGTCTTAATGGAGTATCATAGGCCAATGAGGGGATAATATAAATATTGAGAATTTGTGAAGTGGAGATTATTTTATCATCATATAAGTAGGGTCTAACAAGTCTAGTAATTTCAGAGAAGTACAACTGAATGACTTGATTGTGGCAATCTGTTGTTGAGCCTTAAGGCAAAATTATTAAACCTTGGAGGTATTTAGGTGGGGAATTCAAAGGTGACTTGGATGTAGCACACCAAATGTCAGGAGTTACCGCGCAACACAGGTTTACCTCAACTGTTGCGTAATGTGTCTCGGGTTAAGTTGAGGGGATCTTTGAGGATAAGGGAAATTTGAATTGCACGTCCACCGGGATGGTGATATAGTATCAAGCCTCCTAACCAAGTACTTCACAGTTAAAATGGTATCACATTGTGAAGTAGAGTCTAAGCTCATGCATATCATTACATTTTCTTGTGATTGTTTTGTTGTCATTAATATGTATCGTGTGCGATCATAATTTTTCTTAGATGATGTATTGTTATAGTGATATATATTGATTTTTCTTGAGTGATTTTGACTTTTAATGTGTTTTTTTTTTCTTGGAAGAATGTTTGTATAATGACACAGTTTATATATGATTAATTGCGTATTCTTCTTACTTGTATTATACTAATAACGTGATTTTGAAACTTACCTCATTCGTTGTTTGTGTTTGATTGGTTTGACCATACATTAGCAAAATCGCAGTTATTACATGTTAATGAGTCTTGAATTTCAAATTTGAGATAAAACCCGCTTTTATAGGTGATACCGAGAATAAGGGTTGTAATTTATATTTTACTTATTAAATTTGAAACGACTTTTTGTATGAAAACCTTATAAGTACTAGTAGGTTTTTAGAATTAAATTAAGTAATTATACTTAAATCAGACTTATTTAGATTGCACTATTTTATAGAAGAAAAAAAAGTTTAAAGTGTTTTAATTGTATTTTGAGAAATGTGATATTCTAAATAACCTACATATTTTTTTTTCTTTGGAATGTTTTTATTTATCGGCTGCAAGTTTTATAGAAATATGATATAAATTATTATATATAATATTTTGAGGTTTAGAATGTCACACTTTTGGAAAACGTTTTACTTTGGCTAATCTTTTTAATGTGTCATTTCAAAGCATTTCAAAACTTCTTTGAACCTAAGAATACTTTCACCCATTCCAAAAACTAACGCGTTTAAAATCATAACATAGATTAAAATATATTTCTTGTATAAGTTGAATATGCAATCATATGTCTTTCTTGTATTCATATATCATTTATTATGGTGTTTATTTCTGATATAGATCATCGAAGAGATATCATTGAATGTTGTATTGAAGGACTAAAGAAGGAAGATTTCCAGGTTATTAGATATGTGTCAGTAGGTTATATCTCGTAACCATTGCAGTGGAATCTTCATCTTGAAGATAATGTACAAAACTTTTGGAGGGTTGTTAAAGATCTTATTCAAGAGTGTTTAGAAATAAGGGTTTGGTTCGCATGTGAATGTAATAATTGTTGACGTATCATGAAAAAAAAACTCTCATTTAATCGAATGGGAACTGGATGTACTCAATATGCGATAGCAAAGTAAAGGATATGAATCGCATTGTGATTCTCTTTCCCCCACTCTTTAATTTCGACAATATATGGATTAATTGAGTTTTGTTATTTTCAGTGTTTCCTGATGATTTTCTGTTATGTTCGCAATTGATAGAAAAATTGTGAGATTAGAAAATTATGTTTTTTTTATCATGGCTTGTTTTGATGTGTTGAGTGAAAAATATATTAAACAAATGCTCTCAACATTTTGGATGTGATTCAAATGGAAAATTTTGATTTCTATGTTATTCTATTAACTATGATTCATTAAGTGCTGATAAAGATCTTTACCAGTTTGATCAAAGCCAAAAGACTCATTAGTTTTCAAGCTCATCAAAACAAGATATGATCCTAGCTACTCAGAATAAATTGTGTCAATGATTATTCATATACAAAATAACTTTACAATCACCATCCATGTACCATCATTGATATATAATTATCTAGTTAAGGTTTCTCCTCCTTTAGAACAACGCTAACTCACGTGAATAATTTATATACCATAGCTTTTGTAAAATCAATTGAATCAATTTTATACTATAAATGTTACTTGGGAAAACATGCATGTTTTAAATTTATAAGACACTATTCATAAATGTCATAAATATAAGCTAAATCCGTAAGTTTTTTTTATAATAATAATAATAAAAAAATAAAAAAAAAAAACTTCCACATATGGTCCATGACATAGGGGAATAAAGGGTTCACATTCTTAAGTTCTATCTATTCAAATATCATTTCTTTGACTTCTAGATGTATTATTTGCTATAAGTATCCCTAAATTGGATTAAGAATATACAATTGCTAAATCCATAAATTTATCACACCACTAAGTAGTAAAATAATAGTCATTTGGTTGCAACAAAAAACTAACAAAAAATCGAAATAAAGGAGTAAAGATTTGTTGTATGGTCAATTTTTGGTCCAAAATTTCACTAGGAAAAAATGTACCACAATTACAAACTTATTCAATTAACCCAAAATTTTATTAATAAGGTGTAATGTTTGAGAGATAAAAAAAAAAAAGAATACACATGACTTTTTTTCTTCAAACACATTTCATCTACTTAATGAAGAATACATAAATTTTTTTTTTTTTGAAGAGTATAACACTTCCATTTCTCCCTCTGATCTCTTTGTTTCTTATATAGGCACTCCATCTAAAAAACGTTTGTAAAAATCTAATGACTCCCGTGGCTTATATTCTGGAACAGTGTGTCCTGATCCCTGTAGAGATGTTAATTAATATTAAATAGTATCAATATCTAACTAATTTATTGTTAATTTATCAAGCAATTAACATTTTTATGTGCTTACCTTTATTGTCAGATATGTGAGATTGTTGGCATATCCTTGAGTATACCTGCAACCAAATAATGGAATCTAACTCAACTTCTATTAAAGATTAATCCTTCTATATATTGTTTTAGTATTTTTAATGTGTTTTGATAACATGTGAAATCAATTAATAAGGTATATTTGAGGTTAAATTTTCGAGAAAAAGAAAATAGAAAAATTATTTTTCATTTTTAAATTAAAAAAATTATAAATAGTTTAAATATATATGTTAATGTATAGATTTAACGCATCAAAATATTTCTCTATGTAATCCTCGAAAACTCAACTACATATGTAGCATACGACCAATACTAGAAAATTATATCCCAGTAATTAGTAAAATATTAGAACTTTTTGTTTGTTTTTATTTTAGAAAATATATTATTGGATAAGAAAAAGAGGAAATAGCATTATAAGTACCCAGCAACTTGATCATTACTGAACCATGGCCTCCATTCATCAACAATCTTAACTCCAATTAATCTTGTCCATGTTTCGGTTCCAGTATGAGGGACACACATGTCATGATCACCACTATCAAAAAATATATGAACTTTAGTTTAGCGAATAATATAAATTTTGATAAGGATGTTGTGACATTAAAAGCAAAAATTGTAAAACTATTGTGTTAAATTTGAAAGTTACCTATATGCTAATACTCGATATCCTTTGGAAGTAAGTTTTTTGTGAAAATTGAGCATACTCCCTGTATCATGAGTGTATCCAATTTGGTCGGTACATAAGTTCCATGCATCAACCACACTTTCCTGTTTTATAAAAAAATTAAAGGTTTTTGATGATTATGATGAAATAAAGGCATATATGATAATTAAGAGAGTTAAATGTTATAGTAAGAAATGAATCAACAATTGCCTATGTCAACAATTTCACACATACATGCAATCAATTTGATGGTGCTCGTTGAATCATGATTGAACGATCTAGTTTTCAATTTTGATTTATTTTTTCAAAATTAAAATATTAAACTTGAAATCTAAATCGTCAAAACTTGATCCAACAGTCACCAACTTGTTGAATGCAGACAATCCAACTCTCTAATACCAACAAAAGAAGTATCTTGTTGAGAATCTTCACCTCTACAGTGTGAATAGCTTTTCTGACATCAGGATTATTTAGCCATGAGGTAGCAACCCCATCATCCTAAATACAATATAAGGTTAATTTTTTTTTTACCATATATAAACCATTGAATATATAGGTAATGCAACGATAACAATCATAATATAATGCATACAGATAAACAAAACATTTGTGTACTAATTGTTATGATAAAATAAGAGTATTATTAGTTAAAGGTAATTAATTAATACTCTACTAGTATTCCATAACGATAGATAATATCAAAAGTAAATAAATACTTCAAACAAGACACTTAATAATATATTGAAATTAAGGAAGTATAATTTTATGTCATACTCTCTCTTTTCCACAATGATTAACAAATTTATAAAAACATTGTCAAAAAATGAATGACGCATTTGGAAAATCAAGTATTTCTACATACAAATAAAGAGATTAATCTCTAGAGTAAACTAGAATTTATAGTAGTTGACTGCTCTTACATATTTTTTTTTTCATGAGCATCGCTTCGAAATCCAAACTTTAAAATAAAATAAAATTGAAAAGAAATAAAGTACCAAAGTAACTTACAATGCAAGGAACAAAGCCATTAGCGCTCGTGAGTTCTGGCCAACTTGGTACAATTCCATCTTTCACATTACCTCTGTAGGGCCAAGCACGACCAAATATTCTTTTCCTCACAGCTAAAGATTTTTCAGTCTTACCCAATTCCCTAAAGCTTAATGGCAACTTAGAATTTGAATTTTTATTCTCCTCTGTCTCTCTATGATGATAACATGGCTCTAGAATGTCATAGATGTTTAAATGGCCAATTGTCTATAACATTTAAAAAAAAAAATCATGATTAAGTGTAACATAAATTTAATTTTAAGTTTTTTCATGCCTTAATGGTAGTATAGTTGAATCACCTTGTGGACTTTTTGCAACAAATTTTCGCACTTCATGGTTTCTGGATTAAAGAAGTTTCCATTGCATGCTTTTGTTGTGTTCTGTATAACAAAAGCCAATTAACAGTTAACAATGTTTAAACTAACAATATTGATTGCCAAGAAATAAAACAGAATAATTGACGAAGTTCTAAACTCGCACATCATTAATGTATACTTATTTCTTAGAGAAACACAAATATAGACATTGAACACGATAGTGACATGTCGACACTAGTAATAATTTAAAAATATTAAATTATTTAAATTTAATTACATGTGTTGCATTGTATCAGTGTTCAACATTGACATATGTCACACACCAAATATATCTTCCATGAGAGGTGTCACTACTACACAAGTTGTACTCTACACAATTTTCAACAAGGTATTATAAGGATACAAGATAATGCGGTAATACTATTTTGAATTTTGTATTGAGTCTAACTCAATCTCACAAAACACTATTCATGAGATAGATATTCAATTTATAAATGCTTTTTATATCACATTTCACGTGAGACTCTCAACATATAAAAGATGAACTATTTTAAATATTTTAGGAAAAAAAGAAAAGAAAAAACATCTCTAATAACTTATCTATTAAAAATATCATGATATTAAATGACTTGTTATTTGATATATAATATGAACATGTATTCTCTCCATGAGTAGAATTACACTTTGCACGCAGTAAACGATCTCACCCGTTAAATTAAAATCAATAGGTTGCATTTCAATCGACTTAATTAACATTACAGAACATACACTATACCGAACAATTAAAAGTTGTTGTGGTATTATGCAATAATAGTATAGAATCCATTTCTCTATGATTAAGAGTATTATTTTCACCTCAAAAAGTTCATTAGAAATAAGACTCTTCCCATGTGCAAATGGAACAAGAGCATTGCCATCAATCATAGGATCTGTAACAGGATTTCCAACCATATAACCCTGCACATTAAAATAACTTCATATTACAATAACAAAATTAACTGAAAAAACATAAAGTGATCAATTAAACACAAAGTACCTTGAAATTTAATGTTGGCTTGGTTCCATTTTGAATTCCTAAATATAGAAATCAAGAAACTGCATCTTAAATTTTATTCTATAATAACACCATTAATTCAAAACTTTGATTGAAATTATATTTTACCTATCACTACTTGATTAGCAAGAGTAGGCACGTACACTCCAGCATAAGATTCTCCAGAAAGAAATAATGGGTTGGGTTGAAACTCAGGATATAATTCAAACCACTAATTTGTTCAAAAAATAAGGTAGATATGTAAGCAACACCGTAAGATGAAAATAAAAACAAGTTCATGCAACTATTTTATGCCAAAAAATTTCTTACTTTGAGAAGAAAACTGTGTGAATCATAAGCAGTCTGAATATCTCCAGTTTTATAATCTGATACATTCTTTGAGTATGAAAACCCAACTCCAGCAGGAGAGTCTAAATATATAATGTTGGAAACCTATAAAATTGAAATCACAACAAACACACAACCATTATTAAATGAGTTATATTATATGCAAGAATGGCCTAAGACATCAGGAGGCCAAAGAAGAATTTAAGTATGAGTTTGTTTTAGAACTTATAATAATAATACGAGTAAAAGCCCATTTTGCTCTCTAAGAAATTTTAAGAGTTTCAATTTAGCTCTCCAGAAAAATAAAAGTATTTTTTAATCTTTAAGAAAAATAAATCGGACTAAATTAGTCTTTATGTGAACCACAATTAAAAAATTAAGATTTATTTTTGCGGACTTCTTCGATAATTCATCAACTTGATTATTCCACATGTAATTTCTATAAAAATGGACAATTAGGTCTTTGGAATAATTAAAAATATGAAATTAAGTTCCTGACAAAGACTTAATTAACTATTTTTAATTACTGCAAAGGATCTAATTGTTCCTTTTTATAGAAATTACATGTGGATAATCAATTAAGTTGACGAGTCATTAGACAAGTCAGCAACAAAAAATTTAATTTTCTAGCTATGGTTCACATAAGGACTAATTTGGTCTGGTTTATTTTTCGTAAGTACTAAAATGTGTTTCTATTTTTCTTAAAGACTAAATTGGATCCCTCAAAATTTTGCAGAGATCAAAATAGGTCTTTACTCTAATAATAATTTGATAATATTACTAAAAATTTAATGAAAAGCTATTTTTAAGATATTTTAAAATAAAAAATCATTTATTAAATTAATATAATCAATTTTATATAATTTCTTTTTCAATTAATAATTAAATCAAAATTAATTTAACATTTGTGGAGACGATTTTAATTTTAGATTTAAAAATATCAAAATGAGATTTTTTTATCAAGTTGAATTTAATTTTGGCAACTTTACATTTGGGTCAAACTCACATTATATGTAAGTAAAATAAATTAATATTTTCTTTCTCTAAAGAAAAAAAAAATCATTAACCTTTGACCAGCTGTATGGATTGGGTTGCAACTTAGGCAATGCTCCCTTTGTGGCAGGTTTTTCAAAATTAAAAGGACCTAAAACACATCACCAGTTGGATACATTAGACATTACTATATCATTTAAATTAAAAACAAACTCTTCATTCTTGTCATTAGTTAAACTTAATTACCATGCTCAAATACAAAGCCATCAAGACTAGAGCATCCTGGTCCACCATTAAGCCATAGAACCACAGGGTCCTTTGATGGATTTCTTTCTGATTCAACAAAATAGTAATACAAGTTTCTACCATGACTTTCGTCCACTGTCACATACCTTCAATTTTCAAATACAATGTCAATTACACATTTTTCCAATTCTTCCATTTTTTAATGGGCAATTTCTTATTATAAAATATAAAATATAAACAAAAGTAAAAATAATTAAGAAAACAAAAATGTGTTTAGACTTTTGACACTTTATGAAAATATAGTTATTAGCTAATGTTAGAGCCTCTTTGTAAGTTGAATTTTGGAGAATATACGTCTATATTTTTAAAAAAACATGATAAATAAACATATAATATAATATTGTTCTTTTAATATTTTAAAATATTAAATATATATCAAACTATAGATTTAACTTTTCAAAGCCCTCCTTGATAAAAATCAACCCGCGAACACTTTTAGAGACAAACAAACTTGTTATACCATTGTTGACAGATGTCATCAATATTTTTTAAATGAAAAATATTTCTCTAAAATAAAAGATAAATAAATAAAAAAATTGAAAAATTGATATATATAATTTTAATTGAATGAAGTTGAAATCGATCAAGATATAAGAGACATGAATTCCAGATGTAATTAAAAAAATGTAGCTAATTGGAATTGAAATAAAAGTGTTTGTGGAAATATAACATACCCAGCATAGTGCTTGGAATTTAGAGAGCCATTAAAGCCTGGAAGGTTGGTTACAAGAGAATGTTGAGGTGCTGACTGTGTTAAGACAAAAGTCAGAAAAATGTGAAGCAAGACCAAGAACATATTGGTTTGCGAAGTTAAGAATTATTAGTTTTCAGAATAACATAATCTATTAATTCCTTTATACTCAGCTATATGCGGTCGCTTTTACTCATTTCACATGTAGAATAACAAATAATAATAATTAAATTAAATTATCTTTACTTACATCAATTGATTACAATTGATATATTTTCCACTATAAAAATTGCAAAATGAAAAAAACTATATATTGGGATTATTAATTAGAAGCTACAGGTAGAAATAAATACTTAACAAATCATTTTTTACTCAAATAATTACTTACAAAATCATGTATCATGGAAAAAAATGGTATTTAATTAACTATTGTTAAAATTGGTTTTAGATGTAAAATTAACAATTTCAGGATAAA
>JBBPBR010000006.1:36961645-36978788 GCA_037974775.1 Cicer pinnatifidum
ATAAATAAATTATATTTATTTTAAAATTTCAATAAATTTTCAGTTTAAAATACTAATTTATTAAATTAGATAAAAAGACTAAACTATCCTTGTAACAAAATCATAAACATTTTAAAATTAATTATTAATATTTTGATTTAAGTTTAAGATCAAATTCTAATAATTATTTTGATATTTATATTTAATTAAATTTATATTTTTATATTTTAAATTATATAGTATAAAAATTATTGAGTAATTAATTACTACTCATATTTAATTTTTAACTAACTCATTAAGAATAAAAATAGGACAGAGTACGTTTTCCATTAACTTATCAGCACTTAATGACTAATACGAAGGACCCGTTTCTTCATCCTATTTATACTCCCTACGGTTATAATAATGAATCCAGAGGAGAGATAAACTTTAAAACAAGAGTTCGGTTCTAGTTTATTATAGTTATCATAATATCACTAAATAAAGTTTGTACATGTTATAGACACAAAATTTCCTATTCAATAGCAATGTCCATCTAAAGATTAAAATAGGTAGCCTCATGTTACAAAGAATGACCTTGTTCTTTGTTTCAGATAACAACATTAAATTAGTGTTCAACACTCCACATGACATACAAACTATCAAGTAGAGCTAGGAATAATAACATGAATATAATTCTAGAATTAATGCTTAAAGGTGATCCTAGAGAGAACTGAAATTTGTGAGATTGGTCCCTGTATAAGAAAAACGAGCACTATAGTTATTATCAATAATATTATAAGTAGGGTTATCAAATTGAGATTCATATGGTGAATGGAAGACCTAGTTTTCGAATAGTGAATCAAATCTTATTATAAAGTTATATTACTAATTAAAATGACATTTTTAAGTAAAAATAATGGGCATAAAAAAATTATAAGCTGATATTTCATCTACAAACATCAGAATAGTTCATGATTCAAGTCATATATAAGTCAAATGACAAAAGAAAAGTGTCTAACAATACAAAATTGACAAACAAAGTGGTTGACTATACAAAATAGGTAGTGATCCATTAGCATGATTCTAAATTCATCATCATAGTGTATCAAGATTCAAGATGAGATTCATCTTGAAAATAAATACACACTAGTGATTCGTATCGATTGGATTAAGTTTTGTATCAAATCGAGATACAACTAGTGTGTATCGTAACATACTAATAACAATGATTATAAGTGAAATATAATACCGTGAAACCCTTATTAAGAAAATTTTGAGAATAACTTTCCTTCCTATTACAATTTTAAAATATGTATAAAAGACATTGTAATTGCTTGTAAATTGTGAAACAACTCAAAGTTGCTATGTTTAATGAAGTGTTACCTTTGAAGGGAGGAAAGTAGGCCACAGTATATTGCATTTTCAGGCAAAGGATTCTCATTATTATCATTCTCTGGGTTTACAACTTGCATATAAACTTCTTGGCCCAGATACCAAGAATCGAGATTTTGTGCACGAAGGTTCCAAGTGCCGGCGTTGTCAAGAGATACTAAAATGGCTGTCCAAGCACCAGGAAAGACCTACGGAAACAAGTTGAACTTTAGTAGTTATAAAATGCATGGCTAATCTTGCATATCAAGTCAAATTCATGTTTCAATTTTCATTTCAACTCAGTGGTAAAAGTTTGACTTTGTAACTTCAACGGACAGAGTTCAAATACCCTCGAGGATGAATGTAAAATGATCATTAATGTCAAATTAATTCATAATAATATGAAAAAGTAAATGGACGGAGTAAGAGATCATGCTGGAGTCAAGAAAGAAAGGTAGTGATACCTGTGTAGTGCAGCGAGCCACACCGTCCCACTTATTATAAGTACTTCTGCTATTTTCAGTCCATACTCCAAAATCCATGCTACAATTCAAATGATAAATTTACTAAGTTTTATTCCTAAATCCATAATTTCCTTCATGAAAATAAAACATGTTAGATTAAAGTTTTAGAACTGAAAATCTCACCCCACAACAAAGAATGCATAGCCATCCAAATGGTAGGTTTGGACTGTGGTGTCATTGTTTTGAAAGATTATTTCCATAAAACCTTTGTGAGTGCCATTAATGAGAGACACATCAACTTTAGAAGGCCTGTTCATCAATCTATTTGGAAAGTCAACCTTGTACACTCCGAGAATTTTGAACTGTTGCGCAAGTGTCAGAGGTGTTGAAGGTGGTAAATATGATATACCGTTTAGTGTAGTACGCCACTTTCCGTTTATTAGCTCTGGAGGTCTGTTAACAATAACATATACATCTGTGACTGTAATGTCGCCGTATCTGAAGGAACCTTGTGGATTCGGACGTGCAGCACCAGCAGACACATTCCACCTGTAAAATACCATTTTCGGATGAGATTTGAACAATCAGGATTTGATGGTCAGAAAATACTCTTGTAACTAATCATAAAAGTTAAAAAGTGATCAAAGGGCAAAATCTATAGTAAATTAACAGTTTTTTTTGTATGGCCACCCCTAAGACTCCCTGGACTATAAAGTGCATATTCTGATATACAGTAAATTTAATGAAATCACAATACCACTGTGATTTTGTTGAAGCTTCGAAGTGTAGCATTTGCCAAAATCACGGTAGTACACTATGATTCTGATAAATTCACTGTCAAACCAAAACATGCACATAATCAAAAATCTATAATTAGGCTTTGGTGGAATTTTTTAAATGTTATCAATCATATTGCACCATAAGAAACATGAAAACTAATCTTCAAGGATAATCTAAGATAAGAAATCAATCCTACGAAAATAAACTATAATACTCAAACACAATAACATGATATTATAATACATTTACATGTGTTCTAACATGCATTTCCATATAATACTATAAGCTTGTTCATTTATCACACAAAAAGTTTTCAAATAATATAAGATTATGAGGTCAGATTAAGTAGTGGTCCTAAAATAACAAAGAGAATCAAAGTACTGAACAATAACCTTATAGATCTTGCTTGATTTATAGAGAAAGAAGGATCATCTTGCTCTGAAAGACTGGGAAGAGGACCTGAAGCAGGACCTTGAGAATTGGAGTAGTGCAAAATGGCAACTCCGGTGGCTTTAGCCCACGATGAGTTAACAAACCGAGGACTTGCAACAATATAGTAATCAGTGCTGGCATTTTGATCCATTGAAACCAAGAATGAATATGACTGGCCAACATGAATATCCATGTTTGTGTAATTTTGTTGGATTGTGTATGATCCTTCGGTCTCCACAAGAAGCATGTTGTGATTTTGTATCCTAAAATTCAAGCTTGTTGAGATACCGACGTTGTGAACTCGTATGCGATATGTTTTCCCTGTTTAAGAATATATGATAAGCAGTTGACTGTAAATTTGTACAGCTTTTATTCATGTATTTCAGCACCAACATAAAATTTAAATGATAGATCATAAGATAACTCAAATTTCAATAATTCAGCACCAATAAAACAAGAAAGAAAAAAATGGCCTATATTCTTACCAGGTTCGACATTTATTATTTGGTAAGAAATTCCATTTTGGACAAGTGTGTCATCATAACGATAAGGACCTAGTCCATTGATAAGCACACCATCTGGGATTCCAAGGTTAACGTCTTTTTCCACATCCTTCCTGAGATCCTGTATCACAATATGTTACAGTCTAAACAAAACACCATAAATGAATAGATAAAAAAATAAAAGCCGCAGGATGCAGTAAGACCTTATGACTCTTTGTGTACCAATCACTGAGAAATATCGTAATATCTCCATCTGGCAAACCGAAGGGAACGGGAATAACCGGACGATTGTTTATAATAATTCCTCCATAACCTCCGGAAGCTCTCTGGAAGTTTAGGGACGGGAAGTAGAAAAAACTCCCTATCTGATCTTTAACTTGAAACTCGTATGTCCAATTCCAGCCAGCTGGAATTGGACAATTGGTTCCTGAAACTCCGTCTTGCCAGGAGTTTCTCCTGTGTTGTACACCATTCCTGCATTTAACTACCCGACATAATCATTACCATCATCATTATTAGTTACAAATCATCTCTTTAGAAAGAAAAAAACACGACTGTGCTACCATGTCAGAAGTAAGGGTTCATCAAGATCATTCTTCACATTGACAACCACATTCCAGTTTGTTGTAACATTTAGAATTGGTCCTGGAAATTGCTTATTGATCCCAATTACCTGAAATAGCAGTATTTTCTTGGTGAAGTTTTAACCAAACATGTAAACAACAAAAGCTACAATATATAATAAAAAATTTAGAAACAGGCTCTTCTCAATGAAGGAATCAAACTAAGTGCACTTAGTACATTACATATGAAAACTTCAAACAAGTTGAATAGGCTCTTCTCAGGTCCCTCTAGCACTAATGCATGCTCTCTTTCTAGATGTAAGTTAAATCTCTCTAGATGTAAGTCAAATCCTAAACACATGGGAACCAACCCAAAGCAAAACCCTCTAACACAAAGTGTCCTACAACTTAAACGCCAAAGTGCCTTTTGCAAATATACGACCAGGAGCCAAAAGTGTCCTACAACTATCCTGCGCAATGCCAAATACGCTGGACAGTCAAGCACTAACTCCTGGACAGAACATGAGGGCTTACAAATCTAGGAAGACAACTTTACGCCGGATAGTCAAGCACTGATGCCAGAACATGAAGGGCATATTGAATCTTTTTCCCTTCCAAATTACAACAATGATCCACCCCTCAACCCTTTTCCTAAACCTCAAGCCCTAAACTTTAAACCCAGAAATCAACAGATCCCCTAAAGGAAATACAAAAGTACTAAAACTTGTTATACAGATAAATAATTGGAATCTTGTAACCTTCTAACTTCTTTCACCAGCATATGTGAAGATGAGACTAAATTGAAGGATTGAAAGTAAAATTCTGATGCCAAATAAATCATTGATCACAAATACCAGTATGCATGATAAGTTAGGTTACACAAAAGAATGAAAGAAAGTCAAATTCATCTGCATAGAATCACTAAATGCCAAATACATAAGAAGTCAAAAGTTAAGGACCTAAGGTTGATGATTTAGTCTTTTCTATTCGTTTGAGATTAACAATAATCAATGGTTACTGTATTTCAGAAATAAGTAAATACAAACAGAAATCACATCAACCATACTAACAACAGAATCAGGTACTATACACAAGTAGTATTTCTAGCTGAAAAAAGAGCTTTGGAAGTTTGAGATTGAAGAAAACTCATAACAAATCATTTTAATAAAAGATGAAAATTGATACAATAATAATCCTATTTAGAGTGGTAAGTGAATACTAACCTTCTAACTAATTTATTTAACTAACTATTCGTAACAAACTAATTACTCTCTAAGTAACTAATTATAATACAAATACACTTTAAGTATGAGGTGTCGGTGCTGCATCATAGCAAAACTACTCCTTATGAATGATAACAAAAAGACATATGCAAGTAAGGAGCAGAGAAATGAGAAATGAGAAGAGAGAAGGAAAAGCAACCTGCTGTTTGACACCAAGTGGGGAGGATGTGATGTAGGAAACAGTCCAATCATAGTAAACAAAAGGGTCACCAGCAAAAGCAGCATCTAAGAATAGAAGAGTTGTGAAGAACCAACAAGATTTAGATAATGATGGCATGTCTTCTCTTCTCAAGTTGTGTAGAGAGAGAGAGAAGAAGGTGGTGAAGTGTGTAAGAAAGAAATAAAGAAATATGGCACAGACACAGTTTTCTGTGTTGCCTCATCATATCACATGGGGATGACAGAGAAAGATAGGAGGCACTTTCTGACTTTCATGTCCTCTTCTGGGACCCTGTCCTTTACTTTTCTTGACTTACAGGATTTCCTTTCCTTACTTTTTTTATCTTTGTATTTAATTAAGTGCTATTTTATTTTAATTTGAACTTTAGAGATGGTTGTACTCTACTAATTTTCTTATTTTAAGTGCTAGTTTATTTTAATTTTCAAAGGTGGAATGCTATTTTTTTCCGCTTAAAAAAATACTACTCCGTCGTTGTGTATAAAGCTGGATACACAAAATCACTTAAATTAAAAAAAATAAATTGTATTATTAAATTTATTAATAATTACAAAATTTAGAGATGAATAATAGTTACTGAAATACAGTGAATTTTAATATATTAATCCTGTATTTTTACAGCTGGATTCACATAAAAAATTAATATATTTTTAGTTAATCTTAATTTCTTATTGGTAGATCAACTGTTTGTCTGCCAATTTGTTGAGATGCCAAACAAAGCGAGAGTTTCAACTAATCTACTGAGGTAAAATAATCCCTCTCCACTTTATATAAGTTGATGGCTGATTTTATAACCTTTATTTTCCTATGCCAACAAACAAGCATGAAGAAATGCAGCACAGAAGCATGAAAATAGTTAAATAAAGAAGTGCAACAGAGAAGCATAGAACAACGTTTTTCATTGACAAGAAGTGCAAACTGAAAATGACAATAATGAAACCAATAACGAAGAATCATAAAACGGAAATGGAAACAAACGAAGGAACATGAAATGCTGTTACAGCAAGAGAGCTGGAGTTTTTTGGACCGTGTTAGTTACTCCCAGGGGCGGAGCTTTGCAGAGACGGGGCCGCGGGCCAAGAGAAAAAAAAAAATAAATGTAAAATGACTAAAATGCCTTTATTTAAAACTAAAAAATTACAACAATGTTTAAACCTAAATTAGTTTTCTCTTTCTTCTTCTCCTTTCCAGCCTTCCTCTCTCTTACAACCTTCCTCTCTCCCTCCTCCAGAATACGAATCTCAACAACCGCGCGGCCGCCTCTGCCTGATCACGAATCGCTCCTCTGCTCTCTCCTCTGGCCGTTCGTCGCTCTCGCCTCTCTGGTTGCCGCAACTTCATCTGTCTCCAGATCGCGTTGCTGCTTTGTTCAAAAGGTTCGGATTTCTATTTTGTTAGTGCTGATTTTTTATAATTAGTTTTGATTTGGAATTCTGTTAGTTCAAATCGTCACTCCTCTGTTAGTTAGTTCGTTTTGATTTTAATTTTTTTTAGTTCGTATGAAATTTTTGTAGAATTCTACTTTTTTTTCTTATGTTGTTTAGTATGGAATTTAAAACTTGTTTTGTTATTGTTGAGTTTTGAGCTTTGATTTGGAGTTTGGAATTTTGATTTAGAGTTTAAGTTAAACGCTTATTTTTATTTAGAATTTTTGTATTGTAAATAAAGTGTTTGATTTTATGATTATATAAAGTGTTTGAGTTTTATTGTTGTTGCATGTAACGGGTTTGATTTTATGTCTTTATAAAGTATTTAATTTTTTTTATTAAATATAAAGTAATTGAGTTTTGTTACTTTTTATATATATTATTTTAATGTATTTTTAAGTCATATAATAGAATTATTTGATATTGTATTTCATATTTATTATAATTTAATTTTTTACTATATAATATTATTTATATATTATATTTTTATATTGATCTCCTAAAATTATTTAGTCGAATTGCACTGCCAGTTCCTCCTCTCCCATTTGAAAGTTGGAAATGTTGTGTAGAAACAAAACTGTGATATTGGGCGGGGGTTGATGTGTGGCATAAGGGAGAAAGGATAGGTGAGATGTCCCAAAAAATGTGATGATTTCCAAAACCAAAATTCGGTTGAAATTCTTTTTAAATATTCAATTAAAATAATATAATTATAATCCAAGTCATTTATTAATAGATTGATATTCATTTATAATTTATTTTTAAATTTTTTTATTATTATTATTTATTTGTTAATCCAACAAAAAAAATTTGTTACTTCTCTGATTTCAAGGACAAGAAAAAAATAGTCATTATTGAACTCCAACTTCATTATTGAACTCCAACTTCATTCTTCTATTTATTTTTTTCTTTTCTACATTTCATTCTATTCCTAACTTAACACTATTTTTTTTCCCTCTCTATTTATACAAGTATTAAGTTTTGTATTATTCTTCCCATACCAAGAATTTTCAATAAAAATTTCATCATTTTCATGAAATAAAAAAATATGTTCAAATTTGTTCGTAGTTTTGTTATCATAGTTTCCTAATGCATTAAGTTCTTGAAATAAACAAACTATATTAAGTTTTTCGTATATAATGATAAGTTTTCAAATAAATTAAAAGTACACAAATCAATTAAAAATTACCGAATTTTAACGAATTTTGACAAAAAAAATCAATTTCAAAATTGAATTTGTCAAAATTTGTTGTATAACTAGGAAACGATTATTTTACAATAACTAATTTTACAATCAATTTTAAACCAAAATATAAATCTAGTTATAAATCTTAATCCATATAATAGTTTTAAACTGAATATGGTTTGATTAAAATAAAACAACACTGTGTAATTCCAATGATTGCCACCAACTATTGGTAATACGGTTTGAAATACAACAACACATATCAAAATGACAACAATGCCCTTAAACTTTAAATTCTCTTATGGCTTAATAGCACTTTTAGTCCCTTTATTTTAGTATAATCACGAAACTAGTCTCTCATTTTATTTGTTCTCAGTTTTGGTCCCTCAAACAAAATTTATGTAAAAAATTTAATAAAATTTCAATTTTTAATGATGTGTAAAAAAAAAATGATGTGGCAAAGTCTATGTGGATTAATTGCATTATAATATTATTATAAATTAGAAAAATATAATTTCTATTTTTAAAAACAAATTTTCTATTTTATTATATCATTTAATTACAAAAAAAAATTTGTAAAACACTTTCTTTCATCAAACGTGCACATGCAAATTAAAAAAAAAAATTTAAGAAACAAAATCCCTAAATTCATCCAAGATATCGTGTTTTTCTTCGTCTTCTTTCTTTCTTTCTTCTCCTAACATCCTCTTCATCAACTTCACTTCTTAGAGGAGTATCCAAATTATCATAATTCACATCATTTTCTTCAAAATTAGTGGCAGAACTAGACCCTAAATTTCCTCTTGGGTTTGCAGGGCTTTCAAATAAATTTTCATTGGTTACAACATTAACAAATATTTCAAAAATCTAGTCTCAATCCTCACTCTCATAGAACTCACCCATATCATGATCTTCATTGTCATTATTTGAATTAGCAACATAATCTTCATTTTTTTAGTCACATAATCTGCACTTGCTCCTTGTTTAGTTTCAACATGGATTGGTTCAAATTCTGGTTGAACTGGTTCAGTTTGAATTGCTTCAATTTGAACTTGTTCAACTTCACCTTGGACTTTTTTAGCTTCAACTAGCTCTTGAATTGGACGTTCATCACTAATAATGGGATTGTCTAGAGAGTGTTCCTCAAAGACTTCAATTACATTCTTGGGATATTGGTACCACAAACATTTAATATTCATATATCCTAAACTTTTGACAAATTTAGTAATTTGCATGTGGGACATTATGTCTACATCCCAAGACCAATTTATCTCATCCACTTGGGCACCGACGTACATGTTCACTAGGTGATTTACAAAACTACCCCATGATAAATTTTTAAACTAACTCTTGCTAGTTTACACAAAACAAACCGTTGAATACACAACAACTCGGTCAAATTATAATACAACAAAATATACATGGAACACAAAATAATAGAACATAGCATATGAACCATATTACTAAAAAGGCATAAAGCATAAAGTTTAATATTGTAAACACTATAAAGACTTCTTTGGTTGGCCCAAATTTTTTGAATACAAAGTTTAATAATGCTAAAAAAAAAGTAAAACAATAATCCTAAAATCACATACCTAGCACAAATTTTAGTATCTTCTTTTGTCTGTGAAGATGGATATAACGCAAAATCACCTTAAGATTTACTCGTCATTGGAACACAAAATCAAAAACAGAGATGAAGAACACAATATCTTGGACGAATTTACGAATTATGTTTCTCAAATTTTTTTTTGAATTTGCATGTGCGCACATGCGTCTGGTGAAGGAAAGTGGTTTATATATCTTTTTTATTTTTTGTAATTAAATGTTATACTAAAATAGAAAAATTGTTTTTAAAAATAGAAATTGTATTTTTCAAATTTAGAATAATATTAAAATGTAATTAATTGACATAGACTGTCACATGATTTTTTTTGATATATCATTAAAAAAAATAACATTTTATCAAGTTTTGAACATAAATTTTATTTGTAGACTAAAACTAAAAACAGATGAAATATAATGATTATTTTCGTGATACAACTAAAATAAAAGAAAAAAAATGCAACTAAATATTCTCTTATTTATGTTCTACGAAATTAATTTGTAGAAGTGTGGAAACTGGCTTTATAACCTTAGATAGTTGGTTAGGTTCTGATCAATAGAGGGGCATAAACGTAGTTTTCTTCGCAACAACATACTAGCCGTGAATTAACTCTTTATGATAATATTTTTAATGTGTTTAAGACATTAGTACCCTTAATTTGATGATGTGGCAAAAGATAAATGTAGGGTATAATTATATAATTTGTCCATTTTAATTCATATAATGATTTAAGTTGATTTCCTTACAAATTTTTTTTATTGCACATACGTAACTTTAGGAAAAGAAGGGAGCGCTGTAGAGAAGGAAGAATAAAAAAAAAAAAAAAAAGAGTGAGAATAATAACTCGTTGAAAAAAAAATATCCACAGTGGGACGCATCAGAGGTGACCGCCGTTGACGGTGGCCAGAAATCTATCACAGTGAGATTCTTCTTCCCCATTTTTTTCCTCATATTTTTCTGTTCAGATATCCATTATTTTCTCTCTTCTCTCTAATCTCTATTGTTCTCATATATATTTTTATTCTTCCCAGTCCCTTTTTTGTTTTCTGAACTATTACGTTTTTGTAATTCCTAATTTTACTCAGACAGAAATGGCGAGCTATGTATGGAGAAAATATGCAGATTATTTGTACACAAAGTGGGAGAAAACATTTCTCTGGGACATGGTCGAACCATACAGAAGACCTAAATCCTTCACTCCTGTTGTTGTTACTTATATCGCTGCTTTCTACACCGGAGTCGTTGGTGCTGCCATCACTGAACAACTCTACAAGGTTCTATTCTCATTTCCATTGTCTTTCTTTATTATGTTTAGTGGCGTTGCTTGGTACCAATAATTTCAACAAACAATTGTATGTCTGTGTTTTTGGGGTTTTAAATATTTCTTTTTGTTGTGTGATGGGTTTAAAAGGATAAAAATGGTGAAAGTTTTGTTGTGTGTATAAAGTGGTAGTTGGTGTTGCTTCTTTTTAGTTTTGAACTTAAATACTACTGGGATTGACATTATATTTTGTGTTAAGTTTTGTTTATTTGAAGGTATTAAATTTTCAATTAGGGATTTAGGGCTAACTTCAATACGAACATCTAATTGATGGGTCTATTTAAATGGTTAAATTTTATTTATTCAGTTGTTGAATATCTTGCCTATGTTAGCTTTGCTATTCATAGACGGTCCCCAAGCCCTAATAAAAGGAGAGGGTTGTGTTAGGTAGTTGGCAACCAACTTAAACTTTGTCAAATCTCTATGACATGGATCAACTAGGTAATTTGATAGAACGATATAGCGTCGTTTGATCCATGTAGCCGATCTTACTTAGTGGAATAAGGTTTGGCTGTTGTATTTATTCAGTTGTTGAAGACTTCCAAGTATTTTGGTATGGTGTGGTGCATGATACCTAATTACCTGTACATTAGAACTTTTACTGTATGGTACAAAGGGGTACACTTGGTCAATTTTCTATTTAAGATCTAAATTTGTGTTGAATTGGATTGTTCTGCATAAACTTCAAACTATTGTATGAAGTAGTAAATAAATATTTTGAACAGGCCCATTAGTACATTTGAAAAACTGAGAATAGGTTAGCACTTGTGATCTGCAATGAAAAATCAGAGGTGTAAATGATGATGAGCACTTCATCTCCTTTTCCTTTCCTCTTCCTCGTGAATTTGATCTTTTTTGAGCATCTTGGGTTACACAAGCTCGCTCTCCAATGCAGTGGTGGAGCTTCGATAATTCTTTTGAGGGGGCCAAAGTGTTAAGTTATACATAATATATATATGGGTTTGCTAATTTACACCCACTTGAATTTTAGTTGGTGTGAATTAGCAATGTACACCTTTTCTACTTGGGCTAAAAACACAAGTGTTTCATTTTAAAAAGTACTTAAACAAATAGTCATAAATGTAACTTTTATTTTATAATTTCTCTCTCTCTCTTGGCCTCTCTCTATTGTCTAATTTCTGTCTTCTTCCCTCCTTGCCTCTGTACCATTTCGCCAAACAATTTTCACAATCACAAATATGAAATGATAAAACCAACAAACCATCACAAAAAATACAACCTCAATAGCACCAGTTATAATGTACTGCGATGAAAACATAAAAATTTAGATTAAAAAAATTGAGATTTGTTTGCAGTTTCAGTAGAGGCACACTGCAGTCTCATCGCACAACCACCACTGCAGTCTAGGTTTGTTTAACCCCTGGTTTTTTTAAGAGATCTGCTCCTGGATTTGGTTATATTTTAATAAAGAAAAATTAGTATAATGATGGACGATTAGGGGTCATGAACTTGGAGAGTGATAAAAACTAGTACCAAACATAGAGATTTTATTGATGATACATTAGAATTACACAATGGGTTCCCAAAAAGTTCGAGAGTTTCAGGTTTCTCCCTTCCAAGAATTCAAGAGCTTGGCCTCTCCCAATCAATATCCAATCCCCAAATAGTTGCCTAGTGACTTTTCCATCAGTTTTCCCATTTATCCAATTTATAGCATATAAACATAACTGCTGTTCGCGGTTAGATCCATTTACATATATTGGCATGTTCACGGTTCGAGACTTGATTACAGCAGCTTTTATTTTTATATTTTACATAAAATGCAATGGAAATGAAAAAAACATGCCGAATGTAAGAATCGGTCTGCAGTCTCGCTAATAATTAAGTGGAATTCTTATCGCTGTGTCACTGCAATATTAAATAAATTGTGAAATTTTTAATCTATATACATAACATACAAATGCTTATATATATATATACATAGATACATGAAAAAAGAAAATATTTTGGAGGGGCCATGGCCAGTTGGCCACCCCTTGTCCCTTCTCAGATCTGCCACTCCAACGTGAGGTGTAAGGGATTAGGGATACATGTTTGATTTCTCTAGGTATCTGAAGAGGTTGGATATCACTCTACAGTTTTTGGACCAGTATTTGTATTGTATGTATTTCTGCAGTGTAAATGATAGAGTGCTTAGCTTGTTTATAATGCTTTTTTAATTGTGTTATATGCTTCCCACTTCATCATTATAAACAAGCAACCTCAGCTCCGTATGTGTTCTTCCATGCTTGTACTGTATATGAAAGTAGGCTTGTGGTAGTAAAATGTTGTTCTTGCCCCAAGTTAGTTATTGTTGGTTACTGATAAAAATCACTGCTCACCTCTTGATTGGTAGTTCACTGTTGTAATGTTGCTGATATCTAAAACGTATTCCTAGGTAAAATAATTTCACTTTTTGGTTTAAACATTTTTGTTTACCTTGCTCTTGATCACCTTATACCAAAGAGATTGATGTTTGAAAGTAAAATGCCACAACCATTAAACACTAAGGGGTTATTCTCGAAACCTAATTCTGTTGGGTTTAACCACCTTTCTTCGTTAGGGCTCGCAAATTTCTTGCAAATTAATTAACCAGATGGTTCCACCATGAATCACTTGATAACTGGTTACTGATGTGTATACTTGATAGGAATATTGAAGATGTAAATAGGAATAAACCTTTACTAGTTTATCATAGGAAAAACACTCCCTAACAACTAACCACCTAACTATAAAACAGTAACTACTAACAACCTAACCATAAAACAGAAATATCATTATTTCCTATTGTTTTTCCTGTGATAAACCAGTAAAGGTTTATTCCTATTTACATCTTCATTATTCCTATCAATACTGCATGTACTGTTAATGTAAATAATTTTTTTGTTTTTTATGAAAACCAGTTGTAAATTTGTAATCATGTTTGTGTGAGATTTTCCATATTTTCTGCTCCATGTTAACATGTGCTATTAACTATAAATACATTATTCGGATAACCTATCTTTTGAAAATTAAAATACTAATTTTATAATGAATTTTGCAATATCACAGGAAAAGTACTGGGAAGAGCATCCTGGGAAAGCTGTTCCTCTCATGAAACCAAAGTTTTATGGGGGTCCGTGGAGGGTAATGGGGGGTGAGGTTCCCAAATATGAGTGAAAAGCTCTTGTGGTGGTTTCATGCTTAGTTCCAAATCACCACATTTTATTTCTGTTTATAGTAAAAGAATGTTTGGTGTCAACGAAAATGCACTATTATTGCATATGTAATTTTAAGGCAAAAAAATAAATAAATATCAGTGTATTTTCTTTTCTCTTGGCTCATAACATTACTGAAAATAAGATAGTTTGATTCCAATGAAAATGAACTTGTTTTGACACTAAGATGTGGATTTATGGGATCACTGTTTGTATCATCTGCATTCATACAATACTGGACAGAGCGAGACTTCACTCAATGCAAATAGGCCCAAAGAGACCATGATTCTTTAGCCCACAGAAGTTAGGCCACATCACAAGAAGAACCTTCCTAACTAGACGACATCATTTTGCTTCAGGTCTCTTTGTCATGTTTTCTTCTCAAGTGTACGAATTTCCATTTTAGTTATAAGCTTTTTTATTTTCTGTTAGCTGAATGAAATGGACCACTGTACATGTGGTACAAAATTTGCTTGGCTACAAATTGAATCCCAGCTATAAACATGTTTGTAATGACACGTGATAACATAAACCCCATTGTTCTGCCTATTGCTGATTCAATACCTGTGCTGTAGAATACAATATTTGAAATATTATCTCTGTTATATCAGGTTCATCTTGATGTGTTAGGAGACACTATTTCTATTGTGTTTGGATGTATTTCTTCAATAGCCAGTCTAGTTTATATAATAGTAGTTGAGGCGCACTTTCTTTTATTTGTGCCAATTTTGGAATGCCAGATGGGCTTCTTGCCTTGCTTGGATATGATGCTATTGAAATACAGGTTCGTCTAACTTTATAGAGGAATTTCCCTTGGTGCCTTATCCTGAACGTGTTGTTCTTAATAAGTTAAGATGTTTAGAGTTGATGCCATTAGTATTGGTGCTACTTTGCGGAAGGTTTTTCTATCTGTTGGAGATGAAGAACACTTGTATATTACTCCATCCCAAAATACAAACATAAATGAGTCAAAGAAAGTTGATGTATTTGGTATAAATTTTGAACTAAATACATCAACCTTCGTAGACCAATATTTGCTTATATCCCCAAGCAGCTTATAGTGTTGTCATGCTTTCTAATTATAACTTGTGGTATGTTCAAAATAACATGCATTCTACCTTAGACTTTGTTGTTGATTGCGTTTAACTTCAATTTCAGAAAACACAAATAGATTAGATCGTTAAAAATATTGAAGTGTTATTCGAATGGAGGTTTCTCTTGTCTTTTGAGGTATTGGTTAAGCACTTTCACGGTCTCTTGTCCCTCTTTCTGTCACACTCAATACTTCAGTCAGGATATGACTGAGGAAAGTATTTGGCCCATGTTTGGTCATGCTTTCCAAAAGAATGGCAACTGGCAAGTATCAAAACTTGTGATATTTGAATCATTTAATTCTATAAGGAAGGATCCTGTTGTAATTTGCTAAACTGGGGGTCCTTCAAAGTTATGGCTCCTTTTTATAGCTGGCGTTGGTTCTTGGCATTATACTCCTGAAGAGTGAAGAGTAACACTGGAAGATTCATATGCAGTTACCATGTAGAATATAAGCAAATTAATGATGGATCAAACAATCACCAACTTAGAGTTCCCAAAGCAACAACTCTATGTCCCGAAGTATTTGATATGGATAAACTTGAAGTTTTTGCATGTGAAGAAGTTTTCCTTTCTACCTATTGTTTCACTGATTTCAACATTCTTGGACATGGAACATATGATTTAATTTATGTTGACACCCTTTAACCAACAGTAAGTTGCTATTCAAAGAACGACTACTACTATTAGTAAATAATTTATATCTCAAAGACGAAAATTATGTATTGGATTTGTCGTAAGCTGGTAGAATTGCTTGACTATGCGACTAGTAATGTTGAGTTTTCCTTTTACTATGAACATATATGCTCAAAGGGGTCCACTTAGCAGCCATTTGTTTGAACCTCAAAGTAACTGTCATTCATCATCGTATATTTGGATCACAAGGGTCTCTTCCTAGCAAGTTGCAACGGAACTTTTAGAGGCTTGTCTTTATCACAACTTTTTTTGTCGAAGTCTTAATCACAACCTTGAGGACAAGGTTTGTTGTAAGTAATGAATCAAATTTTTGGAGTGAATCAGATTTCACCCACTAGAAATAGGTAGGGATAGAAATACCCATGTACCGATTGAGATGAGCTCATGACCTAGGCTATGACATGTCAAAACTAATATTTTTTACATGGGTCAAGCCAAAGTATTTACAAACATTTATCTAGTTAAAAAGATTCACTTAAAACATCTTTTTTAAGTCTATTAATTCAGAGTTAGTTAATTAAATATAAATAAATTTATTATTATTTACATTGTGTAAAATAAAAAATTTGCAAATCTTTTTTATAATTATACATATACGTTAATTTTTTATATATTTAAAGGTAGGGTAAATACCACCTATAGTCCCTTAACTTAATTTCAGTTAACGTTTTAGTCATTGGTCTTTTTTTTTTCCCGATTTGGTCCTTTATTTTAATTTTAAGTGACAATTTGATCTTTTATGTTTTAAAATGTCAACAATGTTATTCTTATTTTTTGCAAAATTTTAAAAAATTCATTAAAAATTTCAAACAAAACCTATAAAATTAATTATCATCTTCAATATAATGCAATTTCATCAAATTCATAACTTAAATCTTTAAATAAACTCATATTTTCATCTCTAACAAAATCAAATAAAGAATGACAAATATGAGTTTATTTGAAGATTTGAGCTACAAATTTGATAAAGTTTATTTGATATTAAAGAATATAACTAAATTTATGAGTTTTGTTTGATAATTTTGATAAATTTTTGAATTTTTGTAATAAAAATGATAACATTGTTAACATTTTAAAACATAA
>JBBPBR010000006.1:36986948-37003902 GCA_037974775.1 Cicer pinnatifidum
GTGAATTAGGTGTAAGTAAATTCTCTTGTTTTTAGTGATATGGTAGTTGAATTTTCTGTGTTTAAGAAAAAGCTTAATGATAAACTGCAGTAAGTAAATGGACTTTGAGATTTATCCTGGTTCCCCTTATAACCAAGGGTACGTCCAGTCCTCTTCCACACCACAAGAGATTAATTCAATACTTGTCAGAAAATGTACAACTCCCACCCTGAGATTCTTGCTACAAAACTTCTAACAATACTTCTAAGATAGCACACCACTATCTTAGATTAAGCTATCTTGTACAAATGATACAATAAGGTTTGAATGAGTCTAAGATGTGGTATATTGATAAACAACTCAATAGCAAGTCAAGTACTTGAGAACTTTTTAGAATGATATGAAAATCTAATGCAAGTACTTAGAAAAAATCAGAATTTTGTTCAAAGTTGTTCAATGAATTGATTCAAGGATTGTTATCTTTTGATCTGAAGTTATGGGGTATTTATACTCCATAAAACATCCTTTCAGATTCGTGGCCATTGATCCAAGAGGTTTGATGAAAAATTACAATGTTCTAAAGCCATCCCAGATCTGAAAAATTGTAATGTTTCCAGGTGTATTCGAATACAGTATATGTGTATTCGAATACACGTCTTTGTAACGTTCAAAAAATTCAAATTTTACATCTTGTATTCGAATACACATTGGTGTAGTCGAATACAAATTAGTGAATTTTAGCCTCTGACTTAACTTGTATTCGACTACATATGGGTGTAGTCGAATACACAAAAAGGAATTTTGGCCACTGACTTGAAGTGTATTCAACTACACATTGTTGTAGTCGAATACAACATGTAAATTTTTTGCCTCTGACTTAAGTTGTATTCGAATACAACATGGTGTATTCGAATACACTTATGTACTTAGTCAAAAATATGATTTTTAAATACTTTGTTAATGTGGTTTGGACTTTTGAAACTATTTTAAATGCATGTATAAATGTGACTTGTTCTCATGTACTTGAAGTATTGGTTAGTATCATATACCTATACATTTTATCATCTATTGTTTGGATTTGAAGCTTATTATAAAGCTTATTGATCTTCTTTTTGATCTTGTTGCATCGTCCATAATCGGTGGTCTTTGTCGTCATAAAAAATATGTAGTTTACATTCTTCCCCTTTTTGATTATGACAAAATGTTGTTGTTGTGTATAGCTCCCCCGTAATATATGCATACTCCCCCGTTGTATGTGATGATTTGAAAAAATGTGTTTGAGTACCTACAAGGTTTGAAATGCAACAACTGTGACACCCTAAATCCCAAAATAATATATATAATAATTTATATCACATTCTTATGACATTTGCAGCGGATAAATAAAAATATATTTTCAAGAAAATAAAAACTTTATATTTAATTTAGGATATCACGTTTCCCAAAAATAAAAATAAAAACCCTTATTCCCGGTATCACCTATCAGAGCGTGGTTTCTCCCAAACTTGAACTTCAAGACTCATTAACCTGTAATAACTGCGATTTCGCAAATGCAGGGCCCAGCCAGTCAAACACAAACAACGAAGGAGGTGAGTTTTGAAATCATGTTAATAGTATAATACGAGTAAGAAGAACATGCAAACAATCATAATAGAACCGTATCATAATCACTTTACGATATATCAAAATATTTAATTAAATATTATTATATTATAACATCAAAGTCACTCAAGTAAAATAATCATCTCATTATAATATGCATCAATCATCTAATTATTATTACCTTTGAAACACATCAATCACAACAAAACAATCACAAGGAAATGCAATGCTATGCATGAGCTTAGACTCTACTTCACAATGTGGTACCATTCTAACTCTGAAGTACTTGGTTAGGAGGCCATGATACTATGCCACCATCCCGGTGGACGGACAATTCAAATTGGCCCTGTCCTCATAGATCCCCTCAACTCAACCCGAGACACATATACGTGACAGTCGAGGTAAACGTGTGTTGCATGGTAGCTCCCGACATTTGGAGTGCTACCTCCAAGTCACCTAGGAATTCCCCACCGGAATACCTCCAAGGACTAACAATCTTGCCTTAAGGCTCGACAGCAGACCGCCACGATCAGGCTCATTCAGTTGTACTTCCCCAGAATCACTAGGCTTGTCAGGCCCTACCTATATGATGACAAAATAATCTCCACTTGACAAATTCACAATATTTATTTTCTCCCCCGGTTAGCTTAGACTACTCCATCAAGAGCACCATATTTAACAATCATCACTATCTCATCAAGTACAGGGTACTTAAACATTTTCATCACAATTTTATAATATCATTAATCATAAATAATCATGATCATCGTATAAACTCATCACAATTTTATAACATCACTATCATCAATCAAAAATCATCATTATCATCACGTAAGCATATATCAGACCATGCATCCATATTTTATTATCACATCACATAATTTCATCTAATCAAACATGTACACATAATTTCATTCAACATCCAACATCACAATCATAACAAATATCAACTACCACACAAGTATCGAAAATTAAATCAATCAACACCTTATAAAAATTTCTATTTCACATTTTAATGTCAAAATTCTCATATTTCAAATTAATCAATTTATCTCTCAAAGGGCTACTGCCGTACGTAGCAAGCCCCGGATGAATCGTTGGGAAATACGGTTTTCCCGTTCATCTCACAATATATTATACTCATGAATTCAAACGCTCTCTCACCCCTTACCTTATTTCGACGCTTTCAGACACAAGTACAATTCCACGAGCAAACAATATTTTTTCTTTGACTTTTTGTCCTTCAATCAATCTAACTCGACAATTTATGGGTAAACGTCAAAAATAAATTATGAGAAAATAGTCTAAAAACTGATTTCGAAATTCGGTCAAAGAAAATTACCATAAATCAGAAAACCAATCAGTGGATAATATAGCCACTTTTCACACGGTCGTTTTGGCGTTGGTTTCACTAAAATCGGACTTACGGTGAAGGAGAACGGTGCAAAATAAGGATTTCTGTAAACGGAGAAATTCGGGTTGTTAAAAATCTGAAAAATTGTATTTAATTGAATAGATAAATGAGTAACACAACATACTGAAATTTGGACGAAAACAAAGAAACTTTTCTGGGACAGTTATGGCTCCCTAGTGTCAAACAATAGATTGTTGTTGTGTTTACTCTTTGGTTCTACGGCTACCCTTCCAACTCCCTTCCCTTCTTTTGTTTATTTTATATTATTAACAATTAGGGTTCATAGAGTCAACCCCATTGGTCTCTTTATTTATATTTTACTATTAATATTATAACAATACCATCATATTAGAAAATAGTCAAAATTATAAAATAAATAGATATAACAATAATATTTTATGTAAATTACTAAACCATAATAAACATATATATAAAATCACAATTCAAAAATAAGTATATAAAAACAAAGAAAATCAAACACAATATTACTACGATCTCAAGATTCTATAAATAATTAAAATAAGATATATTTAGAAATAATTAAAATAAGAGATACTTAAAAATGATTAAAATATAAATATGTCCACACTTAACATTAGTCAAACATATATGAAAATATCATATTAATTACCAACTCACATATACACTTAAAATCATATAAAATCTTGTTCTTTAAAATATTACACTAAAATACTATTATTTTTAGAAAAATATATAAAATAATAAAATAAAATATTTATTATTTATATTGCTCATTAAATATAATATCTATCAAGCCAACACATCATAGAAAACATCCTTATAACAAAAATTACTCAAAAAATTTATCAACATATATTCTAAAATAATTTTAACATCAAATTAATTATTTAAAATCTTATTTAATTAATAAAATAGTTTATTATCAAATTTAGGGTGTTACAACAACAATACCAACTTTTCTCCCCCTTTTGACATGATCAAAAAGAAGGAAAAAAAAAATAGAAAAAGAGACATACAAGTTGCGAGTATAAACACACACAAACAACATATAAGGTAACAAGGAGAATATCATAAATGGAAATTAAGTCATAACATCATAAAAGTTAATACATAACAAGTCGTAATTAGAGCAATACAAAATACACCATAATCCGAATGACAAATGAGTTCAAATTTTAAGGTAGTTCATAATGCAAATAGTCAAATTAGTACAAATACATGCCAAATAACGAACTTAATCAAAATCTGTCGGAATGTGGAGATATAATCATCATCAGATGTAGTTTCCTCTTCATCATCTTGAGCAGCAGCGTTTGAGGGTCCAGCATCGTCATCCTGTGCAGTATCAGATGGTTGACCATGATCACCTTTATGCACAAAAGCTTCAAGTTCCTCATTCCATATTATCCGCATGCTAGGCAAGACACCTAAGTCCAACATATTTTCTTTGGTGGGTGTAAACATAACTTCATCAGAGAAGTCCACACCAAAGTGTTCCCAAATTCGGGAAACTTCCTTTGCATAGGGTAAGCCAATCGCCTCGCGAGATCCAAACATAACAGATTTCACAAAAAACGCCCAATTTAGTTGACGACCTTCAAACATGAAATTCATAATTTGTAGTTCAAACTCCGAAATTTGGGAGTAGTTCCCAGCCTTCGGAACCAGAATGTAGCTAAGGAAATAGTGCAGAAGGCGATAATCAACAGTAAGATTTCCCACTCCATACCGTTGCTGGGCATATTTGGAACCTGTCTGAGTTCTTTTTTGTTCCATTGTGTTTCTGTCAAATCGACAGAGAGAAACATACGCATCATATTTAGAAATATTGCCCCATTCACAAAATTTGTTGGGACAAAACTTTTCACCATTAAAGGGGATATTCAAAATTTCTCCGATGGTTTTGGTATTTAACCGAATGGTTTTACCCTTAACTCTAGATACTAGCAGTTTTCCCTCTTGGGTAAGATTGCAATAAAAAACCCTAACCAAGTCTGGATAAACAGGACCTTTGTAACCTATAAACTCTTCAACATGTTGTGCTTTGAGTAACCTAGGAAAGTTAAAGTCAGAGAAAGAGTCTAAGGTACCATACTTTGGAATAATAAGTCGCTTGTCCGAGTAGAATGTGCGAAAACGATCAATTTCCTCCGGTGTGTGTAGAAGCCTGGATAGATCCGTGATGTTAGGATTCCTGGTTCGTTTTCGTGAGGGACCTACTTCTGCATGCTTGGTGCGTGGTCCTCGTTTGCGAGCATCCATGGTTAGAAGGGAGATTTTTGGTAAAAAATGGGTTTTAGAGAAAATGGGAGATTTGTGAGAAATCTGAAGAGTAATGACAAGAGAGAAGCAAAGAGGGATGTTGTTTGCTAGGTTGGGTGAATGGGTAAGTGAGGGAAAGGAGGATGGATGAGTTTTTGAGAGAAGAGAGAAAGACCTAGGGCTGTGTATTCGAATACCAAATAAAAATAACCCTAAAACTGTGAATCAACTTTTATATCTGGGCAAAATCGCGAAGGTGTATTCGACTACACCTTCTTGTATTCGAATACACATTGTTCTGGGAACGTGTATTCGACTACACATACATTGTATTCGAATACAGGAATTTCTGGGAAAGTATGTATTCGAATACATACTTTTGTATTCGACTACATAAACACAGTTTTGCTTAAATACTCAGTTTTTTATGAAAATTGCATCATGTAATACACAAATTCATATATCAAAAAGCAATAAATAAGAGATATGACAAACTATGTATATCATGCAATGGTTAAATATCATTTTCACTCAAAATACCGAGTTCTCTTCGGATTTTATAAAATGAGTCTTTAGGTAACGGTTTTGTAAATATATCAGCCAATTGATTGTGTGTATCAACAAATGTTACCTCAACATTACCTTTAAGCACATGATCCCGTAGAAAGTGATGTCGGATATTGATGTGTTTAGTTCTAGAGTGCATGATTGGATTCTTCGAGATGTTTATTGCGCTTGTGTTATCACATCTTAAAGGAATGCATCCGAGATCAACTCCATAGTCATGTAATTGTTGTTTGAGCCAGAGAATCTGGGCACAACAGCTTCCTGCTGCAATGTATTCAGCTTCAGCAGTACTAAGTGCAACACAAGCTTGCTTTTTACAAGACCATGAAACTAGTGCATTTCCTAAGACATGACACGTGCCGCTGGTGCTTTTACGGTCTGTTTTGCATCCCGCATAATCCGAATCAGAGTATCCAACTAGGCTACATATGCTACCCTTGGGATACCATAGGCCTACATTTGTCGTTCCTTTCAGATACTTCATAATTCTTTTAACAGTTATTAGATGTGATTCTTTCGGATCTGCCTGAAATCTGGCACACAGACAAACACTAAACATAATATCTGGCCGGCTGGCCGTTAGATATAATAATGATCCAATCATACCTCGATATTTGGATATGTCGATTGAAATTCCTGATGCATCTTTATCAACATATGTTCCGGAGCCCATTGGAGTTGTACTTTCTTTGCAATTTTCCATTTCAAATTTCTTTAGTAATTCTTTACAATATTTTGCTTGATTGATGAAGATGCCGTGCTCAAGTTGCTTGATATGAAGTCCAAGAAAATAGTTTAATTTTCCCATCATGGACATTTCGAATTCTCCTTGCATTATTGAAGAGAATTGTTCACATATGTCCTTGTTGGTTGATCCAAATATTATATCATCAACATAAATTTGAACCAATAATGTGTGACCATTATCTCTTTTGACAAATAAAGTTTTATCAACCTCCCCTTTGTCAAATCCTCGTTCACATAAAAAGGTACTTAATCTGTCATACCAAGCTCTTGGAGCTTGTTTTAGACCATAAAGAGCCTTTTTCAATTTGTAAACGTGTGAGGGATTTTTGGAATCTTCAAACCCAGGGGGCTGTTTGACATAGACTTCTTCATTTATGTATCCATTGAGAAAGGCACTCTTCACGTCCATTTGATATAACTCAAAATTCATGGAACAAGCATATGCTAGTAGTAGACGTATTGCCTCTAATCTTGCTACCAGAGCAAATATTTGTCAAAGTCTATCCCTTCCTCTTGATTGTATCCTTGAGCGACCAGTCTAGCTTTGTTGCGAACAACTATGCCATTCTCATCTAGTTTATTTTTAAACACCCATTTTGTACCAATGATGTGTTTATTTCCAGGATTAGGAACAAGTTCCCATACTTGGCTTCTTTCAAATTGATTGAGTTCTTCTTGCATGGCAAGTATCCATTGATCATCTTTAAGTGCTTCACTAATTTTGGAGGGTTCGATTTGAGAAACAAAAGCCATGTTTAAGCACGCATCTTGCAATTTTAATCTTGTTGTGACTCCTTGATTTATATCACCTATGATGTTATCAATAGGGTGATATCTATGGGTTCTCCATTCTTTAGGAAGATCATCACTTTTCTTTTCAATATTGACTTCACTTTCTTGTTCTGTTTGATTTGTTTGAAGTTCTTTGCTTGGATCATCGCTTTCAAAAACATCATCATCACAAGAAATAATATTGTCCTCTTTTATGGGGTTAGTTTCATCAAAAGTTACATGCATTGATTCTTCAACTAATAAAGTTCTTTTATTAAAAATTCTAAATGCTTTACTAGATAAAGAGTAACCGAGAAATATACCTTCATCAGCTTTTTCATCAAATTTTCCAAGGTTGTCTTTACCGTTATTTAACACAAAACACTTACATCCAAAAATGTGGAAGTGAGAGATATTGGGTTTTCTTCCTTTGTAAAGTTGATACGGAGTTTTCTTAAGAATTGGCCTAATTATTACCCGGTTGGAAACATAGCATGCTGTGTTTACAGCATCTGCCCAAAAATATTTTGGTAGATTTGAGTCGCTTAGCATAGTTCTAGCAAGCTCTATTAAGGATCTATTCTTTCTCTCAACGACCCCATTTTGTTGTGGTGTCCTTGGTGCAGAAAAATTATGAAAAATGCCATTTTCTTCACAAAATTCTTCAAATGAAGTATTTTGAAATTCTCTTCCATGATCACTTCTAATTGATACAATTTTGGAAGATTGTTCATTTTGGACTAGCTTGGCATAGTTTTTAAATGCTTTAAAAGCTTCATTTTTATTTGCCAAAAATAAGGTCCAAGTGAACCTTGAGTAATCATCAACAATAACTAGTCCATAAGAGTTGCCACCAAGACTTTTGGTTCTTGATGGACCAAATAAGTCCATATGTATCAATTGTAGTGGTCTAGAGGTAGAAATGACATTTTTAGGTTTGAAAGAACTTTTTGTTTGTTTGCCTTTTTGACATGCGTCACACAATTTATCCTTTATAAATTTCATTTTTGATAAGCCTACCACAAGATCATGCTTGACCAATTTGTTTAAATGATCCATGTGAATATGAGCAAATCTCTTATGCCATAGCCAAGCATCATTATTGTCGCTTACCGAAAGACATTTCATTTTTAAGGATAAATCGTCAAGATTAAGTATGAAAATGTTTTTGAAACGCTTACCGACAAACTGAGTTTCATTTGTAGCTTCATTTTGGATGATGCACTCATCTTTATTAAAAACTATCTTGTATCCTTTGTCGCAAAGCTGGCTAATGCTTATGAGATTGTGTTTTAGACCTTCAACATATAGGACATCTTCAATTGAGGGGGATGGTGCTCTACCGACTTTTCCAATGCCTAAAATTTTTCCTTTGTTGTTGTCTCCATATACTACATGTCCCTTTGACTCAAGTGTTAAGTCCGAAAATTTTGTTACATCACCCGTCATATGTTTGGAGCAGCCACTATCTAAGTACCACATGTTTGAAGTCTCTTGTTTGCATACCTAGAAAATTGAAATCAAACTTTATTAGGTATCCAATGTGCTTTGGGTCCTTGATGGTTAGTACCTTTCTTTACCCATATGTAATGTCCACTTGGAACACTAATGTTTCTAATGTGACATACATTAGGTGTATGACCATGAAGACCACAATAGGAACAAGTAGGATTAAATCTACTATTAGTAGCATATCTATGGGATTTATTTTGAATAATTTTCTTATTAGAAAAATCATCCTTTTTCATAACTATAATCTTTTCTTGATTAGATTGATTACTTGCTTTAACAAAAATAGTTTTGTTCAAATTTGGTTTGTCAAATTTTGAATATCCAAGACCACTTTTGTCGTTTGAGTATCTTTGCATATTTAAGACATTTTCTAATCCTAATTGTCCCTTTTCGTATCGTTCAATCACCCTATTTAATTGAACAATTTTGAAAGAGAGGGAATCACATTTATTGCATGTAAAATTCTGTTTTAGTTTTTCAGAATTTTTCTCCATAGTATCAACTTTTTCTTGTAAACTTGAAATTTGTTTCTTTTGTGTTGACACTAATTTACACAAATTTTTACATTCAATAAATAATTCCTTTATTGCATTTTGAGCATCATTGTATTCTATAATTAATTCACTATTAGTTTTATTATAAAGAGGAGAGTCTATATTACTAACCTCTTCTTCATCATCTGATTGATGCGATGCCATTAATCCAACATTGACGCATTCTTCACTTTCTGTTTCTGAAGATGAACTTACTTCATTGTCTTCCCAAGCTATGTATGCCTTCTTGAAGTCTTTCTTTTTGATGGTATTCTTTTTAGCAAGGTTTGGACAATCTGCTTTAATATGTCCTTGTTTTCCACATTCAAAGCAAGTGAAGTTTTGATTTGATGTAGAATTATCTTTCTTCTTGAAGCTTTTCTTTTTGAATGTTCTATCATTTTTAAGAAACTTACCAAATTTCTTAACTAGAAAGATAATATTTTCATCTTCATCTGAATCATCAACTTTGATTTGTTCTCTTGATTCGGTCTTTAGAGCAATATTTTTGGTCTTCTTTTCTTGACTTTCATTTTGTTCTAGCCTTCCAAGTTCGATTTCGTGCTCTTGAAGTTTTCCAAATAGTGCAGAAAGATACATTTTGGATAGGCTTTTCTTTTCGGATATTGCTGTCACTTTTGGTTGCCAAGCCCTTGTCAATGATCTTAGTAATTTTAGATTTAATTCATCATTGGTGAAGACTTTTCCAAGTGCTATCAAGTGATTGGTTAAGTGGGAGAACCTTTTCTGCAAGTCTAGAATAGATTCTCCGGGCTGCATTCTAAATAACTCATATTCTTGTGATAATGTGTTGAGTTTAGATCTTTTTACCTCAATGGTGCCATCATGAGTTATTTCCAACGTATCCCATATTTCTTTTGCTGTTTTGCAGTGAGATATCCGGAAAAATTCATCCATTCCTAGTGCAGATTGCAATATATTCTTAGCCTTCTTATCGAACAACACTTTTCTTTTATCATCATCAGTCCAAGAATCTTTTATCTTAATTTCTTCTTTGTTATTGATTATAATTTTTGGAATGTGAGGCCCATTTTCAACTGCATCCCAAATGTCATCTCCTTGTGCTTCAAGGTACGCTTGCATACGTATTTTCCAAAAATCGTAGTGCTCTCCAACAAAACATGGTGGCTTGGTACTGCTACCACCATCTCTAAAAATAGGTTGTGCAGAAGCCATGAGTATTTGATCGAGGAGTAAGTTACCTTAACCCGCTCTGATACCAAATGTAAGTACAGAAGTACGCCTAAGAGGGGGGGGGTGAATTAGGTGTAAGTAAATTCTCTTGTTTTTAGTGATATGGTAGTTGAATTTTCTGTGTTTAAGAAAAAGCTTAATGATAAACTGTAGTAAGTAAATGGACTTTGAGATTTATCCTGGTTCCCCTTATAACCAAGGGTACGTCCAGTCCTCTTGCACACCACAAGAGATTAATTCAATACTTGTCAGAAAATGTACAACTCCCACCCTGGGATTCTTGCTACAAAACTTCTAACAATACTTCTAAGATAGCACACCACTATCTTAGATTAAGCTATCTTGTACAAATGATACAATAAGGTTTGAATGAGTCTAAGATGTGGTATATTGATAAACAACTCAATAGCAAGTCAAGTACTTGAGAACTTTTTAGAATGATATGAAAATCTAATGCAAGTACTTAGAAAAAATCAGAATTTTGTTCAAAGTTGTTCAATGAATTGATTCAAGGATTGTTATCTTTTGATCTAAAGTTATGGGGTATTTATACTCCATAAAACATCCTTTCAGATTCGTGGCCATTGATCCAAGAGGTTTGATGAAAAGTTACAATGTTCTAAAGCCATCCCAGATCTGAAAAATTGTAATGTTTCCAGGTGTATTCGAATACAGTATATGTGTATTCGAATACACGTCTTTGTAACGTTCAAAAAATTCAAATTTTACAACTTGTATTCGAATACACATTGGTGTAGTCGAATACAGATTAGTGAATTTTAGCCTCTGACTTAACTTGTATTCGACTACATATGGGTGTAGTCGAATACACAAAAAGGAATTTTGGCCACTGACTTGAAGTGTATTCGACTACACATTGTTGTAGTCGAATACAACATTTAAATTTTTTGCCTCTGACTTAAGTTGTATTCGAATACAACATGGTGTATTCGAATACACTTATGTACTTAGTCAAAAATATGATTTTTAAATACTTTGTTAATGTGGTTTGGACTTTTGAAACTATTTTAAATGCATGTATAAATGTGACTTGTTGTCATGTACTTGAAGTATTGGTTAGTATCATATACCTATACATTTTATCATCTATTGTTTGGATTTGAAGCTTATTATAAAGCTTATTGATCTTCTTTTTGATCTTGTTGCATCGTCCATAATCGGTGGTCTTTGTCGTCATCAAAAATATGTAGTTTACAGTAAATTTAGGGTTAAACAAGTTTTTGGACTCTAAATATATCATATTTTATTTTTGGTCATCTAAATTTTTTCTTTAAACAATGGTCCTTCACAAAATTTCCGTAAACAATTTTTGTTCATACTTTTAAATCAACTCATATATATCAAATGAATTGTTGAACGATATTTTATATGAATGTTTATAATAAGTGATGAATTAAATATAAATATACATTTTTTAAGCTTTTAGAGCTTAAAATTCATATTTAACTAATCTTTTATCAAACAATTTTAAATTTTTGTAGCGAAGATTGTTATAATGTTATAAATATATCTATAAATAATTATTCAAATATTCTAATGATACATAAAAGTTGACTTAAATGTAGAAACTAAAATTGTTGATAGAAAATATTTGAAGGACCATTGTTTGAATTTTTTTTTAAAGGGACTAAAAAATAAAATATAATTTATTTATAGCAATAAAAAACTTACTTAACTTTTAGGTTTATTAACAAGTAATATTTATTGTTTATACAATTTTATCCTTCAAGAGAGAGAATTAGTTAATGTTTTTATTGTACTTCAAAAAATTTAATGTTTTCATTGTAGTATTTCTTGTTGGTTGCACACAAAGATGTAAATTAATTAGAGGTATATTAGTAAAAAATAATAAATGTAATTGATAATTTTATATTAGTAAAGTCTTATAATAAAGAGGGGCAATAAAATTTTGAAGAGTGAATCATATTTAAAGACAAAGGTAAATATATTTTTTCTTTTTATCATATATCTAAAGGGCAGAGGTTCCAATACCAAACAAAAAGTCTGATGGAAATGATGTCCGACTAGGAAAGCTTAAAGAATTTAGAAATTTTAATATAGAGTCATATGATTTAGTTGTAACTTGTTCTCCAATCTATATATTCAAAAATTTCATGTTGATTAATTTATAATATATAATGAAGTAATTAAGAATGACTCAACAATATTGTGTTATTGTGTCAAATATGGAAAAAACTTTATCGGAGTACCTCTGAAGCAGATAAGTCATATTGAGTGGGTCTTAGCTTGTGAAGTAGACCTATATATTAGTAACATTATTATACAACCAATCAAAGAGAAATATTAATTTTAAAGGCATACCGAAAAATGAAGATCATACTATACATGCTATAAAAATTGTTGTCATTTTGGCTTTGTAAGAATTCTTTCAATAGAAGTATCATTTTGTTATTTTGTTTTTTCAATGTCATGTGAATTATTTTTTTCTAATTTTTCCACAAAGAAGTTATTTTGTTTTGATTTTGTCCACTAAATTTTATATTATCTACACCCCTTTAACGTTATTATATTTCATTACATTTATGACAACGATTATCCATTTTCTTTTGTGCATTATATATTTTATTTTTAATATAAAGCCCTTTTTTGTTAAAATATTATCCCATGTCTTTGTTTATGTTTTGGATTGGAATAAATTACAATAATCCGACCTCTCTTGCAGATCAATCGACATTTTTTGCAAATTTTATGAACAGAGGCTGCTAATTTCATATTTATGACTCCTTAACTGAATGTTGAATCTATCTATTTATTGAAAAAAAATAGGATTTTTCTTATTAACTTAAATTAACTTAAAATTGTGCCCCCTAAAAAACATATTGAGGGTCTAATTAAATTAATTCACTTATAATTCCATCTTTTACTTTCTCAGTCGTAGACTTAAGTATGCCAAATATTTTTGAAACATAGCCTAGAATTTTATTTTCATTCTATTTGTCTAAAGGTGTAATATACCTAAATTAAATCTTTATGATTTTTTATTTATTTATTTGTGTTCTAGTTAAATCCTCTTCAATCATTTATTAATGTATCAGGAGTAATATTAGATATCCATTTTTCCTTTACTACATTCACAAGAATATATATAAGTTTTTAATATAATTTGAATATAAGAAAAATGACCATTATCATATATAATATAAAACTTCTCTGCCGATTCTTCCTAATCGAGCCTCTCGATATATACAACTCTACGAATTTTTTTATAGTTAAGAATATATTTGGATACCAGGTGTACTGATCCTTTTAAAATTAAAAAAAAAAAATTATATGATCCTTTCCTATTTCTCCGTAGAGTTCAAATTAAAAAGTATTTGTTGCTTTTCCAATGTTTTAAGATGTTTTCAACAAAACCCTCTCGTAAAAGTATTTTTACAATGTTTTTGGTGATATTAGTAAGTAGTATTTGAACTATTTTTTTTAGTCATGTCAGCATTGCATACATTGACACCCTAAACTCCAAAATGACATATATAATAATTTATATTAGATTTTTTTTTAGTAAAATTCACAAGGAATAAGGAAAATTTATTTACAAGGAAATAAAAAAATTTTGTAACTAATTTAGGATATCACGTTTCTCAAAGTACACATGGAACAATTCAAACTTTAGTACTCAATTAAAACAATTTAATCTCAATGAATTTGATTTAACTATAAATTCTTATTTTAATTTCAAAAACTTACTAGTACTAAGATTTTCATATAAAAAGTCATTTGTAATTACATAACTAAAAATATAAATTACAACTCTAAATTCCCGGTATCGCCTATCAAAGCGAGGTTACTCCCAAACATGAATTTTAAGACTCATTAACATGTAATAAGTGCGATTTCACAAACGCAGGGCCAAGCCAGTCAAACACAAATAACGAAGGAGGTGAATTTTTAAATCATGTTAATAGTATAATATAACTAAGAAAAATACACAAACAATCATAATACACATTATCATAACACAAATATTCTTCAAGGAAAAACATCACATTATAAAGTTAAAACCACTCAAGTAAAATCAATGCATTTCACAATAACATCAAATCATCTAAGAGAAATTATTACTACACACGACACCTATTAATCACAACAAAACAATGACAAGAAAATGCAATGCAATGCATGAACTTATATTCTACTTCACAATATGGTACCATTCTAACTCTGAAGTACTTGGTTATGAGACTTGATATATACTATGTCACAATCTACATAGATCCCATCAACTCAACCCGAGATACATTAGTCTCATTCAGTTGTACTTCCTCGAAATCACTAGGCTCTTCAGATCATACCTATATGATGACAAAATAATCTCCACTTCACAAATTCTCAATTTTTTTTCTCCTCTCATTATCTTAGACTACTCCATTAAGAGCATCATCTTTAGGAATCGTCACTATCTCATCAACCATGGGGTACTTCAATATTCTCATCATAATTTTATAGCATCATAATCATACATAATCATGATCATCATATAAACTCGTCGCAATTTCATATCATCATTATCATCAATCAAACATCATCATTATCATTACATAAACATGTGTCATACAATGCATCCATCTTTTATTATCACATCACATAAATTCGTCTAATCAAACATATGAATAGAATTTCATTCAACATTCAACATCACAACAATATCAAATACCACACAATTATTCAAAATTAAATCAATCAACTTCTTATAAATATTTCTATTTAATATTTTAATCTCACAATCCTAATATTTTTACATGAATTAATTTATCTCTCAAATGGCTACTGTTGTAAGTAACGAGTCCCAAATGAATTACTGGGAAATACAGTTTCTCGTTCATCTCACAATATATTATACTCATGAATTCAGACGTTCTCTCACCCATTATCTTATTTAGATGTTTTCTCAAACACATAAATCAATAGAAATTTTCAATAGCAACTGTAGATCGACAACATACAACGAACGAATCCGAATAAACGACGAGTTCACAAAATCATTGAGACGGGACTGATAAATTACGAGAAACGTAAAAACAAATGTTAAATAATTACTAATAGTTTTAGGAACAAAATTTGAGTCAAAACGATGAGAAAAAACTGCAGAAAAAGTCTCACCGACTTGTCGGAGAGCCGAAAGTGTCAAACATTAACTTCGCTGAAAAATACAAGTGAGTAGTACTTCTTAAAGATTTTGACGAAAGGAATTCAAAAACGATGTCATTTTTTTGAGACGACAAATGTGGTGATCGGAATTGACTAAAAACAACTCGTCTAAGGAAAGAAACACAACTCTTTCTGATTAAATGAAGTTACGATTGATAAAATTGATGCCAAAAATGGATTCAGTAGCCGATTTTGTGTGGGATAGAGATTGTGATCATTTTAAAATGGCAAGGAATTGGTGGGGATGAATTTGAGACAAAAAGGGTTTTTTTGATGGATATGTGTGTTTTCTTGCTGAAGAGAGGAAGTCTTTAAGGGCAGATGAAAGTGTGTAGGTAGCCAATGTACAGGTGCATGAGTTAAACAAGTTGTAAGGCCCAACAACGGGGAGTCTAGTTTGTGTCTGATGCATGAATGAAGGTGTAATGAGCATTTCTGAAGTGTAGGAAAGAAAAAGTCCAACCAGTAATAGCCTAAATGAATATGCAGAAGTAGAAAATAGGGCGTAAACAATCGTCTGGTCCCAAATTCATTTTTTAGTATTTCTAAAAGCCCTTAATAAATAAATAGTTTATTTTACTTTCCTAGAAACGTTTCTCCAAAATACTCATTTTAACATAATATTATTTATCCTTAACATAGATAAATATAATTTTAACCAAAACTCTCATGTTCAAAATAATAACTATGATTATTACTATAACATCTTTAAAAATAATCACATAAAAATACATCATCTTTATAGAATAGTTGAAATGATAAAATAAATAAATATAACATCAACAATTTATATTAGTTAATAATTAAAAATAAATATGTGCAAATATATAAAATAAAGAAAATCAATATTAAAATTACTAATATATCAAGATAATTATTTGTAAAATAAATAACTAAAATAAAATATATTTATAAATAATTTAATATAATTATATATATACTTAACATCAGTCAAACATACAAGAAAATATCACATTAAGTGCAAATACACATATACATGTAGAGTCGCCTAAAATTTTATTTTTTAAAATATTTACACTAAAATACTATTATTTATAGAAAAATATATAAAATAATAAAATATAATATTTGTGATTTATATCACTTATTTAGTTAAATATATACAAAATCAACGTATCATAGAAAACTCCCATATAATGAAAGTTAGTCATAAAATTTA
>JBBPBR010000006.1:37019119-37030867 GCA_037974775.1 Cicer pinnatifidum
ATGTATGATTTAGTAATTAACATAAAATATTATTGTTATATTTATTTTATAATTTTGATTATTTTCTAATATGTTTTTTTTTATATGTTGATTATTTTAATTACTCTAATTTATAAAATATTAGTAATATTTGGGAAATAAAATGGTGTTTGGAGGAATATTAAAAAGGAGATTAAATAATTATTAATTTTATTTTAACAAAATAAAAATAATAACAGTAAAGCATAAATAAAGAGACCAATGTGTTTGACTCTATGAACCCTGATTGTAAATAAAATAAAACAAAGAAAAGAGAAGGGAGTTGAACGGACAGCCGTAGAATCAAAGAGTAAACACAACAACAATCTATCGTTTAACACCAGTTATAGATAACTGTTTCGTAAGAGTTTATCCGTTTTCATCCAAATTTGAGTATGTTATTTCGTTCATTTAACTCATCAATTATACATAATTTCCAAATTTTTAAAAATCCTAATTTCTCTCTAAAATACCCGACTTCTTCGTTTGTAGACTTCGTTATTTTCCATCGTTCTCCTTAACCGTAAGTCCGATTTGAGTGAAACCAACGCCAAAACGACCGTGTGAAAAGTGGCTATATTATCCACTGATTAGGTTTCTGATTTATGGTAATTTTCCTTGACCAAATTTCGAATTTAGTTTTTAGAGTATCTTCTCATAATTTATTTTTAACGTTTACCCATAAACTGTCGAGTTAGATCGATTGAAGAACAAAAAATCAATGAACAAAGGTTGTTTGCTCGTGGGATCGTATTCATATGTGAAAGCATCAAAATAAGGTAAGGGGTGAGAGAGCGTTTGAATTCATGAGTATAATATATTGTGCGATGAACGGGAAAACCGTATTTCCCAACGATTCATCCGGGGATCGCTACATATGGCAGTAGCCCTTTGAGTGATAAATTAATTAATGTGCAAATATGAAAATTGTGAGATTAAAATATAGAATAGAAATATTTGTAGGGTGTTGATTGATTTAATTTACTTGAATGTGTGATATTGATATTATTGTGATATTGGGTGTCAAATTAAATTTATATATATGTGTGATTAGGTGAGTTTATGTGATAACAAAATATGGATGTGTTGCGATAATTTTATATAATGATGATGATGATGTACGATTAATAATTCTGATGCTATAAATTTGTGATGAGTTTATGTGATGATGATGATAGTGATGTTCTAAACCATGATGAGAATATTGAATTAACCTCATAGTTGATGAAATAATGGTGATTTCAATTTGTGTTTGAGATGATGATTTTGATGGAGTATCATAAACCGACGAGAGGAGAAAATAAATATTGTGAATTTGTGAAGTGGAGATTATTTTGTCATCATATAGGTAGGTCCTGACAAGCCTAGTGATTCTTGGGAAGTACAACTGAATGAGCCTGATCGTGGCGGTCTGCTGTCGAGCCTTAAGGCAAGATTGTTAGACCTTGGAGGTATTCGGGTGGGGAATTCTTAGGTTACTTGGAGGTAGCACTCCAAATGTCGGGAGCTACCACGCAACACACGTTTACCTCGACTGTACGTAGATGTGTCTCGGGTTGAGTTGAGGGGATCTATGGAGACAGGGCCAATTTCAATTGTCCGTCCACCAGGATGGTGGCATAGTATCAAGCCTCCTAACCAAGTACTTCAGAGTTAGAATGGTACCACATTGTGAAGTATAGTTTAAGCTCATGCATAACATTGCATTTCCTTGTGATTGTTTTGTTGTGATTGATGTGTTTCAAAGGTAATAATAATTAGATGATTTGATGCATATTATAATGAGATGATTATTTTACTTGAGTGACTTTGATGTTATAGTATGATATTATTTAATTAAATATTTTGATATATCGTAAAGTGATTATGATATGGTTCTATTATAATTGTTTGTGTGTTCTTCTTACTCATATTATACTATTAGCATGATTTTAAAACTCACCTCATTCGTTGTTTGTGTTTGACTGGCTGGGCCATGCATTTGCGAAATCGCATATATTACAGGTTAATGAGTCTTGAAGTTCAAGTTTGTATGAAAACCTTAGAAGTACTAGTAAGTTTTTAGAATTAAATCAAGTAATTATACTTAAATCAAGTTCATTGAGATTAAATTGTTTTATTTGAGTAATAAAATTTGAATTGTTGCATGTGTACTTTGAGAAATGTGATATCCTAAATTAGTTACAAAAGTTTTTATTTTCTTGAAAATATAATTTTATTTATCCAATGCAAATTTTATAGGAATATGATACAAAAGTTTTGGTTTGTCCAATCAGGCCGAGTGGGTCGAATGTCGATTCTGTGTTACGAATGTCAGTCGTGTCAATTGTGTTTTCTTATGTAATAATTATTTTCACTATGATGTTTTCCCGTTATATAATTGTGTTAAGGGTTATATGCTTTTGTATTATTATACATGTTTTCGAGATTACTAATTAACTGTTTATTATTTGCTTACTCTGATTGTGTTCCGGATCCTAAATTCCTATCTAAGTGAGTAAATAAACTATGAAATTATTTATTAAGATTTGTGTTAATTTTAATTGTTGACAAGATTATGATAGTTATTTGTTGCTTATTGCTTGTCTATCAAACTATGATTTTTGCACTCTGGTTTTATATGAATAGTTGAAAGTAATAATTTTGATTGACCAGCTGTATGTTTCAAGTTATTAATCTCATTCACGTAATCTTAGTTATCAAATGTCATACGTCACTAGTTAGTTGTTTTAAAGTTCTAATTTCACCCTTAATCAATTTAAAATATTTAGTTTTGATATGTATTTGTTTAAAACTTCACCCTTAATCAAGTGTTTGATCTAATAACTAATTGATTGAAACATTGATGGGTTATATGTTTAAAACTTCAAGTATTGACTTTTACTAAGTACAAATTATTATTATTCTGGTGAAACTCAATTTAAACAAAAAAAGATGTTTCGTTCTAAACTTTGAGTTAGATAGGAAATATGTCCCTTACGTTTAAAGTTTTAATTTTGACTAAACATTTATTATTTTTATTTTATGTTGGCTTGTGTTAAAAAAAATCGATTTTAAATTGTGAATATTAACTTTAAATCACTTGAAAGTGTTGATGGTTGTATCTAGATGAGTAGAGTTTTGATATTGATTTTGAAAGCAATTTAGAGTGTTCATCATGATTTAGATAGTATGAAATTCACATTATTGGCAATAGCAATTCTTGAATATTAGAGGTTGATAAAAACTTAGAATTTTTTAAAAACGACATTTTGAAGGAGTTAAAGTAGGGATGACAATTAGACCCAGACCCAGTGGGTACCCGCAAAAAAACCCACAATGGGTAGGGTAAAAACTCACATAACGGGTATGGGTGTGGGTACGGGTACTATAGTACCCACCCCGCCCCGCACCCGCACTTATATAAATATATTATTTATTTATTTATTTATTATATTAATATTTAGTTTAATTAATTGTTTTCCTTTATGTTTAAATATTTATTAATATCATTGAACCATTACAATATTTATAATCAAATCAAAAGATAAACATTTACAAACTTTTTAAGAATTTGTTTACGATGAATAGTCAAATAATTGTGTCTTCATAACTAAGAGTTATATTTTATTAATCGTGTCTTTATAATTATACTTGCAACTTCTTATAAATTATTTTTACTGATCTCAAATAATATTGTCATAAGAGTTGCAACTTCATACCTTACCCAAACCCTACCCATTGTCATCCCTAAAATAAGAAAACTAATAAAGGTATGGCCATTTTTCAAACGATTGTTTTGGTGTTGGTTTCACTTAAATTGGACTTACGGTAAAGAAGAACAATGCAAAATGATTAATTTGATAAACAGAGAACTCGGATATCTTAGAGAGAAATTAATATAGTTAAAAATTTGACAAATTGAGTTTGTTTGACTAGCTAGAGCATTATTGTGTTTCCTCTCCCTTCTATGGAGGCGGCGACAAGTAGCTCCTTTTATTAGGATTCACATATATGGGTCAAGTCTATTGGTCCCCTTATTTATTTTATGTATTACTATTATTATTTTTATTTTAATAGAACAAACTTAATAGTTACTTAACCTCTCTTTTTATTTTACTATAATAAAATATAGTTGTTAGGGTTTAGGGTTCAAAATTCAGGGTAAAGAATTTAGGGGTTACGGTTTACGGTTTAGGTTTAGGATTTAGAGTTTATGGTTTAGGGTTCGGGGTTAAATATTTAGTGTTATCTTCATTACAAATTCTAACTACTAAATGAAGATAATAATAACATTTAGTATAATAAAATATAATAATATAAAGTTATCAAGTAAAGATATAATTATTATTTATTTGAGAATAATATTTTATTATATGTTATTAGTTTCTTTGGTAAGGAAAACAAATACAAAACGAAGATCATAATAACATTTAATAAAATAGAGTTGTCACATAAAGTAATAATTATATATTTATTTGACAACTCAGTTTTGTATATTTGAATAATTTTAAAATTTAATTACAAAATAATATTTATTTATCGATCTATTTTAGTTAAAGTGTGGGTAATGGGTATGGATACGGGCACTTAGATACCCAGAGGCAGTGGCGGAGCTTGACTGAAAAGTCTGGGGTGGCCGACATAAAAATATAATATATAAATTAAATATATAAATAATATTATATAGCAAATAATTAAGTTGTAATAAACACAAAATAAAGTATCAAATAATTTAACTATATGACTTAAAAATACCTTAAAAACACTTTATATGGACAAAAAAACTCAAACAAAAATGCAACAAAACTCAAACATTTTATATGTAACAAAAAATCTCAAACACTTTATATGAGTATAAAATCAAACACCTTATGTGCGACAAAAAAACTCAAACACTTTATATTGACATAAAATCAAACACCTTATGTGCGACTAAAAAACTCAAACACTTTATATTGACATAAAATCAAACACATTATGTGCAACACAAAAACTCTAAAAAAAAATCAACACTAACGTCAAATTAAAACTCCAAATCAGAATTCCAAACTCCAAATCAAAGCTCCAAACTTAACAATAACAATATAACATGCTAACAAAAATCAAACCTAACAAAAATCAACACTAACCAACAAAAAACTTATTGATATCAGGTTTAAGAAAGGGCCGCCGCGAACACTAATCAACACTAACAAAATAATTTCGGCCGCCGCGAGCAGAGGAGAGGAAGGCGAGACGAGAGGAACGGAGAGGAAGGCGCGACGACTGACGAGGGGAACGGAGAGGAAGAGAGGAAGGCTGGATTCGTGACTGCAAGAGGGAGAGAGGGAGAGAGGAAGGCCGGATTCGTGACTGCAAGAGGGAGAGAGGAAGGCTGGATTCGTGACTGCAAGAGGGAGAGAGGGAGAGAGGAAGGCTGGATGGAAGAAAGAGAAAATAAAATTAGGTTTAGGTATTCTTGTAATTATTTAGTTTTGATATGGGCATATTAGTCATTATACTTATAAATTTTTTTTATTTTTGGGGTGGCCGTGGCCCCCCCTGTCCTAAGCAAGCTCCGCCTCTGCCCAGAGGGTAAGGGTACGGGTATTAAAGTTGATACCCAAGAGGGTACGGGCACGGGTATGGGTATTTTTTTAAACTGCGGGTACAGGTACTATAGTACTCTACCCAAACCCTACCCATTGCCATCCCTAAGTTAAAGTTTACTTTTTTTGTATGATGAAAATAAATTTTGTTTAAATTACTTTTGATTATTTTAAAGAAATTAAATTGAGTTGAATTTTTGTTGATTTATAAAATAACAATAATTCTATGCTAGTGATTTTATTTAATGTTTAAAACAATTTAAAATTTACAGTATATTTTACTACGTCTTGTTTTTAAGAAAAATGAAAAGAGTTGTTGTTGTTTTGGTTTAGGGGAGCTGGTGTGAATATTGAATCGTGAGGGTGTTGGGATATTTATTTGAAATGATTGATTTTCCTGATTATGATATTATGAAGTCATTAGAGTTTGACTCGATGTTAGAGTTTTAGAGTTTAAGAACTCTTCAGTGATTTACAATAGTACTAATGATAAAATGTCTACTAATTGAGGAAAAGAAGGAAGAAAAAAAAAACAAAGATTTTAAAAATCTTCTCAATAGTGAAATTCTTTTTGAAAAATTATCTATATTTTGGATTTTATAATTGATGTATTTTACAAGTAGATTTTTTTTGTTATATGAATTAACATAACAAAATGGTATGCATTAGATTGATATGTGTAGAGTGCATCATGTAGATTGATATGTGTAGAATGCGTCATGTAAATTGGTATGCGTATAGAAACTAAAATTTATTTTATCAATTTTTTTTATTAATTATAAAATTGCAATTTTTATTTGAAACTCAATTTTTAAGATTAGAACAAAACTCCAAAATATTTAAAATTTGATAATATGTTATGTTTTGGACCAATTTTGTGGCTTGATAGAAACTGATGGATGTACCTATAAGCATGTTGAGTAGTTAGTGTGAGAGGAAGCTACTATTTTGTAGATTTATGAATTAGTGTAATTCATTATCATTATCATATGTCTTATGTTTTCTGTCATGTGCACTACTTTAATGTATATAAATATACAAATTTTTTTAGTTTGATAAAATAAGAAACTAAATTGGAACTACTTTAGAAGTGTTAATTAATTGTAAAATTAAATTTTATTTTAAAATATAACCTGAAAATAATAATTTTTACAGTGATTAACTATTTATAAATGTGTTTTTCATGATTAAAGTACGAATAAATTTTTAGAAATCTTATAGATTTTAAAAAATATATGTGATTTATTTTATTTGTATTGTATTTAGAAACATGATTTATCTTAGTTGTTTTATTTAGACTTGAATTATTGAAAACAAATTTAAAGGAAAATTTGGAATTCTCAATGATTTTTTTTTTGGTGCTAAATGATTAGTGATATTTTTTTAATAATAATTTAAGTCAAGAAATCAATGTTTAGAAAGATGTATAATCTTGAAAGTGGTTTTTGCACTACTGATTTTATTTGGTTTGGTAATTTGTTGTATCTTCTAGTAAATAATTATTTATCTTATCTTTTATTTGAAAAAAAACAAAACTTCATCAAATTTTGGACTAAAATTCTATTTGGTGGACCAAAACTCTGGAGAAAAAAATGGAGGACTACTTTTACGATTCAGCTAAAATAGGGGGACCAAAATTGCTATTAAGTCTATAATATATTAATACAAATTCTCTATTTTATTGAATGACACATCGCACACCTATGTGTCACATCACTTATTTTCTAATGTGACATTTTCATATGCTTCTATAATTTATCCCTCACATTTTATTTCTCAATTTAACTTTTACATCATCATATACATATGTTGAGTACCCAAACACAAAATTTCTTCACGAAAATAATTTTACTATTAAAGCTTCTCATAAAAATAATTTTACTATCTTCTCACTTCAATCAACTTTTAATACTTCTTCATTTTTACCTATCTTATATTGTCTCAAGAATCATTCTTTCAATTCCTTCTTAAGCTTTGGTGGAGAGTATACATTAGATATAAAGTTTTATCTTTTACACAACTTTACATCATGCATGACTTCTCAATTCTCAACCAAGTGCCAACGAAAAATGTGAGATTGTATAACCTATTGGTGACTGCCTAAGTGGGTATGCCAAAGTAACTCTAAGAGAAGGTAAAACTACTCAGCCTGTATATTAAAATGACAAACTTAGTGGTAGGAATAACATACTAAATTATTATATCAAACGGAACAAGTTTACTACACACCTGTTACCACCATCGAAAACAACTTTATGTGTCACATCACTTATATTCCTAAGTGGCATTTTAATATGCATCGACAATTTATTTCACAAATTTTATTTCTTAATTTAACTTTTACATCATCATATACATATGTTGAGAACCCAAACACTAAAGTTATTCATGAAAATAATTTTACTATTAGAGCCGCTCATAAAAATAATTTTACTATCTTCTTACTTCAATCAACTTTTAGTACTTATTCATTTCTAACTTTGTAAATTCAGAGTAGTTGGTAAAAACATACATCATATCTTATATTATCTCAAGAATCATTCTTTCAATTTCTTCTTAAACTTTGACGGAGAGTATATTATAGATACAATGTTTTTTCATTTACACAACATTACATCATTCATGGCTTCTCAATTCTCACCCAAGTATCATTGGAAAATATGAGATTGTGTAACCTATCTTTGACTTCCTCGGATGGGAAAAATCACTAATAATAAAAGACATCAAATAAACAAATAAGAAACGAAATATCTAATAAGAAAAGTCATTTGTTGTAATCACTAACGATAATTGTCGCACTAAAAGGAGGGATAGTGAAGGCCTCTAGAGAGGAATGCGCACAATATCATTTTTCAGTTGTTAAGACATGATTTCAAGTGTTGAAGAACATCAATCAACTATGAACTGTACATACCGAAGATTGATTGAAACATTTAGGAGAAAAAGTATTCAAAAATGAATAAGGGAGCATAAGGAGGTGAAAAATTATTTTTAAGCTAATGGATCTCGACTATACAACTGGGCTGCTTTTAATTTGTTTTAGGATACAAATGCAGATTAATAATGCTTAGTGGTTTTATAGAGCTGAAGACACATTAAAAATGTTGAATTTTGTTTTTTACGTTTCACATTTTTAGTGGATTGTTCTTAATATTGTTAAATCAAGTGCGTGTTTTAAATAATAAAGGAAAATTCAAGGTTGTTTCTAGAAAATTATTGTTAAGTTATTCAAATCAAATGAAAATCAATCACATACATTCCATTCATTTTGTTTTAAAATTTAAGTTTGATATAGTTAATAGAGAGTTTAGATGAGTAATATTAATTGGTCTTGGTAACATACCCTTAATTTTTTAAAGACAACATCGGTGTGTCACCAAGAAAAAATGTTACAAATTTTAGATGAAATATACATTTTTGTAATTTATGCATTTTGAATTTGTCAACATACTAGGTGTATTTATTTTATTACATGTAAAATTTCTAATTAGTAGGTGTATTTTTTTTCAAACACATCCCTTATTTATGTTGGAAAATAAAAAGTCAAATTGAAAATATTCATGTATAAAAGGTATTTTAGAAACATCAGCATAAATAATTGACACCTTATATTCAATACCTACTTTTCTTAATATTTGTAGAAAAGAAAATGCAAACTTATAAATAAGGATAGAGATAGTATTCTTAATATTTGTAAAAAAGAAAATGAAAATTTATAATTAAGAATGGAGATAGTAATTAAAAATTAAAACGTAGACACACACTAAGTTTGCACATTTCGAAAACAAGATATTTTTTATAGATAATAACAATAATTTTATAACTCATAATTTTGAAAACTAAAAAATAAAACATGTGTAAACACTAAATCTTGAACAATACAAACAATTATTAGATAGAGTAGCTGATTCAAAAGATATTATTGAATATCAAAGATATCTACCCATACTAGAAAATCAAAGATAGTAAAACAAATCTTAAAATAAAGTGAAGTACTAGCCTCTAGTACTTCAGTTTCACAAGAAAAGCTCCATCGATTGCTTTTCGTTATTAAGGTGAATTTAACCTACATACAAATATATTATAGGGGAAACATAAATAAGATGTGAGTTAATCTTTAATCATATATAGTGAATAAAATCATATATAGATTAACACATGTTGTCAATCATATATATATATATATATGAATAAACTTTCAATGGTAAAGCATGCACTACCTGAAATTCATGTGGGGTGAAAAATAACTTAGGAAAATATGGATTGAGAGGTTATGTTATGTGCCATATATAAAGTGCAACACCCGTCTAGATTGTATATATTTTTATTGTGCACTCTCACTAACACTAGTTGTACGATGACATCCTCGAGATAACAATTGAAAGTATAAACTCAATAAATCAATTTCCTCTAATAAAAACTAAACTCAATTTTATGTTTTTTAGATGGTATATGAAACATTGAATCCATATATATCCTTAAACACACACGCATATATATAACTCACAAGCGATCAAAGCTAACCAGACGTTCAAAATAAAATTTAATCCACTTGTAAATTTATTAAAAAATTGAAAGTTGAAGCCTTAAAGGTAGTCACGTAATAGTTAAATGTTTTTTTTTACCTTTCCTTGCACTTACAACGACCATTTTTGCAATATGGACGTTGAAAAATGGGACACTTGAAATCTCGACAATCGTAGTTTGTGATACATGGCATAGCTGTAATGTATAAAATAAAATAAAAAATATTATTGAAAATAGATTATGAGTTTTGTAGAATATGAAAATATGAGAATGGACCTACCACCAACATATTCTAGTGCAAGACATAAGAACACTAAAAGGATCATAGTATACAAAACCTTGATAGTTTTAGCCATTTTTTACACTACCTTGCATGCAACAAATACAAAATTGTTTGATCACTTTATATTGTGTAAAACCGCACGCTATGCTTATTACAATTGAATAGTTTGTAGTACAACGAATGATCATATTTGTCCCTTTAACTCGTGTAATCGATTACTTGACGATACAAGATATCTTTAATTTTTTATTTCTTATCTATTCTTTGATATTAGAATGAGGTTCAAAACCAAAACCAACATTATACTTCAATTATATAGCTATTAGAATATATATTTAACTAAAAAATGCATTTCTATATTAATTTTTTTAATAAATATCTCTTAAATCAAATACGATCTACAACCGAGTTAAAATTAATTCTAATGTACATTATTTGATTCAAAATAATAAAGTCTTTTTCGACCGCTATTGATGACACCTATCCATTTTATTGCAAATGAATCAACTGTATAGGACCGTTAGATATTATAATTAGATTAACCAAGTTAATTTAAACTACAACCTTAACGCACCATGCCTAATTTCATGAGTCAAACATTAGTGAGAGAAAGAAAAAAACTGCTTCTATATAGAAATAAGGGAATGGAAAGGCATATTCATAGATCATCACAAGTTCGAGGAAAGCGTACATGAATTAGTCGATTAATTGGAAATGAGAAATTAATTATAATCCGTCAAAGTAATGGATTAAGAAATTGCAATAAACAACCATCAGCTAAATTACCAATGCGCTTTTGTATTTGTCAATAATTGTTTTTAAAAATCTTCCTAAAATTAGAATAATTATTAAATGTCTCTTTGAAAAATCATGCATCATCTTTGTTTCTTTAACTCATTTTAACTCATCATAGTTAGGAAGACACATAAAAATTTGTGCTAATCAAAAGTCACTTAGTGTTCCAAACTATCATTTTTTATCCATTCATACGTGTAGGGATTACAAAAGAGCAATTACAGTATTCGACAATAGCTAAATCGTTGTAGAAATAACTTACCAATGAAAGGACCGTATTTATGCATAAATTAAAAAGCATCATAGGATAAAAGTCAATGTACAAATCTATCTATTATATTAAAGGCTAATAGTAGTTTCGGTCCCCAATTTTATTTATACTAATTTTGGTCCCAAACAAAATTTTTATCCAAAACTTGATAAAATTTCATTTTTTTAAAACCGTACTAGACCACTTATGATCATATATTTCCGTTATAATTGTTGCACCATGAGATCTTGAGGCATGGTGTGACTTAGAAAAATGCAAAAAAAAAAAAAAAAAAAAAAAAAAAA
>JBBPBR010000006.1:37031154-37043349 GCA_037974775.1 Cicer pinnatifidum
AAAAAAAAAACAAAAACAAAAACAAAATTTCACCAAATTTTGGACTAAAATTCTATTTGGGGGACCAAAACTAAGGAGAAATAAAATAGTGGACTACATTTACGATTCAGCTAAAATAGGGGACCAAAATTGCAATTAAGTCTATAATATATTAATACAAATTCTCAATTTTATTGAATGACACATCGCACACCTATGTGTCACACAACTTATTTTCCAATGTGACATTTTCATATGCTTCTATAATTTATCCCTCATAAGCTTTGGTGGAGAGTACACATTAGATATAAAGTTTTATCATTTACACAACATTACATCATTCATGACTTCTCAATTCTCACCCAAGTGCCAACGAAAAATGTGAGATTGTGGAACCTATTGGTGACTTCCTAAGTGGATATGCCAAAGTAACTCTAAGAGAAGGTAAAACTACTTAGACTGTATATTAAAATAACAAACTTAGTGGTATGAATAATATAATAAATTTGTATATCAAACGGAGCAAATTTACTACACACCTATTACCACCATCGAAAACAACTTTATGTGTCACATCACTTATATTCCTAAGTGGAACTTTAATATGCTTCTACAATTTGTTTCACAAATTTTATTTCTTAATTTAACTTTTCGTCTTCTTAGATTAAGTAATCACAATAAAAAACCATTAGCTAAATTAACGATGAACTTTCATATTTGCCATCAATTGTTTTAAAAAACTCTTCCTAAAATAAGAATAATTATTAAATGTCTCTTAAGACAATCGTGCATCATCTTCGTTTGTTTAACTCATCATAGTAAGGAAGGCACATAAACGACACTTTTCAAACTTGCCAAAATATCATGTTTGCATTATTATATTATATAGATGTTTGAATTTGAATAACTATAGTTATAATTATCTTAAGTATTTGGCTATATGAGTAAGAGAGACTAGTTACTCCGATGACTCATCATCGATAAAAAAGGCGAGAATAGCCTATTGTTATTATTGTTAGAAATATTTGTTAATTTTATTTTTGAAATAGTTAAAAACCATGTTCATCTCTTACACGATTTTGAGTGATTACAAGTCTGATGTGGTATCAATGTTGAATACCGATAATTGTTTATGTGGTATAATATTAAGTTGGAGGTGCATTTCTGTTTATATACATTTATGTGGCATGAACCATCCAAAATTGTTTATATACATTTCTGTTTGTAATTCTAGATTGTGTGAAATATTTTAAATGTTTTTCTATATGTCTAACTTTTTGAAACATGTAGAGTAATTGTTGTAAGGATTTAAACATTCTTTTAAGAGTGTAAAACTAGTATAGTAATGTTTGAGTAGTTAGTTGAATTTGAAAGCGTATTTGATATATATGTTTTATTTGATTCAATTAAATGTAATAAATTTTTGTTGACTAAACTCACATGTTTAATTTTATCTATAAATGATAATAATTAATCACGATATTCTCTCATTTTTGAGTTATTGAATATGATGTATTTAATTAATTAGTTGTGTAATGTTAGCTTATCATGCAAGGATTCTTGACATATTATGTTAAATGTGTTGCTATCACCTTTAATTATGCTAGGATTCTCAAAAAAATATCGGAAAAATTTCTCAAGAAAAATATAATATTTTTTTCTCTAAAAAAAATTTAAATTATTTTTTCCTCGAAAAATTGTGAGCAAAATAAAAAAAATTATTTTTTTTGAAAAAATTGATTTTTATTTTCTTAATTTAAAAAAATTTTGAGAAAAAATAAAAAAAATGTAAATCTTTAAAAAATTGAGAAAAAAATAAAAAAATTGGTTTTTATTTGAAAAAGTGGGTCCATAGACCCACAAAATTTTAGGGGCATTTTTGTTTTGAGGCTTTTCTTTTTAGGAGATTTTTAAACTGTCAAATTTGAGGATTATATCCTGCACTCTCATATCTAAACCTGTCACTCTCTCAATCAACGTGAATATACAATTTTAACTTTTATAAAACCTTCAACTTTTTTAACTTTCCATTTTTTCACCTATATTTCCAAAATATTCAAAAGTTTCCAAAGTTTTGAAATGACAATTTCCACAATTTTTGAAACTTTCGAAATAGAAAATTCTATAATTTTCAAATCTTTTGAAACAGGAAAATTTCAAAACTTTTCATTTTGAAACTTATTACAAATAGTTAAAAAGGTACAATTGTATTTTCATGTGTCTTGAGGGGTGGGTGGTTTAGGTGTAGGGGTGCATGGTATAATCCTCATGAAATTTTTGACCCCTACAACATGTGAGTCGAGGTCAATAATTAATGGGCTTGTGAAATTGATTTGCTCTAACAATTAATGTATAAGCCGCTAGAGTTTAACTTTTATATAGAATAGAAATTTGCTTATTCACAAACATGTGTTCTGATTTGACTTTACTTTCACATTTTACCATTTATTCTTGATTTTATTTATGAAATATATTACTTTTATTTTTTAGATGAATGATGGTGATATCGATGAAATTTTTTTAACATTTAAAAGCAAGATGAAAAGATATCTAAGATGAAAAGATAGATATAGATACTTAAGTTTTCTTTATAGATAATAATTTTTATTTATGTTATTTTGATTTCCTCATTTTCTATAGAATATAAATAAGAAAAATGAATCATTATGTATGTCGTATGAATGATCAACAACTATAACGCTTTACCTATATTGTTTGTTGGTTTGACGCATTGCTAACATAGACATAACATATATATTGTGTTTGGTCACTATAGGACAATGAACTTTATAGTATTACAATAATTCTGTACTATCACAATTGTCATATTTTTAAATTTATTATAATATATTACAACAATTTTGTATTATCGCAACTGTTATATTTTTAAATTTATTATAGTGTTACAATAATATTGTTTTACTAAAATTATTTTTTTGAAATAAAATAATTTACAATACTTTTTTATTTTAAAAATATTTTATTTTATGCAACGGTTATAAATTTTTGTCGTACCTTAATTAAAAAAATGCCTACAAGAATAGTTTTAACTTGGCAACAGTGTAAAGTTGTTGTAAATTTGAAAAACCGTTCTGCAAGAGGAAGCTACAACTACAGTTTTCACATATAGTTGTAGTTTCAAAATAAAACTGTTTCGTAAGGCATAGGCAACACCTTGATTTTCCACGTACAGAAAATTATTCTCGTAAATTATTACAATGTTTTTTTTTTTTTATATTAAACAACGATTTTTATGCGTTGCAGTAGTAAAAAAATGTTATAGTGTTGTGTTTGAAATTGAGTTGTAATGATTTAGCTTACCAACAAAATATAGAGTTTTATGATTGTGTGAATTTTCAAGAAATCAAAAGTTGAGAAAAGTATTCAATTTTAAGAGTCAAATTTGACAATTTGATATTTGAAATTTTGTAACCTATTTAAAAAACAACGTTGATCGTTGAAGTCTCAAGGATTTTATTTTTATAATAGTGGAGACAATCCTCGAGTTAGATTTGAAAAATCATTTTGGAATATAGAGTTGTGAAGGTTTCTTTAAAATGTAGTATTAAAAAGTTTAGAGTTAAGATCAAATTAAAGATTTAAATTTACTTATATTTCGTCATTACAAAATGAACTGTAAATGTGATTGTGAATAATAATAATTATATTTTTACGTGTTTGTTCCAAAAATATTGTAACAATCGATTTAATTAAAATCTATTAAAATAAAGATATTTAAAGCTATAAAATGAGAATGGGTAAGAGAATAGGTAACATAGAAAATGTCCAAGGGTCAAAAAGAGGAATTTACATTCATTTTTGCCCACTTATTTATTTTCTAGGAGAAAGCTGGAAGAACACTCTGTTATTTTATAATATTCCCCAAATCCTTCATTCCTTATTATTTTTCAAAATCTCCAAAAACATTAGTTTGTTGAACCTCATTAGATTTGCTCTAATCCATTGCATGCATGGTCTCATCCCTCAACCATCAATAATCGACCAAATTGTGTTGAGAAGAAGATAAGCAACAACAAGGAAAATCTCTAAAATAGTTGGAGCAAGGAAGAAAGTTGGGAAGTAGATAGCTACCCCAAATCAACTCGAATCGAAGGGAAAATTTCCATATAAAGTAGTGAGTTCTTTAAATAGTTTTCATTTTTTATGGGCTTTATGGGTGTTGATTCTAATGAATTTTAAAGAGTTCAAATGATTTATGGAGCTTCTTAAAATCTAAGGGTAAGGGAAATTATAAATTTTAGCATGAAATAAATGTTTGTGAAACTACCGTTAGAATCCTACATTTTTTATATATAATGTGTATTATGCATTTAAATTTGTGATGTTATGAATTGATAGAAATCTAAAAAATAGATTAAATTTTGACGAGTGAAACACGGGGTTAGTATATTTTAGAACTTCAAGCATACCTTATTACCTCTGATTTCCAATTTATGATTCTGGACATTTGATTCTGATTGTTGTTTTATGTTTTTGTGAAATTTGACTTTGATTTCCTTTTACGGTATTGAATATTTTTCCTCGGTAATATTCTTCTATTTTTCATGATTGACAATATGTGTTGATGACATGTTATGAGTTTTATTCATAATGATGTCTTGAGTATGCTCTGTGAAAAAGTGTTGACAAATTATTAGGGTTAAATGAGTATTAAAAGTAGAGTCTTTTAATAGTTATATTAACATAATAATTCATGAGAAAGAGTTAGAGTACGCTCATCCATTTCATAGTTGGTCGTGACCGTAATGGACCACATGGTTCTTCCTGGTATTGATGCTCAACCTTACCCTTACAAGGATTTTTGAGTCTTGCTAGTCTGAGAGACTTTGCACATAGGGTTTGTGAGATATTGCACATTGGTAAATAGTATTGGTCTTTGAGAGGCTAAACATTTATGATTTACGCCTTTCAAAGAGAGTTTTGAAATTTTGAAATCATGTTCACCAACATATAAGTATTCCATCAGGGTGTTTGTAACGTGAGTTATGTTTGTTATGATATATATATATATATATATATATACTTTGTGTATTATTTATGATCATGCCATAATTGTTAAATGTTAATTGTTAATTTCAGTTAGTAACCATTTACATTATTGTAGAATTTGACCTTTTCCCTCAGACGACGATGCTAGACTTCATTCTACATACACGGGAAGAATAGTGATAACTAGTAGGAAGGTTGATGCAGTATTCCTTGTGGGACTCACACACGAAAGGATCAACTACCACGTACCTTCAGAATTTGTGCTCGTGGCGAGTGAAGCATGAGCAAATGTAGAGGGTGTTTCAGCTAGAGAAGACATGGAGGCCACCGTGGGTGTGTCGACTCCCACAGTAGAAGCAGTAGATGTGGTGTTTGGACCAAGGGCTAATGCCAATAGAAAAAATTGAGATTCAGTGTAGGACTCACACACGAGAGGATCAACTACCATGTACCTTCAAGATTGGTACTCGTGGCGAGTGGAGCATGGGCGAATGTAGAGGAAGCTTCAGCTAGAGGAAGATGGAGGCCACCGTGGGTGTGTTGACTCCCACAATAGAAGAAATGGTTGCATTGTTTGGACCAAGGGCTAATGCCGACATGAAACGACGTTGCAAGACCATCTAGGTTATGGGATGACTTTATATATGATATGCAACGTCATCTCTTGTCGGCAATATATGTCGGCATTCGATGAGGAGGATGAGGTTACTTCGTTGAGAGATATTTCTTTATACAGGACTTGTATGGTATGTATAGGTTGCACCTGTTACTGTGGTTGTAAGTGGATGATTCGATTAGGATTTTTTGTTGTATAGGGCTTTATTGCCTCTCTTTTGGTGGTTGTAATTATTTGGCTATGGGATGACTTTATATATGACATATATTGACAATTGATTTTTATTGGTGGATCCAATTTCCATTTTTTTGACGCGATCTTAGGGGAATAGCTTATGTGTAGGTGCCTGTCGAGAATACTCTAGGGGTATGAGAAATATTTTGATAGGTCCATAACTCTGGTGTATTTTCTAGTTGTATTCTTCTGATTACTATCTCAAAGTTATATTTGCTTTCTTGCATATATGATGTATTTATTTATGATTCATGTTGTTTTATGTTATGATACATTATTTTATCAAGTTGTTTAAAAAAAGAAAGAAAAAAAATACACTCGGGCTTTTAAAGAAACAAATGCACTATTAGAAAAAGGCGATTTCTTTTGTTTTGAATAATGATAGACATCACAATGTTTCAAATCAATAGGAGATAGAAAAGCATATTGTTTACCTGCATTGGTATAACAAGTAGAGGAAAATGACTGAGCATATAATGCCAAATATGGTTTAAACGAAAAACTGTGAAAATAGTATCTACAACATTGATAGAAGGATATAGTTTGCTACAACATTACAAGTAGATATAGGGCGAAAGAATTCACAAAGTCCATTCCTAAGGATAGCACTGCCAATCATCGTCAAAATTTTCATTCTTGGAATCACACAAGAATCATGAAAAAATGTTGAAGTACATTGAGTAAACTCAATGAATTTGCTGACATTAAAAAATTGAAAGAAAACAACGAAATTTAAAGAACATTGTGTAAGATTAAGGATTCATTTAAAAGAATTGTGCCACTAATTGAAGCTTGAGTAAAATTTTCAACAAGTTTGACATAAATTTGTGGAATAAATTTGTAAGTTGAATAGTAAAGTGATCAGTTGCACTAGAGTCCAAAATCCTCACGATAGAAAGTTTGCCTTGTTGTTTATGTGTATTAGAAGATGCAGAATGAACTTGATAATTACTAATCAAATTCGAAACTTGATGTGTTCTTGTTGAAGTAGATGATGGTAGGAGAGCCAACACCTTTGATTTGGTCCTTGGTGATAGGTGAAAGAGACACAATAGAGTCACGAGGAAATGATTCTACATTATGAATGATTTTCGTAGTTTCACACCAAGGGGGAAAGTCATAGAGAAAGAGGCATTTGTCATTAGTATGATTGTTTTTCTTTCAAATAGTTCACAATCTAGGGTTTTGTGGTTTTCCCGAATTTGGTTTAAGAGGTTGATTTAGGTTTACCAGTAGAGGTTTATTAAAAGAATTTCAGTAATGAATATTTAAAGCAGTTGGTTCTAGCAAAAGACCAATTCGAGTATACTTTATTAAGTGGAGGGAAAGCATTAAGAAAAATTTGGAAACGAATAGTTGAGTAATTGTCATTAAGACCTTGTAAAAAATAAATCAAATCATGATTCTAATATTGAGTTACCGAATTGAATGTGTTGCAGCATCCAACGGAGGATGAAATGCAAGAAGGAATGAGTCACTACTTAAAATTTCGCCTTTAGTGATCGATTTAGAGACCAAATATTTTGTCACACTAGTAGAGATGGGAATAGGCTAAGCTGTCCGTCAGGGGCCTATGGCCTGACCTACTTATGGCATGGCCTGGCCTATTTAATAAAAAGGCTAGACTCATGCTATTTTTAAAGCCTATTTATTTAAATAGGTCAGGCTCAGACTTATAAAAAAACCTATTAGACCTGACAGGTAGGCCTATATATATTTTATTATTTATTAATGTTATTTATTATTATAATAATAATATTTCCTATTTTAAATTCTATCATTTGATATTCGGTAGCCATTCCATATTTGGTAGTTGTTTCATATTCGGTAATCATTCAATTAGTCAATCACTCAGTACTCGTTCAATATTTGTTTGAGAGGTAATAATGGGTGTGTTTGTTTCAGAAAAAAAAAAAATTTATTCTTTGAAATCAAAAATTATTTTTTAGGGTTTAAAGGATGTTTGTTTCAAATTATTTTTTAGGTTTTAAAGGATGTTTGTTTCAAATTATTTTTAAAATTATTTTGTTAGAAAAATTATTTTTTGATTAATATACTTAGATATGTACATTGATATTGGTATGTGGAGAGCTTCATGTGGTATGAGTAGAACATTTAAATGTTTTAATGTGAATAAGGCTTTTAAATAGGCTTCTAGGTCAGGCTAGGCGGGAAAAAAAACCTATGATATGTCGTAGGCTTGTTTAGGCCTAAAAAATTAATCGTAGGCCAGACTCAGACCTTTCAAAGTCAGACCTGGCCTATTCCCATCCCTACACACTAGACACCAAATTGGATACTAAAATTTTGAAACTTAAAACTAAATATTTTTGCGTCGCTGAATCCGTCGCTACTGAAATTTAAAGATTGAAAAAACAACTAAATTTTAGTGACTACAAATCGGTTTCTAATTTTTTTTAATTAAATTAAAATAAGCTATCAAAATTTTAGTCGTTAACTATATTTTAATTACATAGGTATTTATTTCTCACCACCACATACGATAAGTTCCTCTTTCTTTCTCAACCCACCACAAACCCTAAAACCATTCTTTTCTTGTTAATCCCCTTTCACCTCTATTTCATCACGATTGACAACCATTCATTTGTTGCTAACCCCAACTCGTTTGAATTTCTTCTGCAACCCCGAAATCAATGTGTTCTAATAAACCCTTAAACTGCAACTACGATGTGAAATCCTCATTTTTTGTCGTCTCGTCGGCTATCGTGAACCAGAAGATAAGGAATTTATTTTCTAATTCTTTGATTATGCTTCATTTCACTTTTTGTTTTTTGTTGTGACCTAATCATTTTGAACTTACTTAACTAAAGGGGGTAAAGAAATTCTGAAAATGATTCAGTTGAGAAAGAAATTCTGAAAATGATTCAGTTGAGAATATTTTTATTGTATAATTCCAGGACTTGAGATATTGGGTTTTCCATGTAATCAATGTTTGAAGCAAGAGACTTGGGAATAGCAAGGAGGCTGAGCAATTTGCATGTACAACATATAAAGCTGAGTATCCGATATTTGTAAAGGTCATGCGTCGATAGTTTATGTAAAGTGTTTCAGTCGTTTTCTAGTTGTTTTCTTTCCTTGGTGTTGTTGAGCTTATTATTTAATGACGAAAACATCAAAATGAATGAAAAGAAAATAATACAATGATTTTTTGGTTCGGTTGTTCAATCTTATTATATTTTTTCATGGAATGCTAATTGGTCTAGTAATTTAAAGTTGTTCCTTCAAAATTGCTATTCAGGTATAATAGGCCATATTGTTTTATAAGAAGAAAAAGTTTAAAGTGTCTCTTTTGAATTTTGAGAAATGTGAAATCCTATATTAGTTATAAAAGTATTATTTTCTTGAAAATAAATTTTCTTTATCCGTAGCGAATTAAAATTTTAAAAATTCTCGTATGAATTATTATATATTATTTTGGAGTTTAGGGTGTCACAAATGTCTCTTAAGCAAAATACGATCTACAACCAAGTTAATTTGAACTACAACCTTAGCGCCCCGAACCTATTTTCATATGAGCCCAACATTAGTGAGAGAAAGAAAAAAAACTGATTTCATATAGAAACCAGGGAATGCAAATAATGGAAAGGCATATCAATTGATAGTCACAAGTTCAATGAAAACGAACTTAATTTAGTCGATTAATTTGAAACGAGAACTTAATTATAATTAGTCAAAGTAATGGATTGTAGAAACTATACATTAAAATCTTATTTATACTTTATGAATACCAATTGTACAACTCATAATAAACTTATATCAATTCAAATAACTCTATTTTACTTACAATTTATCTGCTCTTCAAATTTACTTACATTATTTTCATTATACTTAAATAGTTATCTACATAAATTGTCAAAATTAATATTCTTTGGAACATTTAAGGAATTCACAACCACTCAACCATTTTTTTTATTGATGTAATTGCATTGTGCATTTCATTTGCTAAAAGACAACAGAACTAGACAACCAAATTTTTATTGTACCCCATATTGTTTAGAAATTGATCATGAGACTGGTAAGACTAGGTAGCAAGAAATTGAACAAAAGCAGAAATTATGGTCCCTTAAAAAATAACGGAAATTTCATTGTCCAAGATACAAGCAATCAAGAATACCAAAATATCTTTTTAAATTTTCTACTAAAATATTACTATAATTTTCTACTATCTCATCTCTCTCTCCTCTCTCTCTTTGTCACTCTTTTCTTACTCTCTCCCTCTCCTATATTTTGTTGTCCAATCTTTTTCTCTTTCTATTGTTTCATGTGTCTCTCTCCCTCATATCTCTCTCTCATGTATCTCTTCCTCTATTTCATATTGATGCATCTTAGCTCTTTCTACACACACGTCTCTCTCTCTCTTATCTTATATATCCCTATCTCTTTTTCAACCTTCAATCTTTCCCTCTTTTTAGATTAAGTAATCACAATAAACAATCATTAGCTAAATTAACGATGAACTTTCATATTTGTCAACAATTATTTTAAAAAACTCTTCCTAAAATAAGAATAATTATTAAATGTCTCTTAAGACAATTGTGCATCATCTTTGTTTCTTTAACTCATCATAGTAAGGAAGGCACATAAATATTTGTGGTAATCAAAAGTCACTTAGTGTTACCAACCTTCCATTTTTTATCCATTCATATGTGAAGGGATTACAAAGGAGTAATTATAGTATTCAACAATGGCTAAATCATTGTAGAAATAATGTACCAATGAAAGGACCATGTATTTATGCATAAATTAAAAAGCATCATAGAATAAAAGTCAATGCACAAATCTATTGATTATACTATAGTAAAAAAATTTCTTAATTTTATTGAATGATACATCACACAATTATGTGTCGCATCACTTATATTCCTAAGTGGCACTTTAATATGCTTCTACAATTTATTTCACAAATTTTATGTCTTAATTTAACTTTTACATCATCATATACATATTTTGAGAACCCAGACACTAAAGTTATTCATGAAAATAATTTTACTATTAGAGCTGCTCATAAAAATAATTTTACTATCTTCTCACTTCAATCAACTTTTAGTACTTATTCATTTATAACTTTGTAAATTCAGAGTAGTTGGTAAAAACATACATCATATCTTATATTATCTCAAGAATCATTCTTTCAATTCCTTCTTAAACTTTGACGGAGAGTACATTTTAGATACAAAGTTTTTTCATTTACACAACATTACATCATTCATGGCTTCTCAATTTTCACCCAAGTATCAATGAAAAATATGAGATTGAGTAACCTATCATTGACTTCCTCGGATGGGACAAATCACTAATAATAAAAGACATCAAATAAACAAATAAGAAACCAAATATCTAATAAGAAAAGTCATTTTTTGTAATCACTAACGATAATTGTCGCACTAAAAGGAGGGACAGTGAAGACCTCTAGAGAGGAATGCGCATAATATTATTTTTCAGTTGTTAAAACATAATTCCGAGTAAGTGTTGAAGAACATCAATCAAGTATGAACTATACATACCGAAGATTGATTGAAACATTTAAGAGAAAAAGTATTCAAAAAGGAATAAGAGTGCATAAGGACGTGAACAATTATTTTTAAGCTAATGGATCTCGATTATACAACTGGGGTGCTTTTAATTTGTTTTCATCACTTAATTTGTTGGTTTATTTTTGCTTAATAATTGAAGTTTTGTGCATCTCTGTACTGCAATATTGAAAGCATCTCAACTATACAACTGTTCATGCATGTGTGTTTATATATTTCCCTTGTGGAATTTCACCTAACTAATTGACTAATTCTTGCCTGATTATGTGAAAATTATCTTCAAAATTATGAATTTAAATTAATAACGTTATATCTTTGTTTACTATCCTTTGCTTTAATTTGATTTGTAGGTTCAGCATACGAATGCAGATTAATAATGCTTAGTAGTTTTATACAGCTGAAGACACATTAAAAATGTTGAATTTTGTTCTTTGTGTTTCACATTATTAGTGGATTGTTAGTAATATTGTTAAATCAAGTGCGTGTTTTAAATAATAATGGAAAGTTCAAGGTTGTTTCTAGCAAATTATTGGTAAGTTATTCAAATCAAATAAAAATCAATCACATATATTCCATTCATTTTGTTATAAAATTTAAGTTTGATATAGTTAATAGAGATTTTAGATGAGTAATATTAATTGGTCTTGGTAACATACCCATAAGACAACATCGGTGTGTCCCCAAGAAAAAATGTTACAAATATTAGATGAATTATAAATGTTTGTAATTTATGCATTTTGCATTTGTCAACATAATAGGTGTATTTATTTTATTACATGTAAAATTTCTAATTAGTAGGTTTTT
>JBBPBR010000006.1:37070066-37080147 GCA_037974775.1 Cicer pinnatifidum
CATAACTTTGAAAACTAAAAAATAAAACAAGTGTAAACACTAAATCTTGAACAATATTACAAACAATTATTAGATAGAGTAGTTGATTCAAAAGATACTATTGAATATCAAAGATATCTACCCAAACCCGAAAATCAAATATAGTAAAAAAATATCTTAAAATAAAGTGAAGTACTAGCCTCTAGTACTTCAGTTTCACTAGAAAAGCTCAATCGATTGCTTTTCGTTATTGTGTTGAATTTAACCTACATACAAATATATTATAGGGGAAACATAAAAAAGATGTGAGTTTATCTTTAATCTTGTAAAATGAATAAAATCATGTATAGATTAACACACGTTTGTGAATCATATATATATATATATATATATATATATATATATATATATATATATATATATATATATATGGATAAACTTTCAATGGTAAAGCATGCACTACTTGAAATTCATATGAGGTGAAAAATAATTTAGGAAAATATGGATTGAGAGGTTATGTTATGTGCCATATATATAGTGCAACACCCGTCTAGATTGTATATATTTTTATTGTGCACTCTCACTAACACTAGTTGTACGATGACATCTTCGAGATAACACTTGAAAGTGTAAACTTAATAAATCAATTTCCTCAGATAAAAACTAAACTCAATTTTAAGTTTTTTAGATGGTATATGAAACACAAAATCCATATATATCCTTAATCACACACGCATATATATAACTCACAAGCGTTCAAAGCTAACAAGACGTTCAAAATAAAATTTAATGCACTTGTAAATTTATTAAAAATTGAAAGTTGAAGCCTTAAAGGTTGTCACGTAACATTTAAATGTTTTTTTTACCTTTACTTGTACTATAAGCACTTACAACGATCATATTTGCAAAATCCACGACGATGAAGGAGACACTCGTAATTTAGACAATCGATGTCTGAGATACATGTCATAGCTGTAATGTATAAAATAAAATAAAAAAATATTATTGAAAATAGATTAAGAGTTTTGTAGAATATGAAAATATGAGAATGGACTTACCACCAACATATTCTAGAGCAAGACATAAGAACACTAAAAGGATCATAGTATAAAAAACCTTCAGAGTTTTAGCCATTTTTTACTCTACCTTGCGTGCAACAAATGTAACATCCTAAATTTGATAATAAACTATTTTATTAATTAAATAGGATTTTAAATAATTAATTTGATGTTAAAATTATTTTAGAATATATGTTGATAAATTTTGTGAGTAATTTTTGTTATAGGGATGCTTTCTATGATGTGCTGGTTTGATAGATATTATATTAAACAAACGATATAAATAATAAATATTTTATACTATTATATTTTATATATTTTTCTAAAAATAATAGTATTTTACTGTAATATTTTAAAGAACGAGATTTTATATAATTTTAAGTGTACATATGATTTGGTAATTAATATGATATTTTCTAATATGTTTGACTAATGTTAAGTGTGTACATATTTATATTTTAATCATTTTTAAGTATCTCTTATTTTAATTATTTCTAAAGATATCTTAATTATTTATTCTATAAATAATTATCTTGAGATAGTGGTAATATTGGATTTGATTTTTTTTATTTTTATATGCTTATTATGATATTGTGATTATATATATATATATAGTATGATTTAGTAATTAATATAAAGTGCCGATTTTATACTGATTTATTTTATAATTTTTAATTAAATGATTTGATGCATATTATAATGAGATGATTATTTTACTTGAGTGACTTTGATCTTATAGTATGGTAATATTTAATTAAATATTTTGATATATCATAAAGTGATTATGATACGGTTCTATTATGATTGTTTGCGTGTTCTTCTTACTCATATTATACTATTAACATGATTTCAAAACTCACCTCCTTCGTTGTTTGTGTTTGACTGGCTGGGCCCTGCGTTTGCGAAATCGCAGTTATTACAGGTTAATGAGTCTTGAAGTTCAAGTTTGGGAGGAACCCCGCTCTGATAGGTGATACCGGGAATAAGGGTTTTAATTTGTATTTTACTTATTTAGTTTGAATCAAATTTTTGTATGAAAACCTTAGAAGCACTAGTAAGTTTTTAGAATTAAATCAAGTAATTATACTTAAATCAAGTTTATTGAGATTAAATTGTTTTATTTGAGCAATAAAATTTGAATTGTTGCATGTGTACTTTGAGAAACGTGATATCCTAAATTAGTTACAAAAGTTTTTATTTTCTTGAAAATATAATTTTATTTATCCGCTGCAAATTTTATAGGGAATATGATATAGATTATTATATATATTATTTTGGGATTTAGGGTGTCACATTAGTGGTATCAGAGCAGGTCTGTCCAATCAGGCCGAGTGGGTTGAATGTCGATTCTGTGTTACGAATGTCAGTCGTGTCAATTGTGTTTTGTTGTGTAATAATTATTTTCACTATGATATTTTCGCGTTATATAATTATGTTAAGGGTTATATGCTTTTGTATTATTATACATATTTTCGAGATTACTAATTAACTGTATATTATTTGCTTACTCTGATTGTGTAGTGGATCCTAAATTCCTACCTAAGTGAGTAAATAAACCATGAAATTACTTGTTAGGATTTGAGTTAATTTTAATTGTTGACAAGATTATGTTAGTTACTTGTTGCTTATTGCTTGTCTACCGAACTGTGATTTTTGCACTGTTGTTTTATATGAATAGTTGGAAGTAATAATTTTGATTGACCAGCTGTATGTTTCAAGTTATTAATCTCATTCACATAATCTTAGGTATCAAATGTCATACCTCACTAGTTAGTTGTTTTAAAGTTCGACTTTCACCCTTAATCAATTTAAAATATTTAGTTTTGATATGTATTTGTTTAAAGTGTTTGATCTAATAACTAATTGATTGAAACATTGAATTCCTTATGGATTATATGTTTAAAACCTCAAGTATTGACTTGTACTAGGTACAAATTATTATTATTCTGTTGAAACTCAATTTAGAAAAAAAAAGATGTTTCGTTCTAAACTTTGAGTTAGATAGGAAATATGTCTCTTACGTTTAAAGTTTTAATTTTGACTAAAAATTTATTATTTTTATTTTATGTTGGCTTGTGTAAAAAAAAAATTTGATTTTAAATCGTGAATGTTAACTTTAAATCACTTGAAAGTGTTGATGGTTGTATCTAGATGAGTAGAATTTCGATATTGCTTTTGAAAACAATTTAGAATATTCGTCATGATTTAGATAGTGTGAAATTCATATTATTAGCAATAGTAATTCTTGAATATTAGAGGTTGGTAGAACTTAGAATTTTTAAAAAATGACATTTTGAAGGAGTTAAAGTTTACTTATTTTGTATGATGAAAATAACTTTTGTTTGAATTACTCTTGTTTATTTTAAAGAAATTAAATTGAGTTGAATTTTTGTTGATTTATAAAATAACAATAATTTCATGCTACTGATTTTATTTAATGTTTAAAACAGCTTAAAATTTACAGTATGTTTTACTATGTCTTGTTTTTAAGAAAATTGAAAAGAGTTATTGTTTTCTTGGTTTAGGGGACTGGTATGAATATTGAATCGTGAGGGTGTTGGGATATTTATTTGAAATGATTGATTTTCTGATTATGATATTAGGAACTCATTAGAGTTTAACTCGATGTTAGAGTTTTAGAGTTTAAGAACTCTTCAGTGATTTACAATAGTACTTGTGACACCCTAAATCCCAAAATAATATATAAATAATAATTTATATCATATTCCTATAAAATTTGATTCAAATTAAATAAGTAAAATACAAATTAAAATCGTTATTCCCGGTATCACCTATCAGAGCGGGGTTCCTCCCAAACTTGAACTTCAAGACTCATTAACCTGTAATAACTGCGATTTCGCAAACGCAGGGCCCAGCCAGTCAAACACAAACAACGAAGGAGGTAAGTTTTGAAATCATGTTAATAGTATAATATGAGTAAGAAGAACACGCAAACAATCATAATAGAACCGTATCATAATCACTTTACGATATATCAAAATATTTAATTAAATAGTATCATACTATTATAACATCAAAGTCACTTAAGTAAAATAATTATCTCATTATAATATGCATCAAATCATCTAATTATTATTACCTTTAAAACACATCAATCACAACAAAACAATCACAAGGAAATGCAATGCTATGCATGAGCTTAGACTCTACTTCACAATGTGGTACCATTCTAACTCTGAAGTACTTGGTTAGGAGGCCATGATACTATGCCACCATCCCGGTGGACGGACAATTCAAATTGGCCCTGTCCTCATAGATCCCCTCAACTCAACCCGAGACACATATACGTGATAGTCGAGGTAAACGTGTGTTGCATGGTAGCTCTCGACATTTGGAGTGCTACCTCCAAGTCACCTAGGAATTCCCCACCGGAATACCTCCAAGGTCTAACAATCTTGCCTTAAGGCTCGACAGCAGACCGCCACGATCAAGCTCATTCAGTTGTACTTGTAACACCCCAAATTTTATAATAAACTATTCTATTAATTAAATAGAATTTTAAATAATTAATTTGATGACTAATATTATTTTAGAATATATGTTGATAAATTTTGTGGCTAATTTTCGTTATATGGATGCTTTCTATGATGTGCTAGTATGATAAATGTTATATTACATGAGCGATATAAATAATACATATTATATTTTATTATTTGATATATATATAAAAAAATAGTATTTTAGTGTAATATATATTTTAAAGAAAAAGATTTTATGCGATTTTACGTGTATATACGTGTACCCAATTAATATAATACTTTTATATGCGCTTGACTGAAGTTAAGTATACACGTAGTTATATTTCAATTATTTATAACTATTTTCTATTTTAAGTTATTTTTTTTATAAACAATTATCTTGATATAGAATTGATATTGTGTTTGATTTCGTTTATTTTTAAATACTTGTTATGGTATTGTGATTTAATATATATTTATTATGATTTAGTAATTAATATAAAATATTGATGTTATATTTATTTATTTTATAATTTTGACTATTTTCTAATATGATGGTATTATTATAATGTGAGTATTTTGATAAATAAGTATAACTGTAGAAATTATTTTGAATGTGAGAGTTTTGATTATTAGTAATATGTTTTTTTTTATATTGATTATTTTGATTACTCTAATTTACAAAATATTAGTAATGTTTGGAAAACTAAATGGTGTTTGGAGGAATATTAAAAAGGAGATTAAATAATTATTAGTTTTATTTTAACAAAATAAAAATAAAAATAGTAAAATATAAATAAAGAGACCAATAGTTTGACTCTACGAACCCTAATTGTTAATAAAATAAAACAAACAAAAGAAGGGAAGGGAGTTGGAAGGGCAGCCATAAAACCAAGGAGAAAACACAACTCTATCGTTTGACACCGGTGATGTTCCAGAAAACTTTCTCCATTTTCGCCCAAATTTGAGTATGTTATTTCATTCATTTAACTCGTCAATTAAACATAATTTTCCAGATTTTTAACAACCCGAATTTCTCCCTAAAATACCCGATTTCTCCGTTTACAGCAATCCTTATTTTGCACCGTTCTCCTTCACCGTAAGTCCGATTTTAGTGAAACCAACGCCAAAAAGACCGTGTGAAAAGTGGCTATATTATCCACTGATTGGTTTTCTGATTTATGGTAATTTTCTTTGACCGAATTTCGAAATCAGTTTTTAGACTATTTTCGCATAATTTATTTTTGACGTTTACCCATAAATTGTCGAGTTAGATTGATTGAAGGACAAAAAGTCAAAGAACGAATATTGTTTGCTCGTGGAATTGTACTTGTATCTGAAAGCGTCGAAATAAGGTAAGGGGTGAGAGAGCGTTTGAATTCATGAGTATAATATATTGTGAGATGAACGGGAAAACCGTATTTCCCAACGATTCATCCGGGGCTTGCTACGTACGGCAGTAGCCCTTTGAGAGATAAATTGATTAATTTGAAATATGAGAATTGTGAGATTAAAATGTGAAATAGAAATTTTTATAAGGTGTTGATTGATTTAATTTTCGATACTTGTGTGGTAGTTGATATTTGTTATTATTGTGATGTTGGATATTGAATGAAATTATGTGTACATGTTTGATTAGATGAAATTATGTGATGTGATAATAAAATATGGATGCATGGTTTGATATATGCTTACGTGATGATAATGATGATTTTTGATTGATGATAGTGATGTTATAAAATTGTGATGAGTTTATACGATGATCATGATTATTTATGATTAACGATATTATAAAATGGTGATGAAAATATTGAAGTACCCCATACTTGATGAGATATTGATGATTCTTAAATATGGTGCTCTTAATGGAGTAGTCTAAGCTAACGTGGGGAGAAAATAAATATTGTGAATTTGTGAAGTGGAGATTATTTTGTCATCATATAGGTAGGGCCTGACAAGCCTAGTGATTATGGGGAAGTACAATTGAATGAGCCTGATAGTGGCGGTCTGCCGTCGAGCCTTAAGGCAAGATTGTTAGACCTTGGAGGTATTCCGGTGGGGAATTCCTAGGTGACTTGGAGGTAGCACTCCAAATGTCGGGAGCTACCATGCAACACACGTTTACCTCGACTGTCACGTATATGTGTCTCGGGTTTTGAGTTGAGAGGATCTATGAGGACAGGGCCAATTTGAATTGTCCGTCCACCGGGATGGTGGCATAGTATCATGGCCTCCTAACCAAGTACTTCAGAGTTAGAATGGTACCACATTGTGAAGTAGAGTCTAAGCTCATGCATAGCATTGCATTTCCTTGTGATTGTTTTGTTGTGATTGATGTGTTTCAAAGGTAATATTAATTAAATGATTTGATGCATATTATAATGAGATGATTATTTTACTTGAGTGACTTTGATGTTATAGTATGATACTATTTAATTAAATATTTTGATATATCATAAAGTGATTATGATACGGTTCTATTATGATTGTTTGCGTGTTCTTCTTACTCATATTATACTATTAACATGATTTCAAAACTCACCTCCTTCGTTGTTTGTGTTTGACTGGCTGGGCCCTACGTTTGTGAAATCGCAGTTATTACAGGTTAATGAGTCTTGAAGTTCAAGTTTGGGAGGAACCCCGCTCTGATAGGTGATACCAGGAATAAGGGTTTTAATTTGTATTTTACTTATTTAGTTTGAATCAAATTTTTGTATGAAAACCTTAGAAGCACTAGTAAGTTTTTAGAATTAAATCAAGTAATTATACTTAAATCAAGTTTATTGAGATTAAATTGTTTTATTTGAGTAATAAAATTTGAATTGTTGCATGTGTACTTTGAGAAACGTGATATCCTAAATTAGTTACAAAAGTTTTTATTTTCTTGAACATATAATTTTATTTATCCGCTGCAAATTGTATAGGAATATGATATAGATTATTATATATATTATTTTGGGATTTAGGGTGTCATAACAATGAAGGATCATATTTGTCCCTTTAACTTGTGTAATTGATTACTAGACGTTATGATATATCTTTAATTTTTTATTTCTTATCTATTCTTTCATATTAGAATGAGGTTCAAAACCAAAACCAACATTATGCTTCAATTAAATAGCTATTAGAATATATATTTAACTTAAAAATACATTTCTATATTAATTTTTTTAATAAATGTCTCTTAAGTCAAATGCGATCTACAACCAAGTTAAAATTAATTCTAATGTATTATTTGAATTCAAAATAATAAAATCTTTTTCGACCGCTATTGAGGACACATATCCATTTTATTGCAAATGAATCAACTGTATAGGACCGTTAAATATTATATTTAGATTGACCTAGTTAATTTAAACTACAACCTTAACACACCATGCCTAGTTTCATATGAGTCTAATATTAGTGAGAGAAAGAAAAAAAACTGCTTTAATATAGAAATAAGGGAATGGAAAGGCTTATTCATAGATCATCACAAGTTCGAGGAAAACGTACATGAATTAGTCGATTAATTTGAAATGAGAAATTAATTATAATCGGTCAAAGTAATGGATTAAGTAATCACAATAAACCACCATTAGCTAAATTACCAATGCGCTTTCATATTTGTCAATAATTGTTTTTAAAAAATCTTTCTAAAATTAGAATAATTATTAAATGTCTCTTAGGAAAATCATGCATCATCTTTGTTTTTTTAACTCGTTTTAACTCATCATAGTTAGGAAGACACATAAAGTCACTTAGTGTTACCAAACTATCACTTTTTATCCGTTCATATGTGTAGGGATTACAAAAGAGCAATTGTAGAAATGACTTACCAATGAAAGGACCACGTATTTATGCATAAATTAAAAAGCATCATAGGATAAAAGTCAATGCACAAATCTATCTATTATATCAAAGGCTTAATAGTAGTTTTGGTCCCCCATTTTATTTATCCTAGTTTTGGTCCCAAACAAAATTTTGATCCAAAACTTGATGAAATTTCATTTTTTTAAAACCGTACTAGACCACCTATGATCATATATTTCTAGTATAATTGTTACACCATGAGATCTTGAGGCATGGTATGACTTAGATAAATGCAAGATAAAAAAATGAAATTTCATCAAATTTTGGACTAAAATTCTATTTGGTGGACCAAAACTCTGGAAAATAAAATGGGGGACTACTTTTGCGATTCAGCTAATATAGGGGGACCAAAATTTCTATTAAGTCTATAATATATTAATACAAATTCTCTATTTTATTGAATGACACATCGCACACCTATGTGTCACATCACTTATTTTCCAATGTGACATTTTCATATGCTTCTATAATTTATCCCTCACATTTTATTTCTCAATTTAACTTTTACATCATCATATACATATATTGAGTACCCAAACACAAAATTTCTTCATGAAAATAATTTTACTATAAAAGCTTCTCATAAAAATAATTTTACTATCTTCTCACTTCAATCAACTTATAATACTTCTTCATTTTTACCTATCTTATATTGTCGCACTAAAAGGAGGGACAATGAAGGCCTCTAGAGAGGAATGCGCACAATATCATTTTTCAGTTGTTAAGACATGATTTCAAGTGTTGAAGAACATCAATCAACTATGAACTGTACATACCGAAGATTGATTGAAACATTTAGGAGAAAAAGTATTCAAAAATGAATAAGGGAGCATAAGGAGGTGAAAAATTATTTTTAAGCTAATGGATCTCGACTATACAACTGGGCTGCTTTTAATTTGTTTTCATCACTTAATTTGTTGGTTTATTTTTGCTTAATAATTGAAGTTTTGTGCATCGCTATACTACAATATTGAAAGTATCTCGACTATACAACTGTTCATGCATGTGTGTTTATATATTTACCTTGTGGAATTTCACCTAACTTATTGACTAATTCTTGCCTGACTATGTGAAAATTATCATGAAAATTAGGAATTTAAATTAATAACGTTATATCTTTGTATACTATCCTTTGCTTTAATTTTATTTGTAGGTTCAGGATACGAATGCAGATTAATAATGCTTAGTGGTTTTATAGAGCTGAAGACACATTAAAAATGTTGAATTTTGTTCTTTGCGTTTCACATTTTTAGTGGATTGTTCTTAATATTGTTAAATCAAGTGCGTGTTTTAAATAATAAAGGAAAATTCAAGGTTGTTTCTAGAAAATTATTGGTAAGTTATTCAAATCAAATGAAAATCAATCACATACATTCCATTCATTTTGTTTTAAAATTTAAGTTTGATATAGTTAATAGAGAGTTTAGATGAGTAATATTAATTGGTCTTGGAAACATACCGTTAATTTTTTAAAGACAACATCGGTGTGTCACCAAGAAAAAATGTTACAAATTTTAGATGAAATATATATTTTTGTAATTTATGCATTTTGAATTTGTCAACATACTAGGTGTATTTATTTTATTACATGTAAAATTTCTAATTAGTAGGTGTATTTTTTTTCAAACACATCCCTTATTTATGTTGGAAAATAAAAAGTCAAATTGAAAATATTCATGTATAAAAGGTATTTTAGAAACATCAACATAAATA
>JBBPBR010000006.1:37080389-37098217 GCA_037974775.1 Cicer pinnatifidum
ATTGACACCTTATATTCAATACCTACTTTTCTTAATATTTGTAGAAAAGAAAATGCAAACTTATAAATAAGGATGGAGATAGTATTCTTAATATTTGTAAAAAAGAAAATGAAAATTTATAATTAAGAATGGAGATAGTAATTAAAAATTAAAACGTAGACACACACTAAGTTTGCACATTTAGAAAACATGATATTTTTTATAGATAATAACAATAATTTTATAACTCATAACTTTGAAAACTAAAAAATAAAACATGTGTAAACACTAAATCTTGAACAATACAAACAATTATTAGGTAGAGTAGCTGATTCAAAAGATACTATTGAATATCAAAGATATCTACCCATACTAGAAAATCAAAGATAGTAAAAAAAATCAATTGCTTTTCGTTATTAAGCTGGATTTCCCAAGAAAAGCTCCATCGATTTCGTTATTAAGCTAGATTTCGTTATTAAGCTGGATTTCACAAAAAAATCAAAGATATCACAAGAAAATCTCCATCGATTGCTTTTTGTTATTAAGCTGGATTTGACCTACATACAAATATTATAGGGGAAACATAAAAAAGATGTGAGTTTATCTTTAATCATGTAAAATGAATAAAATCATATATAGATTAACACACGTTGTGAATCATATATATATATATATATATATATATATATATATATATATGGATAAACTTTCAATGGTAAAGCATGCACTACCTGAAATTCATGTGGGGTGAAAAATAACTTAGGAAAATATGGATTGAGAGGTTATGTTATGTGCCATATATAAAGTGCAACACCCGTCTAGATTGTATATATTTTTATTGTGCACTCTCACTAACACTAGTTGTACGATGACATCCTCGAGATAACAATTGAAAGTGTAAACTCAATAAATCAATTTCCTCTAATAAAAACTAAACTCAATTTTATGTTTTGTAGATGGAATATGAAACATTGAATCCATATATATCCTTAAACACACACGCAGATATATAACTCACAAGCGATCAAAGCTAACAAGACGTTCAAAATAAAATTTAATCCACTTGTAAATTTATTAAAAAAATGAAAGTTGAAGCCTTAAAGGTTATCACGTAACATTTAAATATTTTTTACCTTTCCCTGCACTTACAAATACCAGTTTTGCAAATTGGACGTTGATAAACGGGACACTTGAAATTTTGACAATCGTAGGTTGTGACACATTTCATAGCTGTAATGTATAAAATAAAATAAAAAAATATTTTTGAAAATAGATTAAGAGTTTTGTAGAATATGAAAATATGAGAATGGACTTACCACCAACATATTCTAGAGCAAGACATAACAACACTAAAAGGATCATAGTATAAAAAACCTTGAGAGTTTTAGCCATTTTTTACACTACCTTGCATGCAACAAATACAAAATTGTTTGATCACTTTATAGTGTGTAAAACCGCACGCTATGCTTATTTCAATTGAATAGTTTGTAGTACAACGAAGGATCATGTTTGTCCCTTTAACTCGTGTAATTGATTACTTGACGCTACAAGATATCTTTAATTTTTTATTTCTTATCTATTCTTTGATATTAGAATGAGGTTCAAAACCAAAACCAACATTATGCTTCAATTAAATAGCTATTAGAATATATATTTAACTAAAAAATGCATTTCTATATTAATTTTTTTTAATAAATGTCTCTTAAGTCAAATACGATCTACAACCGAGTTAAAATTAATTCTAATGTAGATTATTTGAATTCAAAATAATAAAATCTTTTTCGACCGCTATTGAGGACATCTATCCATTTTATTGCAAATGAATCAACTGTATAGGACCGTTAGATATTATAATTAGATTGACCAAGTTAATTTAAACTACAACCTTAACGCACCATGCCTAATTTCATGAGTCCAACATTACTGAGAGAAAGAAAAAAACTGCTTCTATATAGAAATAAGGGAATGGAAAGGCATATTCATAGATCATCACAAGTTCGAGGAAAGCGCACATGAATTAGTCGATTAATTTGAAATGAGAAATTAATTATAATCTGTCAAAGTAATGGATTAAGAAATTGCAATAAACAACCATTAGCTAAATTACCAATGCGCTTTTGTATTTGTCAATAATTGTTTTTAAAAATCTTCCTAAAATTAGAATAATTATTAAATGTCTCTAAGGAAAATCATGCATCATCTTTGTTTCTTTAACTCATTTTAACTCATCATAGTCAGGAAGACACATAAAACTTTGTGGTAATCAAAAGTCACTTAGTGTTCCAAACTATCATTTTTTATCCATTCATACGTGTAGGGATTACAAAAGAGCAATTATAGTATTCGACAATGGCTAAATCGTTGAAGAAATAACTTACCAATGAAAGGACCATGTATTTATACATAAATTAAAAAGCATCATAGGATAAAAGTCAATGTACAAATCTATCTGTTATATTAAAGGCTAACAGTAGTTTTGGTCCCCCATTTTATTTATACTAGTTTTGGTCCCAAACAAAATTTTGATCCAAAACTTGATAAAATTTCATTTTTTTCAAAACCGTTCTAGACCACTTATGATCATATATTTCCGGTATAATTGTCGCACCATGAGATCTTGAGGCGTGGTGTGACTTAGATAAATGCAAAAAATAATATAAAACAAAATTTCATCAAATTTTGGACTAAAATTCTATTTTGGGGACCAAAACTCTCGAGAAATAAAATGGGGGACTACTTTTGAGATTTAGCTAAAATAGAGGGACCAAAATTGCAGTTAAGTCTATAATATATTAATACAAATTCTCTATTTTATTGAATGACACATCGCACACCTATGTGTCACATCACTTATTTTCCAATGTGACATTTTCATATGCTTCTATAATTTATCCCTCACATTTTATTTCTCAATTTAACTTTTACATCATCATATACATATGTTGAGTACCCAAACACAAAATTTCTTCATGAAAATAATTTTACTATTAAAGCTTCTCATAAAAATAATTTTACTATCTTCTCACTTCAATCAACTTTTAATACTTATTCATTTTTACCTATGTTTATTCAGATTAGTTGGTAAAAATACACATCATATCTTATATTATCTCAAGAATCATTCTTTCAATTCCTTCTTAAGCTTTAGTGGAGAGTACACATTAGATATAAATTTTTATCATTTACACAGCATTACATCATTCATGACTTCTCAATTCTCACCCAAGTGCCAACGAAAAATGTGAGATTGTGTAACCTATTGGTGACTTCCTAAGTGGATCTGCCAAAGTAACTCTAAGAGAAGGTAAAACTACTTAGGTGTATATTAAAATAACAAACTTAGTGGTACGAATAACATACTAAATTTGTATATCGAACGGAGCAAATTTACTACACACCTGTTACCACCATCGAAAACAACTTTATGTGTCACATCACTTATATTCCTAAGTGGCACTTTAATATGCTTCTACAATTTATTTCACAAATTTTATTTCTTAATTTAACTTCCCCTCTTCTTAGATGAAGTAATCACAATAAACAACAATTAGCTAAATTAACGATGAACTTTCATATTTGTCATCAATTGTTTTAAAAAACTGTTCCTAAAATAAGAATAATTATTAAATGTCTCTTAAGACAATCGTGCATCATCTTTGTTTGTTTAACTCATCATAGTAAGGAAGGCACATAAGCGACACTTGTCAAACTTGCCAAAATATCATGTTTGCTTTATAATATTGTATAGATGTTTGAATTTGAATAACTATAGTTATAATTGTCTTAAGTATTTGGCTATATGAGTAAGAGAGACTAGTTACTCCGATGACTCATCATCGATAAAAGAGGCGAGAATAGCCCATTGTTATTATTGTTAGAAATATTTGTTGATTTTATTTTTGAAATAGTTAAAAACCATGTTCATCTCTTACACGATTTTGAGTGATTACAAGTCTGATGTGGTATCAATGTTGAATACCGATAATTGTTTATGTGGTATAATATTAAGTTGGAGGTGCATTTCTGTTTATATACATTTATGTGGCATGAACCATCCAAAATTGTTTATATACATTTCTGTTTGTAATTCTAGATTGTGTGAAATATTTTAAATGTTTTTCTATATGTCTAACTTTTTGAAACATGTAGAGTAATTGGTGTAAGGATTTAAACATTCTTTTAAGAGTGTAAAACTAGTAGAGTAATGTTTGAGTAGTTAGTTGAATTTGAAAGCGTATTTGATATATATATATGTTTTATTTGATTCAATTAAATGTAATAAATTGTTGTTGACTAAACTCACATGTTTAATTTTTTCTATAAATGATAATAATTAATCACGATATTCTCTCATATTTGAGTTATTGAATGTGATGTATATATTTAATTAGTTGTGTAATGTTAGCTTATCATGCAAGGATTCTTGACATATTATGTTAAATGTGTTGCTGTCGCCTTTAATTATGCTAGGATTCTCAAAAAAATATCGGAAAAATTTCTCAAGAAAATCTATAATATTTTTTTCTCGAAAAATTGTGAGCAAAATCAAAAAATTATTTTTTTTGAAAAAATTGATTTTTTGTCTTGATTAAAAAAAATTTTGAGAAAAAATCAAAAAAATGTAAATCTTTAAAAAATTGAGAACAAAATCAAAAAAAAAATTCAATTTTTTTTTTCAAATTAAAATGGGTTTTTATTTGAAAAAGTGGGTCCATAGACCAACAAAATTTTAGGGGCATTTTTGTTTTGAGGCTTTTCTTTTTAGGAGATTTTTAAACTGTCAAATTTGAGGATTATATCCTGCACTCTCATATCTAAACCTGTCACTCTTTCAATCAACGTGAATATACAATTTTAACTTTTATAAAACCTTAAACTTTTTTAACTTTCCATTTTTTCACCCATATTTCCAAAATATTCAAAAGTTTCCCAAGTTTTGAAATGGCAATTTCCATAATTTAATAAACTTTCGAAATAAAAAATTCTATAATTTTCAAAACTTTTGAAATAGGAAAATTTCAAAACTTTTCATTTTGAAACTTATTACAAATAGTTAAAAAGGTAAAATTGTATTTTCATGTGTCTTGAGGGGTGGGTGGTTTAGGTGTAGGGGTGCATGGTATAATCCTCATGAAATTTTTGACCCTACAACATATGAGTTGAGGCAATAATTAGTGGGCTTGTCAAATTGATCTGCTCTAACAATTAATGTATAAGCCACTAGAGTTTAACTTTTATATATAATAGAATTTGCTTATTCACAAACATGTGTTCTGATTTGACTTTACTTTCACATTTTACCATTTATTCTTGATTTTATTTATGAAATATATTACTTTGATTTTTTAGATGAATGATGGTGATATCGATGAAATTTTTTTAACATTTGAAAGCAAGATGAAAAGATAGATATAGATACTTAAGTTTTGTTTATTTTTTTTTTATAGATAATAATTTTTATTTTTGTTATTTTGATTTCCTCATTTTCTATAGAATATAAATAAGAAAAATGAATCATTATGTATGTCATATGAATGATCAACAACTATAACGCTTCACCTATATTGTTTGTTGGTTTGACGCATTGCTAACATAGACATAACATATATATTGTGTTTGATCACTATAGGACAATGAACTTTAACTATACATAGTATTACAATAATTTTGTACTATCACAATTGTCATATTTTTAAATTTATTATAATATATTACAACAACTTTGTATTATCGCAACTGTTATATTTTAAAATTTATTATAGTGTTACAATAATAATGTTTTACTAGAATTATTTTTTTGAAATAAAATAATTTACAATACTTTTTTATTTTAAAAATATTTTATTTTATGCAACGGTTTTAAAGTTTTGTCGTACCTTAATTAAAAAAATGCCTACAAGAATAGTTTGCACATTTCGAAAACATGATATTTTTTTATAGATAATAACAATAATTTTATAACTCATAACTTTGAAAACTAAAAAATAAAACATGTGTAAACACTAAATCTTGAACAATACAAACAATTTATAGATAGAGTAGTTGATCCAAAAGATACTATTGAATATCAAAGATATCTACCCATACCAGAAAATCAAAGATAGTAAAAAAAATCTTAAAATAAAGTGAAGTACTAGCCTCTAGTACTTTAGTTTCACAAGAAAAGCTCCATCGATTGCTTTTCGTTTTTAAGTTGAATTTAACCTACATACAAATATATTATAGGAGAAACATAAAAAAGATGTGAGTTTATCTTTAATCATATAAAATGAATATAATCATATATTTAAATTGACCAAGTTAATTTAAACTACAACCTTAACGCACCATGCCTAATTTCATATGAGTCCAACATTAGTGAGAGAAAGAAAAAAACTGCTTCTATATAGAAATAAGGGAATGGAAAGGCATTTTATCGGAGTACCTCTGAAGCAGATAAGTCATATTGAGTGGGTCTTAGCTTGTGAAGTAGACCTATATATTAGTAACATTATTATACAACCAATCAAAGAGAAATATTAATTTTAAAGGCATACCGAAAAATGAAGATCATACTATACATGCTATAAAAATTGTTGTCATTTTGGCTTTGTAAGAATTCTTTCAATAGAAGTATCATTTTGTTATTTTGTTTTTTCAATGTCATGTGAATTATTTTTTTCTAATTTTTCCACAAAGAAGTTATTTTGTTTTGATTTTGTCCACTAAATTTTATATTATCTACACCCCTTTAACGTTATTATATTTCATTACATTTATGACAACGATTTCTATATTCGTCTCTTTTTATAAGCACTTATATTTTTTTCACATATATTAGAAAAGTAGATAACAAATTTAATTTGTCTATTTTATGTGTATATTTTCCTAAAATAACATTTGACACATTTTATGGTTTTAGCAATGTATAATTTTGGTTTCTATAGCTAGTTTTCATTTCTTAATTTTTTTAAATATATAAAAAAAAATCTTAAAGTTTTGACTGCTTAAATTAAGTCTTTACACTTATTATTCAAACAAATTTGGTCTATATATAAATATTCTAATAAATTTATTCTTGAATCATGGTTTTAGGTAATACAGGAACATAAAATATACAATGTTAATTGAAATAATAAGTTAATGTAAACAAAAACTTACTATTTTTAATAAATTTTAATAAAATATTATATTTATTCTCTTTTTTTTATTATTATAAAATTCATTTCTTATAGTAAAAATAAGAGTCCACCTTAAATCATTTTTGAGAGATCCATAATAGACACCAACTATTGATAGATGATTAAAAAAAAAAAAAAAAGCAAATGTCCAAACCTTGTGCTTGAGTGGGGATGTTGGAAAGCAAAACAAGCGACAATATTATGAGGAAAGTTTTAAAAGATCTCAAAGATGATAGAGTCTCCATTTTCTGCATTTGAAAAGAGGATTTTGGAATTTGATAGATATAAAAAACACAATTATTATACTTTATATATAGTGGAGAAGTTAAACCCAAAACTTCCTATGCTTATGACGACCTATAAGTGACTATCTATTCTATTTTTAAATAACAAAGCAAAATATTCCAACGAAAATCTATGATTGTATTGTTTTGATTGTTCTTTTGACTTACACAAATCTTTCTATATATAGACTTTTTAACTAATTATATAATGTTGTTATCTTTTTATTTTTGGATAAACAATAATGTTCTTAGTGCCATGTCACGTTGAAGATATATATATTAACTTTTTTAGGTAAGCAAAAAATTAATATTTTTTACTTGACATAGCAAATATTTTATTTGTTTCGTTCTCATTATAAACGCCTCATTTGAATTGTGCACATTTTTAAGAAAAATGATTAATTAGTTGTATTGATTGTAATAGTAAAAAAAAATTATTTATTAAAATATTTTTATTAATAGTAATAGTTAATATATAGTTCAATGAGTTGAAACATAATGAATAAAGTCAGAAATATTGTTAGATTCATATTTTAAATGATCTAGAATCAAAATATATAGATTAAAATAGAAAAAATGTAAATGGATAATTAGTTAGATATTTCAAACATAAAGCAACAATGATAATGTTTCAATAATAGTAATAATCAAAACCAATTAGTATTCTTACATTTTTCAAAGTAGAAGACGCTTAATCTCAATTAAGTCTCTAAAATAACCCCTTCAAACCATCTACATCCAAAATTATATCTTCACTAAACATACAACGATTAAATAAACATAGGAATTGTAGTGGATAAATTTTACAGATTATAATGGTTTTAACCACGGTTATAAGACAACATTTAAACCTTGTTTAAAAATCATAATTTTTTTTTTCAAATGTTAACCGTATTTTTCAAATAATGATGGTTTGAACCACTTTAATTATCGAGTTTTACTAAACAAACTTATGAATATTATGGCGGTTTCAACAGACTAATTTTCTATTCTATTTTTTACAAAATTTGGTTCAAAATTATGGTTGTCAAATAGATATAGCAAATATCTTGATGGCCTTGTAATAATAAAAAGAAAATATTAATATTCTCTTTCTTTTATTCCACTAACAATATAAAAAAATATAATTCAACATAATCTTCAATCCAAAAAACTATATGGATAACTCAACTCGCTACTTCAATATTGTTTAACTTGTTATCATTGTAGTATGTTACACTTTAAATGATCTTTTTTAATTTTGATATAGATTATAGGAAGGAAATGTTGAGTTAGAATTATGGTATGAATGGATTTTGTATGCAAGAATACATATTTGATTTGGGTGAAATTAATAAGGGGAATTGTAATTCTTTAAACTTGTATAACACTCAATCTGTATAATGTCCATAACATTCACCAAATATTGTATTGCAATGATTCTTAAACCATTAGAAACTTGAAAAAATTATCTTCAAATTAGACACTGAATCGTTGATTTCTACACATTATATAGTAGGAGAAATCTAAGGTTATAAGTTATATAATATTTGTTGTCCTATTTTTGTTTTCATGTCTTTTTTTCATAAACCGAACTATTTGGATACTTATCTTGAATAATAAATATCATATTTATAAACTAGACATTCGAAACTTTTTAAAAAAATTTCTTTAACTTATATTCCACATCGGTTGACATTTTAATAAAATTGTCAAAGTTGATGTATAAATGTCAAAAATTCTGCTGGTATTAAAGTTAACTTAAATTCAACATAGGTTTCCACTAGGTAATGTTGTTCAAGACCTTTGAAACAAATAGACACATCCTGAGTTCCATATATATTATTTCTCAATACAATTATTTTCAAATTCATTAAAATTTCATGTATTGATTCTTGAATACCTACTATGGTAGAATATTCATGTGGTATTTTCTCATATTTTACACATGTGATACATATTCTCTCAATTTCTCCGAGCAAAATTCTTCGCATTGCAATGTCTATTGTATTTGCTTGGCCTTTCATAAGTGGAGACAAATAAAGTGTCCATAATAAAGACGCTTACTGTCTACCCTTGATTCAACACACTTCCACTGTAGTGTTCGAGTAAATACTTTTATTTTTTTCTAAATCATGGTAATATATTTTTATCACACTCTTAAATTAATTGTTTATTTCTCTTGAAATATCTTTCTTTAATGTTTTTTTTTCAATTTTACACACGTCTTTTTTTAGGATCCCTGCATCCATTATGTGGCATAGGGGTTACGTCCGTATAAACCTTAATAGTATAGCACTTATATGAATAGTTCTTAATGCCGCATCTCTTCCGAGATCAGGACATTTTATTATGACTTTTGCTCGTTGCATGCCTTGATCGACTACTATTCGAATAGCATTTGCTGTTGCAGTTTGAGCAGCAAAGAGGGTCCCCCTTCGCCCCTCCTTCCTATGCTTAACTGAATGTTGAATCTATCTATTTATTGGAAGAAAATAGGATTTTTCTTATTAACTTAAATTAACTTAAAATTATGCCCCCTAAAAAACATATTGAGGGTCTAATTAAATTAATTGACTTATAATTCCATCTTTTACTTTCTCAGTCGTAGACTTAAGTATGCCAAATGTTTTTGAAACATAGCCTAGAATTTTATTTTCATTCTATTTGTCTAAAGGTGTAATATACCTTTAGAAGTGATTCAGTAATTAAATCTTTATGATTTTTTATTTATTTATTTGTGTTTTAGTTAAATCCTCTTCAAGCATTTATTAATGTATCAGGAGTAATATTAGATATCCATTTTTCTTTTACTACATTCACAAGAATATATCTAAGTTTCTAATATAATTTGAATATAAGAAAAATGACCATTATCATATATAATATAAAACTTCTCTGCCGATTCTTCCTAATCGAGCCTCTCGATATGTCATTATACCCTCAAAGTAGAAAGAATTACAATCCCCATTCCTCCTACAACTCTACTAATTTTTTAATAGTTAAGAATATATTTGTAGACAAGGTGTACTGATCCTTTTAAAATTTTAAAAAAAAAAATTATATGATCCTTTCCTATTTCTCCGTAGAGTTCAAACTAAAAAGTATTTATTGCTTTCCAATGTTTTATGATGTTTTCAACAAAACCCTCTCGTAAAAATTATTTTCACAATGTTTTCGGTGATATTAGCAAGTGGTATTTAAACTATTTTTTTTTAGTCATGTCAGCATTGCATACAGTGACACTTTAAACTCCAAAATGACATATATGATAATTTATATTAGATTTCTTTTAGTAAAATTCACAAGGAATAAGGAAAATTTATTTACAAGGAAATAAAAAAGTTTTGTAACTAATTTAGGATATCACGTTTCTCAAAGTACACATGGAACAATTCAAACTTTATTACTCAATTAAAACAATCTAATCTCAATGAATTTGATTTAACTATAAATTCTTAATTTAATTTCAAAAACTTACTAGTACTAAGATTTTCATATAAAAAGTCATTTGTAATTACATAACTAAAAATATAAATTATAACTCTAAATTCCCGGTATCGCCTATCAGAGCGAGGTTACTCGCAAACTTGAACTTTAAGACCCATTAACATGTAATAACTGCGATTTCACAAACGCAGAGCCAAGTCAGTCAAACACAAATAATGAAGGAGGTGAATTTTGAAATCATGTTAATAGTATAATATAACTAAGAAAAACACACAAACAATCATAATACACATTATCATAACACAAATATTTTTCAAGGAAAAATATCACATTATAAAGTTAAAACCACTCAAGTAAAATCAATGCATTTCACTATAACATCAAATCATCTAAGAGAAATTATTACTACACACGACACCTATTAATCACAACAAAACAATGACAAGTAAATGCAATGCAATGCATGAGCTTATATTCTACTTCACAATATGGTACCATTCTAACTCTGAAGTACTTGGTTATGAGACTTGATATATACTATGCCACAATCTACATAGATCCCCTCAACTCAACCCGAGATACATATACGTGACAGTCGAGATAAACGTGTGTTGCATGGTAGCTCCCGATATTTGGACTGCTACCTCCAAGTCACCTAGGAATTCCCTATCTGAATACCTCCAAGGTCTAACAATCTTGCCTTCAGGCTCAACAGCAAACCGCCACGATTAGTCTCATTCAGTTGTACTTCCCCGAAATCACTAGGCTCTTCAGACCATACCTATATGATGATAAAAAATCTCCACTTCACAAATTCTCAATTTTTTTTCTCCTCTCATTATCTTAGACTACTCCATTAAGAGCCTCATCTTTAGGAATCATCACTATCTCATCAACCATGGGGTACTTCAATATTCTCGTCACAATTTTATAGCGTCATTAATCATACATAATCATGATCATCATATAAACTCGTCACAATTTCATAACATCATTATCATCAATCAAACATCATCATTATCATTACATAAACTTGTGTCATACAATGAATCCTTATTTTATTATCACATCACATAAATTCGTCTAATCAAACATATGAATAGAATTTCATTCAACATCCAACATCATAACAATATCAAATACCACACAATTATTCAAAATTAAATCAATCAACTTCTTATAAATATTTCTATTTAACATTTTAATCTCATAATCCTAATATTTTTACATGAATTAATTTATCTCTCAAATGGCTACTGTTGTAAGTAACGAGTCCCAAATGAATTATTGGGAAATACAGTTTCTCATTCATCTCACAATATACTATACTCATGAATTCAAATATTCTCTCACCCATTACCTTATTTAGATGTTTTATCAAACACATAAATCAATGGAAATTTTCAACAGCAACTGTAGATCGACAACATACAGCGAACGAATCCGAATAAATGATGAGTTCACAAAATCGTTGAGACAGGATTGATAAATTACGCGAAACATAAAAATAAATGTTAAATAATTACTAATAATTTTAGGAACAAAATTTGAGTCAAAACGATGAGAAAAAACTGCAGAAAAAGTCTCACCCACTTGTTGGAGAGCCGAAAGTGTCAAACATTAACTTCCCTGAAAAATACAAGTGAGTAGTACTTCTTAAAGATTTTGACGAGAGGAATTCAAAAATGATGTCATTTTTTTGAGACGACAAATATGGTGATCGGAATCGGCCAAAAACAACTCGTCCAAGGAAAGAAACACAACTGTTTCTGATTAAATGAAGTTACGATTGATAAAATTGATGCCAAAAATGGATTCAATGGCCGATTTCGTGTGGGATAGAGATTGTGATCATTTAAAAATGGCAAGGAATTGGTGGGGATGAATTTGAGATAAAAAGGGTTTTTTTGATGGATATGTGTGTTTTCTTGCTGAAGAGAAGAAGTCTTTAAGGGCAGATGAAAGTGTGTAGGTAGCAAATGTACAGGTGCATGAGTTAAACAAGTTGTAAGGCCCAACAACGGGGAGTCTAGTTTGTGTCTGATGCATGAATGAAGGTGTAATGAGCATTTCTGAAGCGTAGGAAAGAAAAAGTCCAACCAGTAATAGCCTAAATGAATATGCAGAAGTAGAAAATAGGGCGTAAACAATCGTCTGGTCCCAAATTCATTTTTTAGTATTTCCAAAAGCCCTTAATAAATAAATACTCATTTTAACATAATATTATTTATCCTTAACATAGATAAATATAATTTTAACCAAAACTCTCATGTTCAAAATAATAACTATGATTATTACTATAACATCTTTGAAAATAATCACATAAAAATACATCATCTTTATAGAATAGTGGAAATGATAAAATAAATAAATATAACATCAACAATTTATATTACTTAATAATTAAAAATAAATATGTGCAACTATATAAAATAAAGAAAATCAATATTAGAATTACTAATATATCAAGATAATTATTTGTAAAATAAATAACTAAAATAAAATATATTTATAAATAATTAAATATAATTATGTATATACTTAACATCAGTCAAACATACAAGAAAATATCATATTAACTGCAAATACACATATACATGTAGAGTCGTCGAAAATCTTATTCTTTAAAATATTTACACTAAGATGCTATTATTTATAGAAAAATATATACAATAATAAAATATAATATTTGTTATTTATATCACTTATTTAGTCAAATATATACAAAATCAACGTATCATAGAAAACTCCCATATAATGAAAGTTAGTCACAAAATTTATCCACATATATTCTAAAATAGTTTTAAAACCAAATTAATTATCTAAAATCATATTTTATTAAACAAAATATTTATTATAAAATTCGAGGTATTACCTGAGGTTAGTTATCAGCTATAGTATCTTTATCCACCATATTTTATTGCTCCTTACATTCGATATAATCAACATGCTCCCATTTTTGGATTTTTTATATTCAATAAAATGTCTAATATGACACCCTAAATCCCAAAATAATATATATATAATAATTTATATCATATTCCTATAAAATTCGGGGTACTCTTGTGTTGCACGGTAGCTCCCGGCCTTAGGGAATAACCCACTAATCCACTTAGGAATTCCCCACTAGGTGTACCCCCAAGGTCTATCAGTCTTACTTTACAGTTCGACTGTAGCCCTCCACGATCAGGCTCATTCAGTTGTACTTCCCCATAATCACTAGGCTTGTCAGGCCCTACCTATATGATGACAAAATAATCTTCACTTCACAATTCACAATATTAATTTTCTGCCCTCGTTAGCTTAGACTACTCCATTAAGAGCACTATATTTAAGAATCATCACTATCTCATCAAGTATGGGGTACTTCAATATTTTCAGCACAATTTTATAATATCATTAATCATAAATAATCATGATCATCGTATAAACTCATCACAATTTTATAACATCACTATAATCAATCAAAAATCATCATTATCATCACGTAAGCATATATCAAACCATGCATCCATATTTTATTATCACATCACATAACTTCATCTAAGCAAACATGTACACATAATTTCATTCAACATCCAACATCACAATAATAACAAATATCAACTACCACACAAGTATCGAAAATTAAATCAATCAACACCTTATAAAATTTCTATTTCACATTTTAATCTCACAATTCTCATATTTCAAATTAATCCATTTATCTCTCAAAGGGCTACTACCGTACGTAGCAAGCCCCGGATGAATCGTTGGGAAACACGGTTTTCCCGTTCATCTCACAATATATTATACTCATGAATTCTAATGTTAATATACCCCACTAAAAATATATATTTTTAGTTTTGTTTTTTTTAGTAAAATGGACATTCTATTTTTTGAACTCATAGATACAATAAAGTTTTTTTTCTTCTTCTTATTATCATGGAAGGCTAAATTCCCAAGATTAACTCACTATTTTGAAATTTCACCAAGACCTTGAGGTTTATTTTATAATGTTAATTTCGTGTTGATAATTGTGTTCCTTTTCATTCAATTACATTTTAATTTTGATTCCTTAATTTGAATTTCAATAGGATTGATAAATTTAGTTTGATAGACATAATTTGTGTTTCTAATTTAATCAATTATAGTTTTTCGACGCTTGATTGTTAACTATAATCTATCAATTGTTATGATGCTTAATCTAGTAAAAGATAGTATTTCCAAAAGCCCTTAATAAATAAATACTCATTTTAACATAATATTATTTATCCTTAACATAGATAAATATAATTTCAACCAAAACTCTCATGTTTAAAATAATAACTATGATTATTACTATAACATCTTTGAAAATAATCACATAAAAATACATCATCTTTATAGAATAGTAGAAATGATAAAATAAATAAATATAACATCAACAATTTATATTACTTAATAATTAAAAATAAATATATGCAACAATATAAAATAAAGAAAATCAATATTAGAATTACTAATATATCAAGATAATTATTTGTAAAATAAATAACTAAAATAAAATATATTTATAAATAATTAAATATAATTATGTATATACTTAACATCAGTCAAACATACAAGAAAATATCATATTAACTGCAAATACACATATACATGTAGAGTCGTCGAAAATCTTATTCTTTAAAATATTTACACTAAGATGCTATTATTTATAGAAAAATATATACAATAATAAAATATAATATTTGTTATTTATATCACTTATTTAGTCAAATATATACAAAATCAACGTATCATAGAAAACTCCCATATAATGAAAGTTAGTCACAAAATTTATCCACATATATTCTAAAATAGTTTTAAAACCAAATTAATTATCTAAAATCATATTTTATTAAAAAAATATTTATTATAAAATTCGAGGTATTACCTGAGGTTTGTTATCAGCTATAGTATCTTTATCCACCATATTTTATTGCTCCTTACATTCGATATAATCAACATGCTCCCATTTTTGGATTTTTTATATTCAATAAAATGTCTAATATGACACCCTAAATCCCAAAATAATATATATATAATAATTTATATCATATTCCTATAAAATTCGGGGTACTCTTGTGTTGCACGGTAGCTCCCGGCCTTAGGGAATAACCCACTAATCCACTTAGGAATTCCCCACTAGGTGTACCCCCAAGGTCTATCAGTCTTACTTTACAGTTCGACTGTAGCCCTCCACGATCAGGCTCATTCAGTTGTACTTCCCCATAATCACTAGGCTTGTCAGGCCCTACCTATATGATGACAAAATAATCTTCACTTCACAATTCACAATATTAATTTTCTGCCCTCGTTAGCTTAGACTACTCCATTAAGAGCACTATATTTAAGAATCATCACTATCTCATCAAGTATGGGGTACTTCAATATTTTCATCACAATTTTATAATATCATTAATCATAAATAATCATGATCATCGTATAAACTCATCACAATTTTATAACATCACTATAATCAATCAAAAATCATCATTATCATCACGTAAGCATATATCAAACCATGCATCCATATTTTATTATCACATCACATAACTTCATCTAAGCAAACATGTACACATAATTTCATTCAACATCCAACATCACAATAATAACAAATATCAACTACCACACAAGTATCGAAAATTAAATCAATCAACACCTTATAAAATTTCTATTTCACATTTTAATCTCACAATTCTCATATTTCAAATTAATCAATTTATCTCTCAAAGGGCTACTGCCGTACGTAGCATGCCCCGGATGAATCGTTGGGAAATACGGTTTTCCCGTTCATCTCACAATATATTATACTCATGAATTCAAACGCTCTCTCACCCCTTACCTTATTTTGAAGATTTCACACACGAATGCGATTTCACGAGCAAACAACCTTTGTTCATTGACTCTTTGTCCTTCAATCGATCTAACTCGATAGTTTATAAGTAAACGTTAAAAATAAATTATGAGAAGATACTCTAAAAACTAAATTTGAAATTCGGTCAAGAAAAATTACCATAAATCAGAAACCCAATCAATGGATAATATAGTCACTTTTTACACGGTCGTTTTGGTGTTGGTTTCACTCAAATCGGACTTACGGTTAAGGAGAACGATGCAAAATAACGAATTCTACAAACGAAGAAGTCGGGTATTTTAGAGAGAAATTGGGGTTGTTAAAAATCTGAGAATGAGTGTTTAATTGACTAGATAAATGAATGAAATAACATACTCAAATTTGGATGAAAACGGAGAAGCTTTTACAGAACAGTTATCGATCACCGGTGTCAAAAACGATAGGTTTGTTGTTGTGTTTACTCTTTGGTTCTACGGCTTCCCATTCAACTCCCTTCCCTTTTCTTTGTTTTGTTTTATTTTAGTACAAATCAGGGTTCACAAGGTCTCTTTATTTATATTTTGGTTTTGGAAAGCAGCGGATAGAAAACAAGTAGCAAAATCTAACAAACTCATCTAAATATTAGCAAAACCTAACAAACTCATCTAAATATTAGCAAAACCTAACAAACTCATCTAAATATTTGCAAAACTTAACAAACTCATCTAAATATTTGCAAAACCTAACAAACTCATCTAAATATTTGTAAAATTAGTTAACAGCACATGCCTACCTTACATATATCAATCTGATTCTACAATTTAGCTTGTCCTATATATTTTAATGTATAATTATTATTTATTTATCTATTTATTTTAAAGAAACAATTATATGGATATTTATTTATTTTTTTTTAATAATATGTTTAATTAGGTTTTATTCTTCTATATGGGTCTAACCCATAAAACACATTTTTATAATAACTATAATTATTACTATAATATTTCTCAAAATCAACCCATAAAAACACTATCATCTTTATAAAATAGTCAAAATGATAAAATGAATAAATATAACATCAAATTAATTAGCCATGAAATTTATCAACATATATTCTAAAATAATATTCTTCATCAA
>JBBPBR010000006.1:37102208-37114715 GCA_037974775.1 Cicer pinnatifidum
AGAAAAGAGGTGAACCTGAAGCAGTAAGAGTAAGCGTTCAGGTGTTGGTGCTATGACCTTTTTTCCACCTTTTGTGAATCGAATGATTCAGCGCTCTCAAAAAGTGGATCAAAGGCTTTCTATTCAATGATTGAATAATCAATACACCTCCTTTCTAGTTATTATCTTCATCAAAATCACCTTCATTCAACTGCCATGTGAATGAAGAATCAAGTTGTTGACCCATTATTTGTTCACTTTCAACATAGTTGCAAGGCTTATGATCTACGTAGTGGTGGTCTAAAACAACTGGTCTAAAACAACATAGAATATTTCTATGATCTACGCATCGTCCTACACCCTTCGTTTATAGTTTTATCAATGTTCATGAAAACTCATCTCAATTGGCTCTACGGTAAATATTTTCCTGACAAATCTTGTGTTCGTCGTTTATTCTGTTTCAAACCTATATTGATAGTTAATGTACGACATTTATGCATTTTTTTATTTTGAATTTCAGTGTTGTCACGGTTACCCATAAACATTGTTTCGAGTCTTCCATGAACCATTGCCGAATAAATTATTTTAGATTGATCCGCCATTGTTGAAACTTCTCTAACTTATACCATATGAGATCGTCAAACCAGGTATGGGTGAGAGAGAGTTCGAAATCATGAGTGTAAATTAACTAAGATGAACGGGAAAACTGTATTTCCCATAATTCATTAGGGGCCCGCTACGTACGCCTGAAGCTCTTTGAGTAATAATTGACTAATGAGAAAACTTGAATTTGGTGAGGTTAAAATACAAGTTAGAAACTTTTATTGGGTGTTGTTTGATTTAAACTTTGAAGATTGTGTGGTAGTTGAATTATTGTAGAATTGTGTATTTGACGTATTCTGTGTTTTGTTTATATCTACCTTGATATTGTTATATGATATAAAATATGATGATATGTTATTAATTCAATTTCAATCGAAGTGATGTGTGTGAATGGTTTAGTATTACTATCTATGAGTGAAAATCATATATTGTTGGAGTTTGTGTATTATGATGATAAATTTTGAATGTAATATATGACTATGAAAATATGCATTGATGATTACTTGTTGACTTATGATGTTAAGACCTTGATGAATATCACGAAGTGCATACTGCATTTTATTGAATAGTGATGAATTCGACGTGTGCCAATGATATATGGTTCTCTTAATTGAGTGAGTAACCTAGGCCAACGAAGGGAGAAAATAGATGTTGATAATTTTTGAAGTGGAGATTATTTGGTCATCATATAGGTAGGGCCTGACAAGCCTAGTGATTACGGGAAAGTACAACTGAATGAGCCTGATCGTGGTGGTCTGCTGTCGAGCCTTAGGGCAAAATTATTAGACGTTGGAGGTATTCGGGTGGGGAGCTCCTAGGTGACTTGGAGGTAGCACTCCAAATGTCGGGAGCTATCATGCAACACACGTTTACGTCGACTGTCGCATATATGTGTCTCGAGTTGAGTTGAGGGGATCTATGAGGACATGGCCATATTGAATTGTCCGTCCACTTGCATGGTGGCATAGTATCAAGCCTCCTAACCAAATACTTCAGAGTTAGAATGGTACCAAAGAAAGAGGAGGAGTATAGAGTATAAGAGCATGCATATCATTACTTAATTTGTGTGTTTACGTACTTTATGTTGTGGATTGTATCGATGTTTTACCTTGATTATTCTTGTTGATTGTGATTTGATACGATACGATGTTTAATATATTTTACGTGTTCTTCTCAATTATTTTAAACTATTACATGTTTTTGAAGCTCACCCCTCATTGCTTGTGTTTGGCGCTTGAGAGAGCGCAGTCATTTCAGGTTATCGGTTGGTGATCCACGCTCTGATAGGTGATACTGGGTAGGAGTATTTTGTCGCATTTTATTGAGTTATGAACTAATTTAGATTTTTGTAAATTCGTTCGATCAATTTTGTTATTTTTATCTTTTATTCAGATGTAGAAATTAATTGTCTCTAAGTTTAGAATGTGTTTTTATGTCAAAAGTTTTATTTAATAAACCTCAACTATATTTGATATAAAAAGAATTTTTATTGAAAATTTTTATGCAAGCATTTTGTGTAATTGTGAGTGTGACATTCCTGAACTTTATAGTTTAAAATAAAATTTGTATACTCTATTTTGGAACCGCTGCAAATCTCTTTCAAAACTAACGCATTTTACTTTCTATTTTAATTTAGGTTTAAGGTGTCACAATATTATTCTAATTAGGATAATGTAAATATATATAGAATATTCTAAAACTGAAAAAAGATATTCTAATTAGGATAATATAAATCAATATTGAATATTCTAAAACTAAAAAAAGATAGAAATAAAATAAAATAATGACATATTCTAAACTATATAGATAATCTGATATGGAATTGGAATTCATAATTCTTTTTATTTTTTATTTTTTTTATATAAATAGAATTCTAAATTCGAATTTTAATTTTGAATATATATATATATGTTTGTGTTATATTTGATATATTTATGAATTAATTGCATTTCTATTCAATTCATAAATAAAATATCTACATAACAATCTCGTATTATAATATCTCGAGTGTTAATGAATGTATTTTAGTAAAATTTAACTGTCACAATTATCGGACTATTGCACACAAAATTCGAGTTCCTTTTTGATTTCCCTAACCGTTGCATTATCATCATACTTTAGTTTTATATCGTTACTAATGTTCTACATAAGTACATATAATTACAGCTCTGATAACTTCTAATCTTTTTAAATGTGTATTTGGTACGGCTTTTATTTTTATTTTTAATGAGAGTAAGAATAACGTCACCAATATAAGCATATCGTCGATTACTACCTCCTATGATTCGAATACACATCAATTCTCGAGATATGCTATTATCGACTACATATTTAAATAGATTTGAGGTTGAATCATATCACTTTTTTTTATCTTTCAGTCAATCAGTCAAAAAGTTGAAGTAAAAAAATTATCAAAAAAAATCGACAATTATCATTTTTTTCATACTAAAGATTTCTTTCGTTCTAATTATTATTCTCTTCTAAAAGAATGAATTAAGTTCGTATATGCATTTTGGTTGTTGTTAATGAAATAGCCTTTATAGCAATATTTTCTGCGATCCCTCCCATTTCGTAAAGTATTTTTCCGAGTTTAATGACGTTACCCAATATTTGGGAGATCCTTTTTGTGACACCCTAAATCCCAAAATAATATATATAATAATTTATATCATATTCCTATAAAATTTGCAGCGGATAAATAAAATTATATTTTCAAGAAAATAAAATACTTTTGTAACTAATTTAGGACATCACGTTTCTCAAAGTACACATGCAACAATTCAAATTTTATTACTCAAATAAAACAATTTAATCTCAATGAACTTGATTTAAGTATAATTACTTGATTTAATTCTAAAAACTTACTAGTACTTTTAAGGTTTTCATACAAAAATTTGATTCAAATTAAATAAGTAAAATACAAATTAAAACCCTTATTCGCGGTATCACCTATCAGAGCGGGGTTCCTCCCAAACTTGAACTTCATGACTCATTAACCTGTAATAACTGCAATTTCGCAAACGCAGGGCCCAACCAGTCAAACACAAACAACGAAGGAGGTGAGTTTTGAAATCATGTTAATAGCATAATATGAGTAAGAAAAACACGCAAACAATCATAATTGAACCGTATCATAATCACTTTACGATATATCAAAATATTTAATTAAATAGTATCATACTATAACATCAAAGTCACTCAAGTAAAATAATCATCTCATTATAATATGCATCAAATCATCTAATTAATATTACCTTTAAAACACATCAATCACAACAAAACTGTTGACACCTAATTTTGTCCGATTTTTTATTTATTTTTTACTTTTTATTAATAAAGGAAATAATAATAATAATGACAATAATAATAAATATATAAATATATGTGAAGAAATAAAAATAAAGGAAACTGAAAAGAAATGAATTGATTGTCATAAAAATCGATGCAATGATGATCAAAATAAATGAAAAAAAAAACAGAAAAGAAATTGATTGATAGTCATAAAAATCAGAATAATGGTGATCAATTGAATAGAAAAGAAAACCGAAGAAATGAATCAATGGTAATAAGAATCGGTATAATTGTGGTCAATTAAAAGAAAAGAAACCGAAAAATAGATTAATAGTAATCAATTGACAATTATTCTTTTGTCTTTTGAAATCTACACCAAAAAATCTATAAATAGGCTGCCACAAGAGCACAATAGAGGGAGGAGAATTGGAAACACAAAACTGAGAGCACAAAAAAAATAGAGAGATTAGTTAGCAAAAGAGAAGGAGAGAATCGGATCTTGAAGTAATCAGTCTAGTAAGGTACCATTTTCTTATTCTTTTCTCTTGTCTGCTTATTAGTTTTTTTTTTGTTTTTACATCTTTTTTTATATATATATTTTTTCTCTTTCTATTTTTTTTTTGTTTATAAAAAATAAACTCATATGTTAAGCTTTCATTTCATTTTTTAAATCGTTTAATCTTGAAAACTGTCTTATTTGTAATATAAAAATAAAAAAGAATATAACTAGTTGATGTCAATAGATCAAGAAAACAAATTTTATCATATTGTAATTTAATAAAAAAAATTTATAATACGTCTTTATCAAATAAAAAATTTATAACGGTTAAATGATTTTACCCTTAAGATTAAAATTAATGGTTGTTGCCGCCGGATGAAATTCATCCTCGCTCGCTACACCATATTATTTACTTTCATCGTTGGTGGCCTTTGTGTCGCGACAGATCCGACAACGTACGAGCAAATTATTTAACAGATTATTTCACCGTCGTGTCCCTTTGTCTCGTTCACAAACCGCCACGTTACGAAAATCTTTTTCTTAAAAAAAATTAATTCCTTTTTCCGTTAAAACAGACAGATATTATTATTATTACTATTATATTTGTTATTATTATTATTATTATTATTATTATTATTATTATTATTACACTTTTATTTTTTTAACACGTATATAAATAAAAATAATAATAAAATCGGTCAACACACAAATATTTTCTACCTAAGAACTACGTGAGTTTTGATTTCCCTATTGCACCTGGGGATACGTAGGAGCAAGGTCTTCCCTTGTCAAACCAAATTAATAAAATTTTTTTTTTCTTTCTTTTATTAATGTAAATAATTTATTTTCTTTTTTTTTTGTTACTATTCTTTTTGGGGGTAAAAATAAATAAACAAATAAATAATTTGTATACAATTAATTAGGGGTAACCGTTTTAACGGACGTTATAGGGTGGTAATACTTCCCTATTCGTAATCGACCCCCGAATTCGAATTTCTGGTTCAAAAATTATTATTTTAGGTTTTATCTAATTTTTCCTTTAATAAAAATAAAATTGGTGGCGACTCCTTTTTTCGCGGACAAACCGGACGCGACAGCTGGCGACTCTGCTGGGGATAATTGAGAGTCAAGCCCAATTTAATTAATTATATATAGTTTTTTTTATTTATTATTTTATTTATATTACCCCTATTGTTTTGTTTTATTTTATTTTATTTTATTTTATTTTATTATTTTGTTATATTATTAATATAATTATATGTGTTTCTTCAATTTATTTTATTATGATGATTTTTTTATTTATTTATTATTTTATGTATTTTTCTATACACCTTAACACGATTCACACACTTATGAGTGGGCTCTATACCCGGGCTGAGTGCAAACCTAAGATAAGTTAGAAACTGTGTAATGATAATCTTCTGGATGTACATCCTGTTTGGTTGTCATGAAAGTCTCACCTAGAGTTGACCTTTTCTAGAATATTGCCATTTTAATAGTTTACCTATTAATTGGTTTAATATTTTAGAATTGAGTTGTGTGCTCTAGGAACCAATTTAGAACTATAGAGCTACCCTTAGTAAAGGTTCACATGAAAAATAATATAAATAACACGTACATACGAAAAACATACTCTATGTCATGTTCACTACCTCCTAGTATACCCAAGTTTTTTTTTTCCCTCATCATCATCATTTTTATTTTTATTTTTTTGCATAATGTTCTTTATCATGGTTACTTTTGAAAAATCATTATCTCATCATTTTAAAAACCATAAAAATTAAAGCTTGTTGTGAATAACTTTAACCGCAGGAAATATGGGATCAAATGGTGGCTCAAACATTATTCCATTAAGAAAGACCTTACCATTGAAAGTTCTTAAACCAGATGTAAACAACATTAAGAATCTTGCTCGGAAGTTGAAAAAAGTACAACGTGTAATCTTTATGGGAAAATTCGGCAAAATTCTTGATTTACTTGAAGTTAATGTACAAGTGGATGCCCTTACAGCGTTGGCCCAATTCTATGATCCTCCTTTCAGGTGTTTCACTTTCAAGGACTTTCAGTTGGCCCCAACGTTGGAGGAGTTCGAACGAATAATGGGATATCCGATGAAGGGGAGTAAACCGTACCAATACATGGAACACTACCCATCACTGAAAACAATTGCTGAAACTTTTGATATCCCTATAAAGGAAATAGAAGACAATAGAACCAACAAAGATAATTTGATCGGATTTCCGATAAAATATCTTGAGGAGAAAGCAGTAAACTTAGCAAGAGATGGAAAATGGGATACTTTCATGGATGTGCTTGCCTTAATTATATATGGAATTGTTTTATTTCCAACTATTAAGGATTTTGTGGACTTCACGGCGATAGACGTCTTTTTGGCTTACAAGCATAGAGGGGAGAATCCAGTACCGGCAGTTTTGGCTGACATTTACTGCACGCTCGACTTTCGTCATGAGAAAGAGGGGGGCCTAATTCATTGTTGCTCGCCAATACTCTATGTTTGGTTTGTCAAACATATTTTTCAAGACATGCATCAATTAAGAACTAAAAGCAAAAAAGATTGGGCCAACGTTCTAGCAAATCTCAACGAAAGAACGATTCAATGGTACTCCAGAAGTCAAGATATAAATGAAGTGATTTGTAGATGCGGTGTTTTTGTCGATGTTCCCCTCATGGGAACCAAAGGGTGTATAAATTATAGTCCCTATGTTGCATTGAGACAATTGGGCTATCCTATGACAAAACCTCCAATAATGGACGTAACAAAATCTTTTGTCATTCATGGACGAGATGTTTAAGATGCCAGCTTGATGAGAAGAATATGTAAGTCTTGGGGAGATGTTGTTAGAAGAGGTCAAGAATTAGGGCCTAGAAGTTGTGGTATAGGAGAGGAATATCATAATTGGGTGAAAAAGAGGGCATTAGAGGTCAAGTTGCCTTTTCATAGCATCATAATTACCCCCGAAGTAGTAACAACATAATCTTTTTTCAGTACTGAAGATTTAGAGGCCGACTTAGCTCTCAAAGGACAAGAAATTGAAAAATTACAAAAAGAATTGGAGATGGCTCACCAGGCTTATAGAGATATGGAGTATAAGAATATTCAACAATCCCTTATCCTTGAGAAAGTACAAAAGAGGGCAAGAGAGGAAGAAGAAAGCAAGGAGAGAACTCGAATCTGTTTGCGAGGTGCGAATGAAGAGTTAAGACTCAGACGTCAAGAAAGGGATGATGCAATGATTGAAGGTCTTAGACTTAAAGACTAAAGAAATCTGGGGAAAAACATGAAGTCCTCCGTCGACAAGAAGCAAATCTAAAGCAACAAATAGAGAGGGTAAGAGCGGAATGTGAAAGCAAGATCATGGTAGAAAAACAATGTCAAGAAGAGATCATTGAAGCATACCGAGTAGAACTTGCAAGAAAAGAAGACGAGATGTATACACAAAAAGACACTATCGAGAGACTTGTTCAAGAAGGGATGTTTTGGATGGACCGTTTCTCCAAACTAGTTTATTTGACCAACTCTGCTATCGAAGATATTCCACCATTATTAAGGGCCGCTGATGGGATGGCTAATCCTCTCTCTACCCCTCAAGAGATCTCTATTTTTATTGAACATTGTAAAAGTTTAATCGAGCATATGAAAAAATTGATTGCTCATTAAATATGCGAATTTCGTGTTTAGGTTTCAGCTTTCGTTCTGTGGTAAAAACTTGTATTTTTCTAATTTTCAATAAATTAAATTTGACTCTACTTTTGGTCCCATAACTCTCTCTTTATTGGTTAAGATATTCACAAACAAGCAATAAATAATTCTTTGACATTCATGTACAATTACATTTTCATACATCATGTTGCATACTCATGCCATATTCTTTCACAGAAAAAATAACACAACAAACAAAAAAATTGGTGCTACGACACCGTTACCGGACACGATCGCAGTAAAAAATCATGGATGAGCTAGAGCAAACAGAAATAAGAGAAGACGTGAACCAACTCAAGGAGCAAATGACCAAGATCTTGGAGATTCTACAAGCACTTGGAAATAAAAATGATGGGAATCCTTTGGTAGACGAGGGGGTGTCACAAAATACTCTAGTTCACCCAACAGGTGCTGCTCCACACCTTCACACTAATTATCAAGAAGGGAAGACACAACAATTTCCACCTTATGGATTGCCGACAGGCTATACCCCACCCATGGACACTCATCTCCCCAACAACAATCCGCTGGTTGTGGCTACAAATCCACAAACTAGTATCGGTGAATTCCCTCAAGTGCAATCTTCACCCCTTACTTCGGGATTTCCTGGAACTTCACCGCAAGGAAAAATTACCGAAGCTACGCCGGTGATGTTAAACATACATCATGAACCTCGACTGCTCGAGAACAATCAATCCCAAGAAAAATGGCAAGCCTTGGAAGAGCGCTTGAGAGTTATCGAAGGGGGAAACAATTATGGATTTGATGCTTCAGACCTATGCCTCGTTTCTGATGTTATAATACCACCGAAATTCAAATTGCCTGAATTTGACAAATACAAGGGAACAACATGCCCCAAGAACCATCTTATTATGTATTGTCGAAAAATGGGTTTTTGCGCTCATGACGAAAAACTACTAATCCACTTCTTTCAAGATAGTTTGACAGGAGCCTCCCTGAGTTGGTATATGCATCTTGAACGAGCTCATATCGGCTCTTGGAAAGATTTGGTGGATGCCTTTTTGAAATAGTACAAATACAATCTTGACATGGCTCCTGACAGAATGCAGTTGCAAAATATGACAAAACGGGACAATGAGACATTCAAGGAATATGCCCAACGATGGAGGGAGTTAGCTTCCCAGGTTGAACCCCCCCTATCTGAAAAAGAAATGGTGACTATGTTCATAAACACTCTTCAACCTCCGTTTTATGACAAAATGATAGGAAGCGTTTCATCAAATTTTTCAGATCTCGTCATCATAGGGGAAAGAGTAGAAATGGGATTGAAAAATGGAAAGATTGTTTCTGGCTATACCGGATTAAATAACACAAAAAAATTGCCCGCAGGTGCGAATAAGAAAAAGGAAGAAGAAAGCCATTTTGTGGCGTCAAACACAACTAATCCTTCTTTTGTGCATCGCCCTTATGCCGCTGCAAATTCACAAAGCTCGGGTACCCTAAGTCAACACTTACAAGGGAATCAAGATTCACATGAAAGTCAGGGAAAAAACCATCGTGGGAGGAAGTTTGTACATTTCGATCCAATCCCTATGACTTATGCAGAGTTGTTACCATATTTGGTTAACAATTCTATGGTTGCACTATGTCCAGGGAAACCTATACAACCACCCTACCCTAAAGGATATGACTCGAATGCCACATGTGATTACCACTCTGGGGCTGTAGGACACTCTACTGAAAATTGCCTAGCTTTAAAATTTAAGGTGCACGATTAGCTTAAAGCAGGATGGTTGAATTTTAAAGAAAATGAACCTAGCGTGAGAAATAATCCCCTACCAGTTCATGGTGGGCCGATAGTGAATGCAATCGAAGAAAATCACCAATTAATAAAAGAGGTTGAGAAAATTAAGACGCCGATGGAACCGATTTTTTATCAGCTATGTAAATTTGGATTAATCCGAGGAAATGCCAATGGGAAATCAAGATGCAATTTCCACCTCAATGAAGATCATTCCATAGAAGAATGCAAGGAGTTCAAAAATGAAGTTCGAAAATTGATAAACATAGGCACCATTCAAATAGGTTGTTGGGAAAAGAATGACAGTATGATTGCAACCCAATCAGAAGAAAAATTTGGCATAACCATCCCAAAACCATTGGTCATTCATTTCACTAAAGAGGAAAGTGTGAATGCCCCTGGTGATATGAGGACCTTAATATTTCAGATACCAAGCCCTTTTCCATATAAAGACAACAAAGCGGTACCTTGGAACTATAATATAGAGGTACATCTAGCTGAACAGAAGAACAAAGATGTTTCTAGCTCTAAAACCACCGATGTCTCAAATGTTTCAGGGATAGGAGGAATGACTAAAAGTGGTCGGATATACTCCCCAGAAAAATCACAAAGAGAAATGATAGTGGCGTTCGAGAAGCCATACACAGATAAAGGGAAAAAGAAAGTAATTGAAGAAGTCGAAAAGGAGAAAAGAGAAAATGAGAAAGAGGTTTCTAATGAAGAAGCTCGAGAATTTCTCAAAATCATCCAACAAAGTGAATACAAAATAGTCGACCAACTCAACCATACTCCCACAAAAATTTCATTATTATCCCTCTTGATGAATTCTGAGTCCCACCGGAAGCTATTGATGAAAATACTAAACGAGGCTCATGTCACTCACGACATCACTTTGGACAAATTTGGAGGCATAATAAATAACATCACTGCCAACAATCACCTAACTTTCACAGATGACGAGCTGCCAACCGAAGGAAGAGGACATAATAAAGCACTACACATATCAGTAATGTGCCTCGACCATATAATATCAAGAGTCCTCATTGACAATGGCTCATCGCTTAATGTCATATCAAAATCGACATTAGCAAAGTTACCTTGTGATGGTACGTATATGAGACCAAGTCCCATGGTTGTTAGAGCTTTCGATGGGAGTCGCAGAGAAGTAATGGGGGAAATTGAACTCCCAATTCAAATAGGCCCGGTCACATTTGAAATCACGTTTCAGGTGATGGATATTGTACCCGCCTATAGTTGTTTATTAGGAAGACCATGGATACATTCGGCCGGCGTAGTGCCATCAACCTTACATCAAAAGCTGAAGTATATGGTAAATGATCAATTGGTAATCGTGTTTGGAGAAGGAGACTTGTTGGTGAGTAAGTTGTCCACCACGCCTTATGTTGAGACAGCAGAAGAAGCTCTAGAAACTGCCTTCCAAACACTAGAAATTGTGGACACTGCTTATGTCGAGACGACACCTATAGAACCACATATGTCAAACACAGCTATTATGGAGGCCAAGTTCATGTTGAGCAGAGGACACCGTCCATGGCATGGGTTGGGGAAGGATGAAGAAGGGCTTAAAGAACCGGTGGAACTTCCTGAGAATAGAGATAAGTGGGGTCTAGGCTACAAACCCACCAAGGCTGACAAATGGAGATTAGTCAAAGAAAAAAAAAGAAAAAAGATTAGCTCGAATTGAAAATCGAGAACCAAGAATTGAAAGGATTCCCATCTGTAACATCCGACAGAATTTCCAAAGTGCAAGACCAACAAGTGAGATCCATATTGCAGCAGTTGAAGATGACATGTTTGATGAGGAGGCTAATTGGATTCGTCCGTGTGGTGCAGGAGCAGAAGTTAGGAATTGGAGAGTAGTCAAGTCACCTATAATATTTAATGCAAATCCCATGTAATTCTAAAAGCATTATTACTATTACCACGACCTTAAGATGCTTCATTATATTTAGGATGGTCATAATGTTGTTTTCTCAATACTTTGAATTTTAATAAATGCATTCTCATTTTGTTTTCTTATCATTCTTTCTTACCACTTTCATTTTTTAATATTCATTCGCCATTTTTTTTTTCTTTTCTCTCTCTCCTTCTTTCTCCTTATCCTAGCCTTGAATCCTGCAGATTTGGGAATAGTTCATTCACAGACGACTGTACTAAGATCTCGCAGCATAATCTTAACCATCTTGTTAGTCAGATAGAAAAAGAAAATGAAGAAGATTATGAACCCCCTCTAGATTTGTTAAGAGCGGTAGAACGGGAAAACAAGGGTATCATGCCCTTTGAGGAACCGATAGAAATTGTTAATCTAGGGACGGAAGAAGGAAGGAAAGAAATTAAGGTTGGCACCATCTTAAGGAAAGAAGTATATCACAAATTAATCCAACTCCTACATGAATACAAAGATGTTTTTGCCTGGTCATATCAGGATATGCCTGGACTGGATACTAGCATAGTGGAACATAAATTGCCCTTAAAACCCGATTTTTCTCCGGTCAAACAAAAATTAAGGCGAATGAAGCCCGATATGTCATTAAAAATCAGGGAAGAAGTACAAAAACAATTTGACGCAGGATTCCTCGCGGTGGCAAATTATCCTCAATGGATAGCCAATATTGTACCAGTGCCAAAAAA
>JBBPBR010000006.1:37118559-37132810 GCA_037974775.1 Cicer pinnatifidum
AAAAAAAAAACAGAAAAGAAATTGATTGATAGTCATAAAAATCAGAATAATGGTGATCAATTGAATAGAAAAGAAAACCGAAGAAATGAATCAATGGTAATAAGAATCGGTATAATTGTGGTCAATTAAAAGAAAAGAAACCGAAAAATAGATTAATAGTAATCAATTGACAATTATTCTTTTGTCTTTTGAAATCTACACCAAAAAATCTATAAATAGGCTGCCACAAGAGCACAATAGAGGGAGGAGAATTGGAAACACAAAACTGAGAGCACAAAAAAAATAGAGAGATTAGTTAGCAAAAGAGAAGGAGAGAATCGGATCTTGAAGTAATCAGTCTAGTAAGGTACCATTTTCTTATTCTTTTCTCTAGTCTGCTTATTAGTTTTTTTTTTTGTTTTTACATCTTTTTTTATATATATATTTTTTCTCTTTCTATTTTTTTTTTGTTTATAAAAAATAAAATCATATGTTAAGCTTTCATTTCATTTTTTAAATCGTTTAATCTTGAAAACTGTCTTATTTGTAATATAAAAATAAAAAAGAATATAACTAGTTGATTTCAATAGATCAAGAAAACAAATTTTATCATATTGTAATTTAATAAAAAAAATTTATAATACGTCTTTATCAAATAAAAAATTTATAACGGTTAAATGATTTTACCCTTAAGATTAAAATTAATGGTTGTTGCCGCCGGATGAAATTCATCCTCGCTCGCTACACCATATTATTTACTTTCATCGTTGGTGGCCTTTGTGTCGCGACAGATCCGACAACGTACGAGCAAATTATTTAACAGATTATTTCACCGTCGTGTCCCTTTGTCTCGTTCACAAACCGCCACGTTACGAAAATCTTTTTCTTAAAAAAAATTAATTCCTTTTTCCGTTAAAACAGACAGATATTATTATTATTATTACTATTATATTTGTTATTATTATTATTATTATTATTATTATTATTATTATTATTATTATTATTATTATTATTATTATTATTATTATTATTATTACACTTTTATTTTTTTAACACGTATATAAATAAAAATAATAATAAAATCGGTCAACACACAAATATTTTCTAACCAAGAACTACGTGAGTTTTGATTTCCCTATTGCACCTGGGGATACGTAGGAGCAAGGTCTTCCCTTGTCAAACCAAATTAATAAAAAATATTTTTTTCTTTCTTTTATTAATGTAAATAATTTATTTTCTTTTTTTTTTGTTACTATTCTTTTTGGGGGTAAAAATAAATAAACAAATAAATAATTTGTATACAATTAATTAGGGGTAACCGTTTTAACGGACGTTATAGGGTGGTAATACTTCCCTATTCGTAATCGACTCCCGAATTCGAATTTCTGGTTCAAAAATTATTATTTTAGGTTTTATCTAATTTTTCCTTTAATAAAAATAAAATTGGTGGCGACTCCTTTTTTCACGGACAAACCGGACGCGACAAAAACAATCACAAGGAAATGCAATGCTATGCATGAGCTTAGACTCTACTTCACAATGTGGTACAATTCTAACTCTGAAGTACTTGGTTAGGAGGCCATGATACTATGCCACCATCCCGGTGGACGGACAATTCAAATTGGCCTTGTCCTCATAGATCCCCTCAACTCAAAACCCGAGACACATATACGTGACAGTCGAGGTAAACGTGTGTTGCATGGTAGCTCCCGACATTTGGAGTGCTACCTCCAAGTCACCTAGGAATTCCCCACCGGAATACCTCCAAGGTCTAACAATCTTGCCTTAAGGCTCGACAGCAGACCGCCAGGATCAGGCTCATTCAGTTGTACTTCCCCAGAATCACTAGGCTTGTCAGGCCCTACCTATATGATGACAAAATAATCTCCACTTCACACATTCACAATATTTATTTCCTCCCCCCGTTAGCTTAGACTACTCCATTAAGAGCACCATATTTAAGCATCATCACTATCTCATTAAGTATAGGGTACTTCAATATTTTCATCACAATTTTATAATATCATTAATCATAAATAATCATTTTCATCATATAAACTCATCACAATTTTATAACATCATTATCATCAATCAAAAATCATCATTATCATCACATAAGCATATATCAAACCATGCATCCATATTTTATTATCACATCACATAATTTCATCTAATCAAACATGTACACATAATCTCATTCAACATCCAACATCACAATAATAACAAATATCAACTACCACACAAGTATCGAAAATTAAATCAATCAACACCTTATAAAAATTTCTATTTCACATTTTAATCTCACAATTCTCATATTTCAGATTAATCAATTTATCTCTCAAAGGGCTACTGCCGTACGTAGCAAGCCCCGGATGAATCGTTGGGAAATACGGTTTTCCCGTTCATCTCACAATATATTATACTCATGAATTCAAACGCTCTCTCACCCCTTACCTTATTTCGACGCTTTCAGACACAAGTACAATTCCACGAGAAAACAATATTTGTTCTTTGACTTTTTGTCCTTCAATCAATCTAACTCAACAATTTATGGGTAAACGTCAAAAATAAATTATGCGAAAATAGTCTAAAAACTGATTTCGAAATTCGGTCAAAGAAAATTACCATAAATCAGAAAACCATTCAGTGGATAATATAGCCACTTTTCACAAGGTCGTTTTGGCGTTGGTTTCACTAAAATCGGACTTACGGTGAAGGAGAACGGTGCAAAATAAGGATTGCTGTAAACGGAGAAATCGGGTATTTTAGGGAGAAATTCGGGTTGTTAAAAATCTGGAAAATTATGTTTAATTGACGAGTTAAATGAATGAAATAACATACTCAAATTTGGGCGAAAATGGAGAAAGTGTTCTGAAACATCACCGGTGTCAAACGATAGAGTTGTGTTTTCTCCTTGGTTTTACGGCTGCCCTTCCAACTCCCTTCCCTTTTTTTTGTTTGTTTTATTTTATTAATAATTAGGGTTCGTAGAGTCAAACCCATTGGTCTCTTTATTTATATTTTACTATTTTTATTTTTATTTTGTTAAAATAAAACTAATAATTATTTAATCTCCTTTTTAATATTCCTCCAAACACCATTTAAAAATAAACATTACTAATATTTTGTAAATTAGAGTAATCAAAATAATCAATAAAAAAAAAACATATTACTAATAATCAAAACTCTCACATTCAAAATAATCTCTACAGTTATACTTATTTATCAAAATACTCACATTATAATAATACCATCATATTAGAAAATAGTCAAAATTATAAAATAAATAAATATAACATGAATATTTTATATTAATTACTAAATCATAATAAATATATATTAAATCACAATACCATAACAAGTATTTAAAAATAAACGAAATCAAACACAATATCAATTCTATATCAAGATAATTGTTTATAAAAAAATAACTTAAAATAGAAAATAGTTATAAATAATTGAAATATAACTACGTGAATACTTAACTTCAGTCAAGCGCATATAAAAGTATTATATTAATTGGGTACACGTATATACACGTAAAATCGCATAAAATCTTTTTCTTTAAAATATATATTACACTAAAATACTATTTTTATATATATATATCAAATAATAAAATATAATATGTATTATTTATATCGCTCATGTAATATAACATGTATCATACTAGCACATCATAGAAAGCATCCATATAACGAAAATTAGCCACGAAATTTATCAACATATATTCTAAAATAATATTAGTCATCAAATTAATTATTTAAAATTTTATTTAATTAATAAAATAGTTTATTATAAAATTTGGGGTGTTACACTTTTCCCGAACCCATGTGGGTTTTCGTTGGTCTTATTGTAACATGTTTGTCTCTGGAAATATACATATCCATATTTGTCCACCTCGGCGAACTTTTTGTGACATTGCGCGTCACTTTGCTTCTATTTGTCTAGATGTGATCCAAGCAGGTTCAAGTGCCTAAAGAGCATATTTTCCAAAGCAAATTTTATTACCTCGACATGCTTTTCCTTTCACTCTTCCTTGGTGTTGTTTACAGAATTTGGTTACTTTCGAGTTATAGTTGATGGTTGTTTGTCAATTCCATCTCTATTAAAAAACCGTACATGGTATTTTTACATCATACGGTTCTTCGAGAATAAATCGATTCAAAAATATTTAATCGATAAAATAATTTTAATAACGTACAATACTATACACATGTTTAATAAAAATTTAAAATATAATACAATCGCGGAATTTTTTGACATTTGATAGAATCTATTGATCTATTAGAATTTTGTCTATCTTGCTTTGATTTATAACGAAATATGTATTCTTTTATACCTTTTTGACTATCCCTATATAATTAGATAATGTTGTTAGATAATGTTGTTTTGGTATAAGCTTCTAAAGAATATGTATTTATATTTTCTTTTTATTATCATATTAGATTAGCAAAAAATGATAAAATAAAAAAAAAAATCCATGTTTTCGCATGCAAATATTTATTCTTTCATTATCAATTTAAGTAATTTTGGGCAGCGCCTACTCTTGGAAAGGTAGATTTGAGGCGCTTCCTGACACTCCTTTTTAATCCATTTTAAAACAAAAATGCTTTATTCAATGCTTTGACAATATTGCGTTATGACATGTTAAAAGAATATCTTTAAATTATATTATAATATTCCAAAGCTCAATACTATAACCATTATTACTTGATTAAAGTTGCATTTTTTAGTGACAAACCCTTGCAAATTCCACCAAGTATGATAATGATATTTACTACATACACCTCATGTATGAAATTGAATAAGAAAAATGAATATCTATATGACTATACATCAAGTACTTACCTACTATATTGGTATGAATGATATAATTATGAACATAAGGAAATACTTACCTAATAGTAATGTTAAGGTGAGGAATGTTGATTTATTGTAAGTTCTGTCAGGTGATCAAATTTGAGAGACTTAGGAATAATAAGATTATTTATGGTATATAAATATAAGTAGATATAAATATCAATGTGATCTACAATTTTAATTAACGTTGAATGTAATGAAGGCTACATGTTTGAATGTAATGAAATCTGTTAGTTTTTATTTTAAGTTGGCTTATGAAAAAAAAACTGGTAATTGTTGTCATTACTATTTTGTTGGTTTTAGAGTTGTAGGTGTTGTTACATAACTTAATTCTATAAAAAGTAAAAATATTGCTTATTTTCAAATGGATAAAATTATTCTTTTGGTGATTATTAAATGTAATTCAAAATGATTGTAATTAGTTAGTTAAAATGTAGTTAGAGTATGGTTAGAAGTTGGTTTAATTTGTTGAACTAAATCAGCAAATCTGCTTCTATAAAGCCAAGATCAATCCAATGAAAAATTGTATTAATCTTCAGACAGGAAGATTATTATTAAGATAGAAAAGATCAATCTCCAAAAAATGAAGATCAATATTTGTTTTCTGACTTTTCTATTTTCTTCTCTTTTCTTCTCAATTTCAATTCCTCTCAAATATACAACATGTTTTAACAATTGACATCAAGAGCTTGGGTTCTAGACCTTGGGAAACACGAGTGCAAGTGTGAGGGGGAATCAAAATTGGGAAACACAAATGTGAGTGAAAGAAAAGAAAGAAGACATGAATGGAGGAGGATTTGCATCGAATTTGCCCATTCTGGACGGGAAGAACTGGGAGAGGTGGTCTGCATCAATGAGATCGTTGTTGGGAGCTCAAGAAGTGTTTGAGATTGTTCAAGATGGCTATGAACAACTTGGTGCAAATCCAACAGAAAGACCACAAACAACTTTTAAAGATTGCAAGAAAAGAGATTGCAAGGCATTGTTTTACATCCAGCAAAGTGTGGATTCAAACAATTTTGAAAGGATCTCAAAGGTATCTACATCAAAAGAGGCATGGGATATCTTAGTGAATTATTACACAGGTGATGAAAAAACCAAGAACATCAAACATCAAATGCTAAGAAGAAAGTATGAATTACTGCAAATGGAGAACAATAAGAATGTGATTGACTATTTCAATCGAGTGCATACAATTACTAATCAGATGTAAGCCAATGGAGAATTGATGACAGAGGTTATGATCATTGAAAAGATTATGAGGACATTAACACAAAGACACGATCACAAAGTGGTGGCAATTGAAGAACCAAAGAATTTTGAGACAATGAAGCTAGAAGATCTGCAAAGCTCCCTAGAAGCTCATGAATTAAGGGTAAAAGAAAGAGATGAGGCACACACACAAACACATGCACTGCAAGCTCATATCAGCAGGAAGTCCAATCAAGATGGAGTGAAAACAAGAAGTGGAAGGGAAAGTCATAATGGCACAAGAAACAGGATCAAGATGAGGAGGCTGTAGGCTTAAGAAGTCAGCAAAACAGTGATAATAAATGCAAGAAACCATTTGGCAAAAAGAAAATTGACAAAAGGAGGGTCCAATGTTATAATTGTCAAAAATATGGGCATATTGCAGACGAATGCATCTCCAAGAGAGTACAAAGAGATGATGGTGAAGCTCAATTGGCCCAGGCAGATAGTTCTGACTCAGATGAAGTGCTGTTGATGGCATCTACAATCATGGAGGACGACTGTCCAGGATTATGGTATCTTGACACAGGGTGCTCGAATCACATGATTGGCCATAAAGATTGGTTTGTAAATATTGATGAGAAGGTGAAGAAATAAATCAGATTTGCAGACAATAGCACAGTAACAGTTGAAGGTATTGGCAAAATCTTGATTCAGAGAAGGGATGGGAAACAATCTTTCATATGTGATGTGTTGTATGTACCAAATATGAAGAACAACTTTCTAAGCCTTGGACAATGACTTGAAAAGGGGTGTTCTATGAAGATGGAGCAGGGTGAAATGAGATTGTTTGATGATTCAAGAGGATTGATCTTGAAGGCACCACTATCAAAAAATAGAATCTTCAAGATTGATATCCAAATCAATGAGAGCAAATGTCTAGTTACTGAAGTCTTGAATGAAGATTGATTGTGGCATCAGAGGTTTGGACATTTAAATTTCAGAAGTCTTCAGATGTTGCATAACAAGAGAATGGTGCAAGGAATTCCCAGAACTAAAATGCCAAAGGAGCTATGTGAAGAATGTTGTCAGGCCAAACAACACATAAACACATTCAAGGCTGAAGTGCCAACTCGATCTTCAAGAATGATGGAGATAAACTACTCTGATGTGTGTGGTCCTTTTGAAGAAGTATCAATAGGAGATAATCATTACTTTGTATCATTCATTGATGATTTTACAATGAAAATTTGGGTATATCTAATCAAGAGAATGAATGAAGTACTTGAAATACTTAAAAAATTCAAGATAATGGCTGAAAAACAAAGTGGCCTTAGTATGAAAGTTATCAGAATAGATGGAGGAGGAGAGTACATCTCTCATGAATTCAATGGTTTTTGTGAAAAAGAAGGGATATTGCATGAAGTAACAGAACCATACACTCCCCAACATAATGGCACAACTGAAAGGAGAAACATAACCTTAATAAACATGGCTAGGAGTATGTTAAAAGGGAAGAAAGTGCCTCATAAATTTTGGGAGGAAGCAGTATCAACTGCAGTGTACATATTAAATAGGTGTCCAATCAAGAGACTGGACACAAGGACACCTGAAGAAGCTTGGACTGGAAGAAAGCCAGTTGTGAATCACTTGAGTGTTTGGCTCATTGTGCTTCAAGCATGTACCAGCTCAAAATAGGAGGAAGCTTGATGACAAGGCTGAACAAATGGTGTTTTTGGATTATGATGCCACTGGGGCTTACAAGCTGTATGATCCAAACAAAACCAAAGTAGTGATAAGCATAGACATACTAGTCGATGAATCAAGAGGTTGGAACTAGACAATGAATGCTATCAGCCCAGGCATACCAACCAGACCAGCGAACAGTGCAGTAGCAATTGAACTGGTTGACGACCAGCCAGTAGAGGTAGCAGATCAACCTGCTTTTGAACCTGTGAGGAGATCAATATGAGCTAGACAACCTTCAATCATATTGCAGCCATATGAAGTAACATCTGACTCAACCATCAATGCAGATGGAGATTTAATTCATTTTGCCTTGCTTGCTGAATCAAAACCAATAAGTGATGAAGAAGCATTGAGTGATCCTAGAATGGTAGCTGCAATGGATGAGGAGCTCGAAGCCATAGAAAAGAACAAAGCATGGGAGCTAATGACCCTACCAGTGAATAAAAGACCTATTGATGTGAAATGGGTCTATAAACTAAAATTGAAACCTGATGGGCAGATTTCAAGGTACAAGGCTAGACTTGTAGCAAAGGGATTTTTGCAAAAACATGGGCTGGACTATCTACAAGAAAAACCCTATTTTGTGGCCAACTTTATAAATATTTTGTGGCCGAATAAAACCCTCACAAATTTGTGACCGAAAAAGCCCTCACAAAGGTTAAAATTAAAATTGGTCATCTTTTGTGGCTGAAAAAGCCCTCACAAATTTTTAAATATTTAACTTGATTTTGTGGCTGCCTAAGCCCTCACAAAATCACAACATTGTGATTTTGTGAGGGCTTAGGCAGCCACAAAATCCAGTTAATTATTTAGGGATTTTGTGAGGGCTTTTACAGCCACAAAAATGAATTTTGTGAGGGCCAAATCCGTGGCGGTCTATGCGGCCACAAAGGATTGGGGATGTGGCATTACTGGCTGCAAAGGCCGCCACAAAGGGCACCCAAATCCAGCTGGATTTTCTGGCCGCTCAGGCCGTCACAAGTGGACTATCCGTTAACATTACTGGCGGCAAAGGCCGCCACAAAATCCTTTGTAGCCGCTGGCTTTTCTGACGGGCAAGGCCGCCACAAAAGAAATGTACCGTTGGCATTGTGGCTGCTTTGGCCGCCACAAATACCCATACGAATTCTATATATATCTCTCATTCCTAATTCATTTTCACAATACAACTTCTCTCTAAAACTTATTTCTTACTATTCTCTCCTCCTTCTCTCTACAAATTACTCATCATATAAAGTTGGTAAGTTTAATTTATATTATGTATGTAATTAATTTATATTATATATGTAATTAATTTATAATTTTATTGTTTAATATGATATCACTAATTAATGTTATATATTGATTTTTATTTTTATAGTGCTTGTTAATTATTTCGAAGACTTGCAAGTATCGTACGTGAGTGGAAGCTTGAAGTCAGACGCTACTCGGCATTCAAGTTAGTATTTTATATATTTTAAATTTAGATTAGTATATATATATTTATATATATATATATTATTTTTAAAATATAGATTATTAATATATATATTTAGATTAGTTTTATAAATTTTATATAGGTTTGTATAATGATATAGTCTTGATTAATAATTTATTATATTGTTTGAAAATTAATTAATATATAATCCCCTAATTAATTGACATATATATCAAAGTTATTGATTTTTAAAAAACATTATTAAAATTTATCATATTAATTATTATTTTTTGTTATAAGTATTAATATGTTATTATATTATTTATAATTTATTATATTGTTGGAAAATTAATATATATATATATATAATGTTTATTTAATTATTATTTTTTTTGTTAGTATTGATATTTTTTGATAGTATTGATGTATATTTTATTATTGTATTCGGTATATATTTTATTATTGTATTGATAATAATATATTATATTGTGTGCAAATGCATGCTCCCCTAATTGACATATAAATATGTCAAAATTTATATTAATGCTTTTGAAAAATAAAGCAATTAATATATAAAATATCGATATATATATATATATATATATATATATATATATATATATATATATATATATATATATATATATATATATATATATATATATATATATATATATATATATATATATATATATATATATATATATATATAAAGCAACTATGGATTTAGACCGTAGTTGGATGTACGATAGAAATTTTCCCGAAAGAAAGGGTCTTAAACAACGTTTTGCTAACAAGGTCGAAGAGTTTCTCAATTTTGCGAGAGTGCAAAAAATTGTCCAAGATGAAGGGGGAATGAGATGTCCATGTTGTTTATGTCGATGTAGACGGTTTTAAAGTGAAGATGAAATAAGAGTGCATTTGTATGCAGACGGATTTATGCCTAACTACTGGATTTGGACTAATCATGGAGAAGAGTCTCCGGTCGCGCCTAATACTAGTACATCTTTGGAGAATTATAACATAGGTCCTTCAAGTAGTACTAACATGTTAGGTATAGATTATTATAACTATCAACACTTTGAGGCGATGAATGATATGATCTCGGATGCTGTTGGGGTTAATTTGTCATTCAATGAAGATCAATATGATGATACGATGGACTTCCCAATGAAGAAGCTCAGAGATTTTATGGTCTTTTGAAAGAGACAAATAAACCATTGTTTGAAGGTTCTTCAAACTCAAAGTTATCAATGTGTATTAGACTGTTAGGTCTAAAGTCTCAATTTCGAATGTTCCTGATTTAAATCAACCTCATCCAGCTAGGGCTCCTCCTTCGACTACTAGTGGTGCCATTGAAGATGAAATTCAATTTCAAAGCATGATGTCTCCTCCAACACAAATGCATAATACTTTTGAAGGACTTCTTTCGTCGAGTATGAATGCAGGAAATAATGATGGTGGGAGTGGAGCTGATCAGACGAATTATTATGAGGATTGATGTGATCATTTGAAGAATTTCATAATTTATTTTTGGGTTGTATGACATTATTAATGTGTGTTTAATTAATTTCCACTTTGTAAGACATTATTTGTTAATTTTGGGTTTGTAAGACATTAATTTTGTTAATTTTGGAATGCATGTTTTATTTGATTTTATCATGATTGCTATAGCTAGCTTTAATTATTATTAATATTATGTTTTTATATATAATATTTATTTTAATTTTAATATTTAATATTTAATTTTAATTTTGTTGAAATTTTAATTTAATTTTAATTTAAATTATAATTTATTTATAATTTACATTAATTTAAATGAATGTTTAATTATAATTATAATTATTAATTTAAATATTTCAATATTTAAATATTTTATTATTAATAATTTAAATATATTTTTATTATTTTAAATATTTTATAATTCATATTTTATTATTTAAATTAATCTTTAATTTAATTATTAATCTTTATTTTTAATTTAAATATTTTATTTTAAATTTTTAATTATATTTAGATTAGTTTATTATATATATATATATATTAAATTTAATTTATAATTAAATTATATTTCGAATTTAATTTAATTATAATTTAAATTTTAATATTATAATTATATTAATTTATTATATATAATATTATAATAAACTATTAATTTTGAAATAAAAATTAATTTATTAATTACGTTGGCATTTGTGGCGGCCAAAAGCCCTCACAAAATTCTGATCAGGCAAATTCAACCTGTCCTTTGTGGCGGCCTATGCCCTCACAAAGGCAGACTTTTGTGGTTGCAAAAGCCCTCACAAAATCCTGTCCTTTGTGGCTGCAAAAGCCCTCACAAAATTTTGTGACCAGCTTCTTTGTGGCTGCCAAAAGCCCTCACAAAAGCCACATTTGTGGCTGTTTTTTGCCCTTTGTGAGGGCTTTTGGCCCTCACAAAATCCAACAATTCTTGTAGTGCGTGCCCATACCCGTTATGCGGGTTTTTACCCTACCCATTGTGGGTTTTTTTGCTCCAGTAGCAAGAATTGAAACAGTAAGAATGGTAGTTTCAATTGCTAGCTACAAAGGTTGGTCTATGCATCAATTAGATGTTAAATCAGCCTTCCTCAATGGCTTATTAGATGAAGAAGTGTATGTGAAGCAGCCCCCTGGATATGTGAAAACAGGCAAAGAAGATCATGTTTACAAATTGAAGAAAGCTTTATATGGCTTGAAGCAAGCACCTATAGCTTGGAACAAGAGCATTGACAGATTTCTCATAGAGCAGCAATTTGAAAAGTGTGTGAATGAGCATGGAGTGCATGTCAAGAAGGGAGCAGCAGCACCTGCACTGTTGATATGCCTCTATGTTGATGATTTACTGCTAACTGGCAGTGATGTAATGAAAATCAGTGAGTTCAAATTCAGAATGAAGAAGGAATTTGAAATGACTGATTTAGGCGTGCTAGCATATTTCCTTGGTATTGATTTTGAAACCAGAAAAAAATAGAATTTTTATACATCAAAGGAAGTATGCAAGTGATGTATTAAAAAGGTATAAAAAGCAAGATTGCAATGGAAGCATCACCCTATCAGAATCAGGGCTGGTGCTGTCCAAAGAAGGCAATGATGAGTTGATTGATCCTACAACCTTCAAGCAAATTGTAGGATCCTTGAGATACTTGTGCAACACTAGCTAGGCCATATATCTCTTATAGTGTTGGGTTGATTAGTAGGTATATGGAGAAGCTTAGGACATCACACTACATGACATCAAAAAGGATCTTGAGATACATAAAAGAGACCATTGAACTGGGTCTGCTGTATTCCAAAAAACGAGATGAAGAGGAAGTTGAACTTATTGGCTTCACTGATGTTGATTGGTGTGGAGACATGGATGATAGAAAGAGTACCACGGGCTATGTATTTAATATCAATAACTCACCAATATCATGGTGTTCAAAGAAGCAAAGCATAGTAGCATTGTCCACATGTGAAGCTGAGTATGTTGTTGCATCCATGGGAGCATGCGAAGTTGTGTGGCTGGAAAAATTAATGGCGGAACTGGGACTGAGAAGTAACAATGCAGTGAAGATGAAGATTGACAACAAATCAACAATAGATCTAGAAAGACATCCAGGTGTTCATGGAAGGAGCAAGCACATAAAAACAAGATTTCATTTCCTAAGGGATCAAGTAATGAAGGGACGATAAAGCTGGAGCACTGCAATACAAATGATCAAAAGGCTAACATCTTAACCAAAAACTTGAAGAGAGTGAAGTTCCAAGAGATGAGGATTAAACTTGGATTAACTTCAAATTGAATCACTTTGGAATTAGGGAGCATGTTAAATGTAATTCAAATTGATTGTAATTAGTTAGTTAAAATGTAGTTAGAAGTTAGTTAGAGAATGGTTAGAAGTTGGTTTAATTTGTTGAACTAAATCAGCAAATCTGCTTCTATAAAGCCAAGATCAATCCAATGAAAAACTGTATTAATCTTCAGACATAAAAATTATTATTAAGAATGAAAAGATCAATCTTAAGAAAACGAAGATCACTACGCCAAATTTGACATTTAACAGCGCCCCTTTTACAGCGCTTGCTACACACAAGCGTTGTTGTAAATGTATTTGAAAAATAACGGAGCCTTTTACAGCGCTTTTATTCACAAGCGCTGTTGTAGGTCATATAATGTTTGCGCATAATGTTGTAAGGCTTTTACAGCGCTTTTCAAAAAAGTGCTGTAAAATGAAGCGCTTTCGCGTATGCTTTTACAGCGCTTTTTTCACAAGCGCTGTAAAATACGTGCGCTTTAAAATAATTGAACCACCTTTTACAGCACTTTTTTCACAAGCGCTATAAAATACAAGCGCTTTCATTGAATTTAACTACCTATTACAGCGCTTTTATTGACAAGCGCTATAAAAGACATAAATTTCAAATAATTATATACGTTGGGAACCCTCATATCCTCTACATCTTTCATCACCTCTACTCTGGGAACCCTCATACCCTCATATCCATTACGTGTTGTGCCGCCATCTACCTATTACGTGTTGTCTCAGGTATTTTTTTTTAACTAGATTTTTTTTATCAAATTAAAAATTCATACCACATGATCTGTGTTAAATCTCTTCTACTAGTCAAAAACTCATACCACATGATCTTCGTTTTCTGACTTTTCTATTTTCTTCTCTTTTCTTCTCAATTTCAATTCCTCTCAAATATACAACTTGTTCTAACAGTGATGAAACAAATTAAAGACATTAGCTTTAATGAAAAATCAATTTTGAAGTGTGAATTTTTATATTAAACATCCTTAAAGTATTGATGGTTGCAACTTGATGATTACATTTTTAATCTTGTTATCGAATTCATTTTAGAATGTTGGTCATAATTTTAAAATAAGATAAAATTCATATTATGAGCAATAACAATTTTTGAATATTCAATGTTGGTAGAACATTAAAGTTAATAGTTTTAGAAAACAAATTGTGAAGGAGTTAATATTGATTAATTTTGTAAAAAGAAAATACTTTTATGATTGAATTGATGTTGATTTATTTT
>JBBPBR010000006.1:37138551-37155984 GCA_037974775.1 Cicer pinnatifidum
AAAAAAAAAAAAAAAACCTCGTTGTTCATAAATATTTTACTCTTCAAACTTCGTTGTTTGCATCCACGTCTATCTAAAAGCTCGAGTTTCGATATAGATTCAATCTTTGTGGCAACAGCTGTTAAGTACAAAATTTAGATTAATCTTGCAAATAAATGTTGGAATATAGATATCCAATATATACACGTGTTTTTTTTTTCCGACATCGCAAAAAGATAAACATAAGGACAATTCATAAAATAAATTTTTTAATTAAATTTATATAATATTCCTTAAGATTTTGAAGTGAAGCCTAGTCCATACGACTATAACTCAATAACTTTCAATGTTGTACTACACCATTTATGTATAAAAAGTATTTTAGAAACATCAACATAAATATTTGACACCTTATATTCAATACCTACTTTTCTTGATATTTGTAGAAAAGAAAATGCAAACTTATAAATAAGGATGGAGATAGTATTCTTAATATTTGTAAAAAAGAAAATGAAAATTTATAATTAAGAATGGAGATAGTAATTAAAAATTAAAATGTAGGCACACACTAAGTTTGAACATTTCAAAAACATGATATTTTTTTATAGATAATAACAATAATTTTATAACACATAACTTTGAAAACTAAAAAATAAAACAAGTGTAAACACTAAATCTTGAACAATATTACAAACAATTATTAGATAGAGTAGTTGATTCAAAAGATACTATTGAATATCAAAGATATCTACCCAAACCCGAAAATCAAATATAGTAAAAAAATATCTTAAAATAAAGTGAAGTACTAGCCTCTAGTACTTCAGTTTCACTAGAAAAGCTCAATCGATTGCTTTTCGTTATTGTGTTGAATTTAACCTACATACAAATATATTATAGGGGAAACATAAAAAAGATGTGAGTTTATCTTTAATTATGTAAAATGAATAAAATCATGTATAGATTAACACACGTTCGTGAATCATATATATATATATATGGATAAACTTTCAATGGTAAAGCATGCACTACTTGAAATTCATATGGGGTGAAAAATAACTTAGGAAAATATGGATTGAGAGGTTATGTTATGTGCCATATATATAGTGCAACACCCGTCTAGATTGTATATATTTTTATTGTGCACTCTCACTAACACTAGTTGTACGATGACATCTTCGAGATAACACTTGAAAGTGTAAACTTAATAAATCAATTTCCTCTGATAAAAACTAAACTCAATTTTAAGTTTTTTAGATGGTATATGAAACACAAAATCCATATATATCCTTAATCACACACGCACATATATAACTCACAAGCGTTCAAAGCTAACAAGACGTTCAAAATAAAATTTAATGCACTTGTAAATTTATTAAAAACTTGAAAGTTGAAGCCTTAAAGGTTGTCACGTAACATTTAAATGTTTTTTTACCTTTACTTGTACTATAAGCACTTACAACGATCATATTTGCAAAATCCACAACGATGAAGGAGACACTCGTAATTTAGACAATCGATGTCTGAGATACATGTCATAGCTGTAATGTATAAAATAAAATAAAAAAATATCATTGAAAATAGATTAAGAGTTTTGTAGAATATGAAAATATGAGAATGGACTTACCACCAACATATTCTAGAGCAAGACATAAGAACACTAAAAGGATCATAGTATAAAAAACCTTCAGAGTTTTAGCCATTTTTTACTCTACCTTGCATGCAACAAGTGTAACATCCTAAATTTGATAATAAACTATTTTATTAATTAAATAGAATTTTAATAATTAATTTGATGATAAAATTATTTTAGAATATATGTTGATAAATTTTGTGAGTAATTTTTGTTATAGGGATGCTTTCTATGATGTGCTGGTTTGATAGATATTATATTTAATGAGCAATATAAATAATAAATATTTCATTTTATTATTTTATATATTTTTCTAAAAATAATAGTATTTTAGTATAATATTTTACTTTATCATTTTATATATTTTTATAAAAATAAAAATATTTTAGTGTAATATTTTAAAGAACAAGATTTTATATGATTTTAAGTGTATATGTGAGTTGGTAATTATTATGATATTTTCTTATATGTTTGACTAATGTTAAGTGTGTACATATTTATATTTTAATCATTTTTTAAGTATCTCTTATTTTAATTAATTCTAAATATATCTTATTTTAATTATTTATTTTATAAATAATTATCTTCAGATCGTAGTAATATTGTGTTTGATTTTCTTTGTTTTTATATACTTATTTTGGAATTGTGATTGTATATATATATATATATTTATGATTTAGTAATTAACATAAAATATTATTGTTATATTTATTTTATAATTTTGATTATTTTCTAATATGATTATATTATTATAAGATGAATATTTTAAGAAATAAGTATAAATTGTAGGGATTATTTTGAATATGAAAGTTTCAGTCAAAGTAATATGTTTTTTTTATATATTGATTATTTTAATTACTCTAATTTATAAAATATTAGTAATATTTGGAAAACTAAATGGTGTTTGGAGGAATATTAAAAAGGAGATTAAATAATTATTAATTTTATTTTAACAAAATAAAAATAATAACAGTAAAGCAAAAATAAAAAGACCAATGGGTTGACTCTATGAACCCTGATTGTAAATAAAATAAAACAAAGAAAAGAGAAGGGAGTTAAACGGGCAGCCGTAGAATCAAAGAGTAAACACAACAACAACCTATCGTTTGACACCAGTAATCGATAACTGTTTCGTAAGAGTTTCTCCGTTTTCATCCAAATTTGAGTATTTCATTTAACTCATCAATTAAACATAATGTCCAGATTTTTAACAACCCTAATTTCTCTCTAAAATACCCGACTTCTTCGTTTGTAGACTTCGTTATTTTGCACCGTTCTCCTTCACCGTAAGTCCGATTTGAGTGAAACCAACGCCAAAATGACCAGGTGAAAAGTGGCTATATTATCCACTGATTGGGTTTCTGATTTATGGTAATTTTCCTTGACCGGATTTCGAATTTTGTTTTTAGAGTATCTTCTCATAATTTATTTTTAACGTTTACCCATAAACTGTCGAGTTAGATCGATTGAAGAACAAAAAATCAATGAACAAAGGTTGTTTGCTCGTGGGATCGTATTCGTATGTGAAAGCGTCAAAATAAGGTAAGGCGTGAGAGAGCGTTTGAATTTATGAGTATAATATATTGTGAGATGAACGAAAAACCGTATTTCCCAACGATTCATCTGGGGCTCGCTACGTATGGCAGTAGCCCTTTGAGTGATAAATTAATTAATGTGCAAATATCAAAATTGTGAGATTAAAATATAGAATAGAAATATTTGTAGGGTGTTGATTGATTTAATTTATTTGAATGTGTGATATTGATATTATTGTGATATTGGGTGTCAAATTAAATTTATATATATGTGTGATTAGGTGAGTTTATGTGATAACAAAATATGGATGTGTTGCGATAATTTTATATAATGATGATGATGATGTACGATTAATAATTCTAATGCTATAAATTTGTGATGAGTTTATGTGATGATGATAATAATGATGTTCTAAACCGTGATGAGAATATTGAATTAACCTCATAGTTGATGAAATAATGGTGATTTCAATTTATGTTTGAGATGACGGTTTTAATGGAGTATCATAAACCAACGAGGGGAGAAAATAAATATTATGAATTTATGGAGTCGAGATTATTTTGTCATCATATAGGTAGGGCCTGACAAGCCTAGTGATTCAAGGGAAGTACAACTGAATGAGCCTGATCATGGCGGTATGCTGTCGAGCCTTAAGGCAAGATTATTAGACCTTGGAGGTATTCGGGTGGGGAATTCCTAGGTAACTTGGAGGTAGCACTCCAAATGTCGGGAGCTACCACGCAACACACGTTTACCTCGAATGTCACGTATATGTGTCTCAGGTTAAGTTGAGGGGATCTATGAGGACAGGGCCAATTTGAATTGTCCGTCCACCGGGATGGTGGCATGGTATCAAGCCTCCTAACCAAGCACTTCAGAGTTAGAATGGTACCATATTGTGAAGTATAGTCTAAGCTCATGCATAACATTGCATTTCCTTGTGATTGTTTTGTTGTGATTGATGTGTTTCAAAGGTAATAATAATTAGATGATTTGATGCATATTATAAAGAGATAATTATTTTACTTGAGTGACTTTGATGTTATAGTATGATATTATTTAATTAAATATTTTAATATATCATAAAGTGATTATGATACGGTTCTATTATGATTGTTTGCGTGTTCTTTTTACTTATATTATACTATTAGCATGATTTTAAAACTCACCTCATTCGTTGTTTGTGTTTGACTGGCTGGGCCCTGAGTTTGCGAAATCGCAATTATTACAGCTTAATGAGTCTTGAAGTTCAAGTTTGGGAGGAATGTGACACCCTAAATCCCAAAATAATATATATAATAATTTATATAATATTCCTATAAAATTTGCAGCGGATAAATAAAAATATATTTCCAAGGAATTAAAAACTTTATATTTAATTTAGGATATCACATTTCTCAAAAATAGAAATAAAAATACTTTAAATTTATTTTATCCATTAAAATAGTATAATCTTGATAAGCTTGATTTAAGTATAATCACTTGATTTAATTCTAAAAACTTACTAGTACTTCTAAGGTTTTCATACAAAATTTCTATTTGAATTAAATAAGTAAAATACAAATTAAAACCCTTTTTCCCGGTATCACCTATAAGAGTGGGGTTCCTCTCAAACTTGAACTTCAAGACTCATTAACCTGTAATAATTGCGATTTCGCAAACGCAGGGCCCAGCCAGTCAAACACAAACAACGAAGGAGGTGAGTTTTGAAATCATGTTAATAGTATAATATGAGTAAGAAGAACACGCAAACAATCATAATAGAACCGTATCATAATCACTTTACGATATATCAAAATATTTAATTAAATAATATCATACTATAACATCAAAGTCACTCAAGTAAAATAATCATCTCATTTTAATATGCATCAAATCATCTAATTAATATTACCTTTGAAACACATCAATCACAACAAAACAATCACAAGGAAATGCAATGCTATGCATGAGCTTAGACTCTACTTCACAATGTGGTACCATTCTAACTCTGAAGTACTTGGTTAGGAGGCCATGATACTATGCCACCATCCCAGTGGACGGACAATTCAAATTGGCCCTGTCCTCATAGATCCCCTCAACTCAACCCGAGACACATATACGCGACAGTCGAGGTAACCGTGTGTTGCATGATAGCTCCTATAACACCCTAAATTTGATAATAAAATTTTTTATTAATTAAATAGGATTTTAAATAATTAATTTGATGTTAAAATTATTTTAGAATATATTTTGATAAATTACGTGAGTAATTTTTGTTATAAGGATGCTTTCTATGATGTGTTGATTTGGTAGATGTTATATTTAATGAGCAATATAAATAATAAATTTTTATTTTATTATTCTATATATTTTTCTAAAAGTAATAGTATTTTAGTGTAATATTTAAATATAAAAATAAAATATTTTATGCGATTTTACGTGTATATACGTGTACCCAATTAATGTAATATTTTTCTGTGCAATAGATTGATGTTAAGTATGTACATAGTTATATTTCGATTATTTATAACTACTTTCTATTTTAAATTATTTAATTTATAAATAACTATCTTGAGATGTTAGAAATATTGTGATTGATTTCCTTTACTTTTATGTATAACATATGACATGATGATTTTATACATCTTTATTGTGATTTAGTAATAAATATTTATTTATTTTATCGTTTTGACTATTTTATAAAGATGATAGTATTTTTATGGGTTAATTTTGAGAAATATTATAGTAATAATTATAGTTATTATAAAAATGTGTTTTATGGGTTAGATCCATATAGAAGAATAAAACCTAATTAAACATATTAAAATAAATAAATAAATAAATATCCATATAATTGTTTCTGTAAAATAAATAGATAAATAAATAATAATGATACATTAAAATATATAGGACAAGCTAAATTGTAGAATCCGATTGATATATGTAAGGTAGGCATGGGCTGTTAACTAAATTTACAAATATTTAGATGAGTTTGTTAGGTTTTGCTAATATTTAGATGAGCTTGTTAGATTTTGCTGCTTGTTTTCTATCCGCCGCTTTCCAAAACAAAAACATAAATAAAGAGACCTTGTGAACCCTGATTTTTACTAAAATAAAACAAAACAAAGAAAAGGGAAGGGAGTTGAATGGGAATCCGTAGAACCAAAGAGTAAACACAACAACAAACCTATCGTTTTTGACATCGGTGATCGATAACTGTTTCGTAAAAGCTTCTCCGTTCTCATCCAAATTTGAAATTCGTTATTTTGCATCGTTCTCCTTCACCGTAAGTCCGATTTGAGTGAAACCAACGCCAAAACGACCGTGTGAAAAGTGGCTATATTATCAACTGATTGGTTTTCTGATTTATGATCGATTGAAGGAAAAAGAGTCAATGAACAAAGGTTGTTTGCTCGTGGAATCGTATTCATGTGTGAAAGCGTCAAAATAAGGTAAGGGGTGAGAGAGCGTTTGAATTCATAAGTATAATATATTGTGAGATGAACGGGAAAACCGTATTTCCCAACAATTCATTCGGGGCTTGCTACGTACGGCAGTAGCCCTTTGAGAGATAAATTGATTAATTTGAAATATGAGAATTGTGAGATTAAAATGTGAAATTGAAATTTTTATAAGGTGTTGATTGATTTAATTTTTGATACTTGTGTGGTAGTTAATATTTGTTATTATTGTGATGTTGGATGTTGAATGAAATTATGTGTACATGTTTGCTTAGATGAAATTATGTGATGTGATAATAAAATATGGATGCATGGTTTGATATATGCTTACGTGATGATAATGATGATTTTTGATTGATGATAGTGATGTTATAAAATTGTGATGAGTTTATACGATGATCATGATTATTTATAATTATTGATATTATAAAATTGTGATGAAAATATTGAAGTACCCCATACTTGGTGAGATAGTGATGTTTCATAAATATGGTGCTCTTAATGGAGTAGTCTAAGCTAACGGGGGGAGAAAATAAATATGGTGAATTGTGAAGTGAAGATTATTTTGTCATCATATAGGTAGGGCCTGACAAGCCTAGTGATTATGGGGAAGTACAACTGAATGAGCCTGATCGTGGCGGTCTACTGTCGAGCCTTAAGGCAAGATTGTTAGACCTTGGAGGTATTCTGGTGGGGAATTCCTAGGTGACTTGGAGGTATTCTGGTGGGGAATTCCTAGATGATTTGATGCATATTAAAATGAGATGATTATTTTACTTGAGTGACTTTGATGTTATAGTATGATATTATTTAATTAAATATTTTGCTATTTCGTAAAGTGATTATGATACGGTTCTATTATGATTGTTTTCGTGTTCTTCTTACTCATATTATACTATTAAAATGATTTCAAAACTCACCTCCTTCGTTGTTTGTGTTTGACTGGCTGGGCCCTGCGTTTGCGAAATCGTAGTTATTACAGGTTAATGAGTCTTGAAGTTCAAGTTTGGGAGGAACCCCGCTCTGATAGGTGATACTGGGAATAAGGGTTTTAATTTGTATTTTACTTATTTAATTTGAATCAAATTTTATAGGAATATGATATAAATTATTATATATATATTATTTTGGGATTTAGGGTGTCACAGGAACAGTTATGGCTCTCCAGTGTCAAACGATAGGTTGTTGTGTTTACTCTTTGGTTCTACGGCTGCCCTTCCAACTTTCTTCCCTTCTTTTGTTTATTTTATATTATTAACAATTAGGGTTCATAGAGTCAACCCGATTGGTCTCTTTATTTATATTTTACTATTATTATTTTTATTTTGTTAAAATAAAACTAATAATTATTTAATCTCCTTTTTAATATTCCTCCAAACCCCATTTAGTTTTCAAACATTACTAATATTTTATAAATTACAGTAATTAAAATAATAAATATATAAAAAAAAACATATTACTTATAATAGAAACTTTCACATTCAAAATAATCCCTACAATTATACTTATTTCTCAAAATATTCATATTATAACCATACCATCATATTAGAAAATAGTCAAAATTATAAAATAAATAGATATAACAATAATATTTTATGTAAATTACTAAATCATAACATATATATATATAGATATACCAACGAACGTCCTGGATCAAAGGGTCACCTATAATAGACTACGCAAGATAAAAGGTAAGAAATTCTTTTTTCAATTCTTGTTCAAAGGTTTGCATATGATATATGGCGTTACAGAATTTAATAAAACAAAACCAAACCCATAAACCACAAGAATTAAAAGTAGGTAAATCGTCAAGGAAAATATCTAAATTGGTTGTTTTGATAAACACAAATTGAAACACAACAAAGAAAAAACAAAAGTTCATATTAAATTTAAAACTCTTTCTGATGCACAAGATCAGCAATTAGCTGCAAGTGCAGAGCATACTTATATAACATAATTATGGATTTGATGCAAATAAAGGCGGAATATAATTAATACATAGTAAACCAATACTTACAATGGGAACTTGATTTTGGAAAACGGAAAAGAAAATACAAGATTATGAAAATGTAGGAGACACTTAGTAAACTCTTAAGATTTCTAACAGATATTTGCTTGCTGTATTTCACTCTGCCTTGAGCTTGAAGAGGAGCCTTCCTTATATAGAGAAAGGATTCCGCTTGTGATGCATCATGAGGTGGAGGAAATGATGAGATTCTTTCCACTTTCGGTGCCATGTTTTGTCTGTTGATGCAGATGGCAGACAAGTGTCCATTATCTTTTGCTTTTGCGTTTTGCTTTTTTTTTTTTTTTTTTTTTTTAAAAAAAAAAAAATGGGTCAATAGTATCGGGCCATTTATTTTATGGATATGATGCCAAAACAATCGTCTTCATTTTCATAATCCATATTAATAATGTCTTCCGAAATACTATCTGAAGAATGTTTTGATGATTGGCCTTACTTTTGAGGAGTTGGGCCATGATTTCAAAATATTCTTCTTCTGTTTTTGCTGCTGCAAGCTGTGTTTGGGCAAAAGATTTTTGGGCCAAGAATGTAGTTACCATTGGGTCTGGTTTCCTCATTCCTTGCTTTTGGAGCCACGTGGATACAACTTGTTTTTTGATACTTTGAGGAATAGAAAATTTTGTCCACCATCTGACTTTAAATTTTCTGACCAAGATTGTTTGGGTTTCTTTTTGGTTGATGTCAAAATACCATGCTAATACCCATGGTAGAAAGAATTTTGTAGAGAATAGCATTAGAGGGTGAAAAATGCGTTCTCTGTCTGTTGGTTTGTAATTTGTTTTGTATAATTGGAAGCTTTCTTGGACTTCCGGTTTTAAGATTTCTGGGATGGAGCCAAAGAATTTCCACCAATGAGCAAACCATTGAGGAATTTTTGAAGGTTCCATAGTAAGGTTAAAGAAAAATAGCCAAGTATGGCTAAATTTTTGGTTTTGAATGAGAGAGGTGTTATACCAGGCTTGCTGATAATCCCAGTAATTAAAAGTCCTGCAATGGTTTATTGTATTTTTGAAGTCCAGTGGGAACTGTTTTAGTGTGTGTAGGTTTGGTCCCCATTCTGAAGGTGGGATTATTTTGTGGATTTTTGCGGTTGAATAGGCTACCGGGCCTTCTTTTGGGTTATCTTGAATTGTTACAGATCCTGTACATTCAAGAATCGCTTTATAGTAAGGCTGGGATTTTAATAAATCATATGGTTTGAAAAACTAGCCTTCTGGGAAAAATTTTGAGATGAAGGATTGAGGATTTTTATTATAGAAATGATCCTCAATTGTCCAAATGTTTTGGTAATCTATTTTGACAAAATATTCTGATTTTTGTTTGAACAAAATATTGTCAGAATTATTTAAAATAGTTTTTGAGGTTTCTCCATGGGAGATTTTTGAAATTATTTTACAGGATGGTTCCTCCTGTAAAGGTTTTGAAATAATTTTTTGGGAAGATTCTCCCCTCTCCTGCCCCTTAAACGAAGGCAATTGAATTTGGAGGGATTCAATCTCCTGTTGGAGTTTGTGAAGTTTTGCAATTTTTTGAAGTTGAAGGTTTTCCTCAATTGAGTCCTTTATTTCCTGGAAATTGTCAGGACCAACTAATGTTTGGCTGGCAAGCCATTTTTGAATTTTGTTTTGCTCGTCATTCTCCTCTACAACTTCTTTCCAAGACCGGATTGGTTTTGCAGATGAGATAGGTTTTGGGGTTTCTTGAGGTTGGTCCTTTTGGACCTCTATTCTTTTTGATTTTCTGGGCATCACTCAAGTCCTGTTTTGGAGAAATTCTCTGGTTAGAAAATCTGGAATTGAGTTTTGTTCTCCTTTTATAAATTCAATTTCAAAATCAAAAATGCTAAGAATTGCTTGCCATCTGGCAAAAATTTGTTTTGATGCAATGTTTTGAACATCTTTTTGTAAAACTTCTTTTGCAGATTTGGAATGGTTTAAACAGTCTTTGGCTTGTTTTTGAGATTTGGAATGGTTTAAAAACTGGGTTTTTTAATTTTGGATCAATTGTCTCAATCGGGGAGATAGTGGAATTTTGTTGGTTTTCTTCTATCTTTGTTAATTGTTTTGCTATTGTACTCAGATGGACGTTTGTAAAATTATTTTGTTGAAGGATATTTCGAATATCTTTTTCAGAACTATCACTTGGGATTTTGAAGGGGGCAGCATCTACTGGCTTTTCTGTGTGTTTTATTATGATTTGTCTTAAAGGTGGGTGTTCAGACTGGATCTTTTGTCCGGCTGCTAAATCCCATTCGGGAGTTTTGTTTCTAGTTTTGTTTCTAGTTCTTATCCCTAGGTTTTGGGTGAAGGGATAAGAAATTTGGTTTTGTTTAGCATAACTTTCAAACCATTCAAAAAACAGAATATGAGATTTGTTTTGTAAAATGAACTTGTAAAACTCATTCTGGATGTCATGCCTTTGTTTTAGAAAGTTTTTGAAGAACCAAGTTCTTTTTTCTTTATTTTTTGAAGCATAAAAATCATTATGGAGAATAGTTTTATTAACTTCAAATTCTTTTTCTATAACATTAAGTTCATTGACAACATTTTCAGTTATAGTAGAGAAAGAAGGTGAAGTTGGTGGAGAAATGTTTTGTTGCTCTTCATTTGTGTTTTGGGGTGCTGTGTAAATTTGATGCGGTATATTTGTGGAGTAATCAACATTTTGAAAAGAAGCACTTGGAATGTTAGAACATGAGAAACGTGGTTTTGTAAAGTTTTCTAATTTTTGAGGCAATTGTATGACTGGAGATGGTCTAGAGGAACTAGCATCAGAATATCTGGCACTAGAAGTTCTTGAAAAGCTAGGGGTTCTTGAAAAACTTAGTTTTACCCTACCATCGTTATATTGTATGACTTCTTTGAGATTGTTATTTGGTTTTGACTGTTGGAGAGACTGTGGTTTAACATCTACTTCCAGAATCCATTCTTCAGGAAGATCAATATCTTTCCAAAGGATGGTTTTTGGAATAACAATGTTTGCCTTAGTCAAATCTGTTTGTAAAAATAGTGTTTCGCCTTTTTTGTTTTCAAAATGTTTTGTTGCCGTAAAGGCTGAAAACATTGCTTTGTAATGAATTCTGTAAATAATAGCTACAGGAATATATCCTTCTATCATTTTGTAATTATGAGTTTTGATTTGCAGTATCAGGGATTTTGTAATGTTTGGATCTTTTAAAGACAAAGAAAAATTTGGATAACATCCGAACCAAATCGGTCCTTGACGTAGACTAGATTCGACTGTGCTTATAATTGAATCTTGGAAGTTTAAGAACCTAGCATCCCGTAGGATGCATAGGATTGAAGTGTTTAATCCTTCTCGTGTTAAAGGTTTTATACCTACTTGAACAAGACCTATATGTATGAAATTATATTTTCTGTCCTTGTGTTTTTAGAGAGTTTTTGAAGAAAGAAGATTTATTGTTTCAAAGGGATCAGAAAGGGTAACATCACGTTCTTCCGTTTTGATAACATAATCGGTTTTTAAAAGATCTTTGAAAAGACTAGATACGTAGACCTCATCTTTTTTGATTTTTGGTATTTGCCAATTGTTTATGGATTTTTGGAAGTCTTCAATAGTAATTTCTTCACTATTAATGGGTTCCCTTCGTTCTGGGAAGTTTTGGGTAGAAGGAGATGAGTAAGAAGAAGTTCTACAAAAGAGATTATCCATCTTTAAAATTTTGTCTTTTTATTTTGAAGAAACTTTCAAGGATTCACTGCCCTTAAACGCCTATTCGTCGGCTTAAATACGGGACTTACAACCCAGAAACTATTATTCTTCAAGATAAACTTTCAAAATTTTTAAATATTTATAATCGTTTTGTGTCACCTATTCCCCCCCAAGTCTGATACCAACGAACGTCCTGGATCACATAAAATCTTGTTCTTTAAAATATTACACTAAAATACTATTATTTTTAGAAAAATATATAAAATAATAAACTAAAATGTTTATTATTTATATTGCTCATTAAATATAATATCTATCAAACCAACACATCATAGAAAAAATCCTTATAACAAAAAGGTAAGGACGATTATATATATATATATATATATATATATATATATAATCACAATTCAAAAATAAGTATATAAAAACAAAGAAAAACAAACACAATATTACTACGATCTCAAGATTCTATAAATAATTAAAATAAGATATATTTAGAAATAGTTAAAATAAGAGATACTTAAAAATGATTAAAATATAAATATGTACACACTTAACATTAGTCAAACATATATGAAAATATCATATCATATTAATTACCAACTCACATATACACTTAAAATCACATAAAATCTTGTTCTTTAAAATATTACATTAAAATACTATTATTTTTAGAAAAATATATAAAATAATAAAATAAAATGTTTATTATTTATATTGCTCATTAAATATAATATCTATCAAACCAACACATCATAGAAAAAATCCTTATAACAAAAATTACTCACAAACTTTATCAACATATATTCTAAAATAATTTTAACATCAAATTAATTATTTAAAATCTTATTTAATTAATAAAATAGTTTATTATCAAATTTAGGGTGTTACAAGGAACCCCGCTCTGATAGGTGATATCGGGAATAAGGGTTTTAATTTATATTTTACTTATTTAATTTGAATCAAATTGTGAGTATTAACTTTAAATCACTTGCAAGTGTTGATGGTTGTATATAGATGAGTAGAGTTTTGATATTGATTTTGAAAACAATTTAGAATGTTCGTCATGATTTAGATAGTATGAAATTCATATTATTGGCAATAGTGAAATTCTTTTTGAAAAATTATCTAAATTTTGGATTCTATAATTGATGTATTTTACAAGTAGATTTTTTTTATTATATGAATTAACATAACAAAATGGTATGCATTAGATTGGTATGTGTAGAGTGCATCATGTAGATTGATATGTGTAGAGTGCATCATGTAAATTGGTATGCGTATAGAAACTAAAATTTATTTTATCAATTTTTTTTTATTAATTATAAAATTGCAATTTTTATTTGAAAATCAATTTTTAAGATTAGAACAAAACTCCAAAATATTTAAAATTGAAGATATGTTATGTTTTGGACCAATTTTGTGACTTGATAGAAACTGATGGATGTATCTATAAGCATGTTGAGTAGTTAGTGTGAGAGGAAGCTACTATTTTGTAAATTTATGAATTAGTGCAATTCATTATCATTATCATATGTCTTATGTTTTGTGTCATGTGCACTACTTTAATGTATATAAATATACAATTTTTTTTTTAGTTTGATAAAATAAGAAAATAAACTGGAACTACTTTAGAAGTGTTAATTAATTGTAAAATTAAATTTTATTTTAAAATATAAGCTGAAAATAATAATTTTTACAGTGATTTACTATTTAGAAATGGGTTTTTCATGATTAAAGTACGAATGAATTTTTAGAAATCTTATAGATTTTAAAAAATATATGTGATTTATTTTATTTGTATTGTATTTAGAAACGTGATTTATCTTAATTGTTTTATTTAGACTAGAATTATTGAAAACTAATTTAAAGGAAAATTTGGAATTCTCAATGATTTTTTTTTGTGCTAAATGATTAGTGATATTTTTTTAATAATAATTTAAGTCAAGAAATCAATGTTTAGAAAGATGTATAATCTTGAAAGTGGTTTTTGCACTACTGATTCTATTTGGTTTGGTAATTTATTGTATCTTCTAGTAAATAATTATTTATCTTATCTTTTACTTGAAAAATCTGTATATTCTTCCATTTGTTGTAACTTTTAAGCGATGGTTAACTCAAAAGAAAATTTAATCGTGATCAATTTGGAGAGTTAGACCTCTATGAGAATATGTTTCATATTTAGAATCATCGTTTGAGTTATGAGATTAACGTAAAATCTTGGTGCTAATTTTTGGATTAATTATTTGAATATGTATATGATTATGTAAATATTAAATTGTTCGTGTTTCAAGTGTTTAATTATTGGGAATTGGTGTATAGAGTTAGAGTAGTCGAGAGCATCTAAATGTGAAATAGTTTTATATTTCTTCAATCGAATTATTGGTTATATATTGATGTTAGTGGCCTTTCTTTTGTTGTTGTAACTAGTAGTAAATTACAAATAAATTATTGTGAAGGTGTAATTAATTGAATTTTTAACTTGAAGTGAGGAGTAGGAGTTGTGGCGCCGCCTTCACACTCCTGAACCACCACGTTAAAGATACTTTTAATTATCCATATTTGAATTTGAATGATTGCAGTTATACTTCCTTAAGTAGTTGACTACATGAGTAGAAGGGATTAGCTACCCCGATGACTCATCGTCAATAAAAGAGACAACGATAACTCATTATTTTGTTAGAAGTACCTTTTAATTTTATTTTTAAATAGTTAAAAAAAAAATGTTCATTGCTTATATCAATTGAATGAATTTAATTATTAAATATATGTTATTAGGAAATAGTATCTCTATCATTAGTTTTTTTTTTCTCCTTGATTATATACAGAGTATGTTTTTATAGAGTAATTGATTATAAATTATTATAATATTATTAAGTTGTTAGATGTATTTAATATTTTAAAAAATTGCTCTCTTTGTCAGACCTAAATTAAATTTGTTGAATGTTTGGTAATAGGATTTATATTTTATTTTAAAGAGTAAAACTAGTAATATTTGGTTTGAAAGAACTAGTTGAAATTGACAACGTACTTGGAATGTATTTCATTTAACCAAACTAAATGAACTACGTTATTATAGACAAAATCTATATATTATGTTTTATATGTAAATTACAGTGAGTAACTCTATGAACTACGTTATTATTGACAATTGTAACACCCTAAATTTGATAATAAACTATTTTATTAATTAAATAGGATTTTAAATAATTAATTTGATGTTAAAATTATTTTAGAATATATGTTGATAAATTTTGTGAGTAATTTTTGTTATATGGATGTTTTCTATGATATGCTAGTTTGATACACATTATATTAAACAAACGATATAAATAATAAATATTTTATACTATTATATTTTATATATTTTTCTAAAAATAATAGTATTTTACTGTAATATTTTAAAGAACGAGATTTTATATAATTTTAAGTGTACATATGATTTGATAATTAATCTGATATTTTCTTATATGTTTGACTAATGTTAAGTGTGTACATATTTATATTTTAATCATTTTTAAGTATCTCTTATTTTAATTATTTCTAAAGATATCTTAATTATTTATTCTATAAATAATTATCTTGAGATAGTGGTAATATTGACCCATGTGTGTAAATGATTTAAAATGTTAATAAAATAAAATAAAAGAACAAGGAAGGAAGCTTACGGCTAACACCACTAAAATCAAGAGGAAACCAACAATAATCGTATCGTTTGACATCGACGATCCATAACTGTCCCAGAACAGTTTCTCTGTTTTCGTCTAAATTTCAGTATGTTTGTTTTACTCATTTATCTATTCAATTAAATACAATTTTTCAAATTTTTAACAACCCGAATTTCTCCCTAAAGTACCCGATTTCTCCGTTTACAGAAATCCTTATTTTGCACCGTTCTCCTTCACCGTAAGTCCGATTTTAGTGAAACCAACGCCAAAACGACCGTGTGAAAAGTGGCTATATTATCCACTGATTGGTTTTCTGATTTATGGTAATTTTCTTTGACCGAATTTCGAAATCAGTTTTTAGACTATTTTCGCATAATTTATTTTTGACGTTTACCCATAAATTGTCGAGTTAGATTGATTGAAGGACAAAAAGTCAAAGAACGAATATTGTTTGCTCGTGGAATTGTACTTGTATCTGAAAGCGTCGAAATAAGGTAAGGGGTGAGAGAGCATTTGAATTCATGAGTATAATATATTGTGAGATGAACGGAAAAACCGTATTTCCCAACGATTCATCCAGGGCTTGCTACGTACGGCAGTAGCCCTTTGAGAGATAAATTGATTAATTTGAAATATGAGAATTGTGAGATTAAAATGTAAAATAGAAATTTTTATAAGGTGTTGATTGATTTAATTTTCGATACTTGTGTGGTAGTTGATATTTGTTATTATTGTGATGTTGGATATTGAATGAAATTATGTGTACATGTTTGATTAGATGAAATTATGTGATGTGATAATAAAATATGGATGCATGGTTTGATATATGCTTACGTGATGATAATGATGATTTTTGATTGATGATAGTGATGTTATAAAATTGTGATGAGTTTATACGATGATCATGATTATTTATGATTAATGATATTATAAAATGGTGATGAAAATATTGAAGTACCCCATACTTGATGAGATATTGATGATTCTTAAATATGGTGCTCTTAATGGAGTAGTCTAAGCTAACAGGGGGAGAAAATAAATTTTTTGAATTTGTGAAGTGGAGACTAATTAAGTGTTTAATATTTGCTTCCTCTAATTGTGTTATGGATTCTACATTCCTACCTAAATGAGTAAATAAAACATGAAATTACTTGTTAAGATTTGAGTTAGCTTTAATTGTTAACAAGATTATGTTAGTTACTTGTTGATTATTGTTTGTCTTTTGAACTATGATTTTTGCGCTCTTGTTTTATATGAATAGTTGAAAGTAATAATTTTGATTGACCAGCTGTATGTTTCAAGTTACTAATCTCATTCAGGTAATCTTAGTTATCAAATGTCATACCTCACTAGTTAGTTGTTTTAAAGTTCAACTTTCACCCTTAATCAATTTAAAATATTTAGTTTTGATATGTGTTTGTTTAAAGTGTTTGATCTAATAACTAATTGATTGAAACATTGATTTCCGTATGGATT
>JBBPBR010000006.1:37169120-37223496 GCA_037974775.1 Cicer pinnatifidum
ATATCGGAAAAATTTCTCAAGAAAATCTATAATATATTTTTCTCTAAAACAATTTTAAATTATTTTTTTCTCGAAAAATTGTGAGCAAAATAAAAAAATTATTTTTTTGGAAAAAATTGATTTTTTTGAAAAAATTGATTTTTTTGAAAAAATTGATTTTTTTTGTCTTGATTAAAAAAAATTTGAGAAAAAATCAAAAAAATGTAAATCTTTAAAAAATTGAGAACAAAATAAAAAAAAAAAATTCAATTTTTTTTTTTTTCAAATTAAAATGGGTTTTTATTTGAAAAAGTGGGTCCATAGACCAACAAAATTTTAGGGGCATTTTTGTTTTGAGGCTTTTCTTTTTAGGAGATTTTTAAACTGTCAAATTTCAGGATTATATCCTGCACTCTCATATCTAAACCTGTCACTCTTTCAATCAACGTGAATATACAATTTTAACTTTTATAAAACCTTCAACTTTTTTAACTTTCCATTTTTTCACCCATATTTCCAAAATATTCAAAAGTTTCCCAAGTTTTGAAATGGCAATTTCCATAATTTTTTAAACTTTCGAAATAGAAAATTCTATAATTTTCAAAACTTTTGAAATAGGAAAATTTCAAAACTTTTCATTTTGAAACTTATTACAAATAGTTAAAAAGGTAAAATTGTATTTTCATGTGTCTTGAGGGGTGGGTGGTTTAGGTGTAGGGGTGCATGGTATAATCCTCATGAAATTTTTGACCCTACAACATGTGAGTTGAGGCCAATAATTAGTGGGCTTGTCAAATTGATCTGCTCTAACAATTAATGTATAAGCCACTAGAGTTTAACTTTTATATATAATAGAATTTGCTTATTCACAAACATGTGTTCTGATTTGACTTTACTTTCACATTTTACCATTTATTCTTGATTTTATTTATGAAATATATTACTTTGATTTTTTAGATGAATGATGGTGATATCGATGAAATTTTTTTAACATTTGAAAGCTGGATGAAAAGAAAGATATAGATACTTAAGTTTTCTTTATTTTTTTTTTATAGATAATAATTTTTATTTTTGTTATTTTGATTTCCTCATTTTCTATAGAATATAAATAAGAAAAATGAATCATTATGTATGTCATATGAATGATCCACAACTATAACGCTTCACCTATATTGTTTGTTGGTTTGACGCATTGCTAACATAGACATAACATATATATTGTGTTTGAACACTATAGGACAATGAACTTTAACTATACATAGTATTACAATAATTTTGTACTATCACAATTGTCATATTTTTAAATTTATTATAATATATTACAACAATTTTGTATTATCGCAATGTTATATTTTTAAATTTATTATAGTGTTACAGTAATAATGTTTTACTAAAATATTTTTTTTGAAATAAAATGATTTACAATACTTTTTTATTTTTAAAATATTTTATTTTATGCAACGGTTATAAAGTTTTGTCGTACCTTAATTAAAAAAATGCCTACAAAAATAGTTTTAACTTGGCAACAGTGTAAAGTCGTTGTAAATTTGAAAAACCGTTCTGTAAGAGGTAGCTACAACTACAGTTTTCACATATTGTTGTAGTTTCAAAATAAAACAGTTTCGTAAGGCATAAGCAACACCTTGATTCTCCATGTACAGAAAATTATTCTTGTAAATTATTACAATGTTTTTTTTTTACATTAAACAACGATTTTTATGTGTTGCAGTAGTGAAAAAATGTTATAGTGTTGTGTTTGAAATTGAGTTGTAATGATTTAGCTTACTAATAAAATATAGAGTTTTATGATTGTGTGAATTTTCAAGAAAATCAAAAGTTAGTATTCTATTTTGAGAGTCAAATTTGACAATTTGATATTTGAAATTTTGTGAACCTATTTAAAAAACAACGTTGATCGTTGAAGTCTCGAGGATTTTGTTTTTATAATAGTGGAGACAATCATCGAGTTAGATTTGGAAAATCATTTTGGAATATAAAGTTGTGAAGGTTTCTTTAAAAATGTAGTATTAAAAAGTTTAGAGTTAAGATCAAATTAAAGATTTAAATTTACTTATATTTTGTCATTACAAAATGAGCTGTAAATGTGAATGTGAATAATAATAATAATAATAATAATAATAATAATAATAATAATAATAATAATAATAATAATAATAATAATAATAATAATAATAATAATAATAATAATAATAATAATAATAATAATAATAATAATAATAATAATAATAATATTTTTACGTGTTTGCCCAAAAAGAGCAATTTACATTCATTTTTGCCCACTTATTTATTTCCTAGGAGAAAGCTGGAAGAACACTCTGTTATTTTATAATCTTCCCCAAATCAAGGAAAATCTCGAAAATAGTTGGAGCAAGGAAGAAAGTTGGGAAGTAGATAGCTACCCCAAATCAACTCGAATCGAAGGGAAAATTTCCATAGAAAGTAGTGAGTTCTTTAAATAGTTTTCATTTTTTATGGGCTTTATGGGTGTTGATTCTAATGAATTTTAAAGAGTTCAAATGATTTATGGAGCTTCTTAAAATCTAAGGGTAAGGGAAATTATAAATTTTAGCATGAAATAAATGTTTGTGAAACTACCGTTAGAGTACGCTCATAATAATTATAAATTTTAGTTTTCATTTTTTTATGGGCTTTATGGGTGTTGAGTCTTTTAATAGTTGCATTCACATAATAATTCAAGAGAAAGAGTTAGAGTACGCTCATCCATTTCATAGTTGGCCGTGACCGTAATGGACCACATGGTTCTTCCTGGTATTGATGCTCAACCTTATCCTTATAAGGATTTTTGAGTCCTGCTAGTCTGAGAGACTTTGCACATAGGGTTTGTGAGATATTGCACATTTGTAAATAGTATTGGTCTTTGAGAGGCTAAACATTTATGATTTACGCTTTTCGAAGAGAGTTTTGAAATTTTGAAATCATGTTCACCAACATATAAGTATTCCATTAGGGGTGTTTGTAACGTGAGTTATGTTTGTTATGATATATATATATTTATATATATATATATATATATATATATATATATATATATACTTTGTGTATTATTTATGACCATGCCATAATTGTTAAATGTTAATTGTTAATTTCAGTTAGTAACCATTTACATTATTGTAGAATTTAACCTTTTCCCTCAGACGATGCTAGACTTCATTCTACATACACGGGAAGAATAGTGATAACTAGTAGGAAGGTTGATGCAGTATTCCTTGTGGGACTCACACACGAGAGGATCAACTACCACGTACCTTTAGAATTGGCGCTCGTGGCGAGTGAAGCATGAGCAAACGTAGAGGGTGTTTCAGCTAGAGAAGACATGGAAGCCACCGTGGGTGTGTCGACTCCCTCAGTAGAAGCAGTAGATGTGGTGTTTGGACCAAGGGCTAATGCCAATAGGAAAAATCGAGATTCAGTGTGGGACTCACACACGAGAGGATCAACCACCATGTACCTTCAAGATTGGTACTCGTGGAGAGTGGAGCATGGGCGAATGTAGAGGAAGCTTCAGCTAGAGGAATATGGATGCCACTGTGGGTGTGTCGACTCCCACAATAGAAGCAATGGTTGCATTGTTTGGACCAAGGGCTAATGCCGACATGAAACGACGTTGCAAGACCATCTAGGTTATGGGATGACTTTATATATGACATGCAACGTCATCTCTTGTCGGCAATATATGTCGGCATTCGATGAGGAGGATGAGGTTACTTCATTGAGAGATATTGCTTTATACAGGACTTGTATGGTATGTATTGCTTTAATTTGTTTTCATCACTTAATTTGTTGGTTTATTTTTGCTTAATAATTGAAGTTTTGTGCATCTCTGTACTGCAATATTGAAAGCATCTCAACTATACATTAAAATTAATTCTAATGTAGATTATTTGAATTCAAAATAATAAAATCTTTTTCGACCGCTATTGAGGACACATATCCATTTTATTGCAAATGAATCAACTGTATAGGACCGTTAGATATTATATTTAAATTGACCAAGTTAATTTAAATTACAACCTTAACGCACCATGCCTAATTTCATATGAGTCCAACATTAGTGAAAGAAAGAAAAAAACTGCTTCTATATAGAAATAAGGGAATGGAAAGGCATTTTATCGGAGTACCTCTGAAGCAGATAAGTCATATTGAGTGGGTCTTAGCTTGTGAAGTAGACCTATATATTAGTAACATTATTATACAACCAATCAAAGAGAAATATTAATTTTAAAGGCATACCGAAAAATGAAGATCATACTATACATGCTATAAAAATTGTTGTCATTTTGGCTTTGTAAGAATTCTTTCAATAGAAGTATCATTTTGTTATTTTGTTTTTTCAATGTCATGTGAATTATTTTTTTCTAATTTTTCCACAAAGAAGTTATTTTGTTTTGATTTTGTCCACTAAATTTTATATTATCTACACCCCTTTAACGTTATTATATTTCATTACATTTATGACAACGATTTCTATATTCGTCTCTTTTTATAAGCACTTATATTTTTTTCACATATATTAGAAAAGTAGATAACAAATTTAATTTGTCTATTTTATGTGTATATTTTCCTAAAATAACATTTGACACATTTTATGGTTTTAGCAATGTATAATTTTGGTTTCTATAGCTAGTTTTCATTTCTTAATTTTTTTAAATATATAAAAAAAAAATCTTAAAGTTTTGACTGCTTAAATTAAGTCTTTACACTTATTATTCAAACAAATTTGGTCTATATATAAATATTCTAATAAATTTATTCTTGAATCATGGTTTTAGGTAATACAGGAACATAAAATATACAATGTTAATTGAAATAATAAGTTAATGTAAACAAAAACTTACTATTTTTAATAAATTTTAATAAAATATTATATTTATTCTCTTTTTTTTATTATTATAAAATTCATTTCTTATAGTAAAAATAAGAGTCCACCTTAAATCATTTTTGAGAGATCCATAATAGACACCAACTATTGATAGATGATTAAAAAAAAAAAAAAAAGCAAATGTCCAAACCTTGTGCTTGAGTGGGGATGTTGGAAAGCAAAACAAGCGACAATATTATGAGGAAAGTTTTAAAAGATCTCAAAGATGATAGAGTCTCCATTTTCTGCATTTGAAAAGAGGATTTTGGAATTTGATAGATATAAAAAACACAATTATTATACTTTATATATAGTGGAGAAGTTAAACCCAAAACTTCCTATGCTTATGACGACCTATAAGTGACTATCTATTCTATTTTTAAATAACAAAGCAAAATATTCCAACGAAAATCTATGATTGTATTGTTTTGATTGTTCTTTTGACTTACACAAATCTTTCTATATATAGACTTTTTAACTAATTATATAATGTTGTTATCTTTTTATTTTTGGATAAACAATAATGTTCTTAGTGCCATGTCACGTTGAAGATATATATATTAACTTTTTTAGGTAAGCAAAAAATTAATATTTTTTACTTGACATAGCAAATATTTTATTTGTTTCGTTCTCATTATAAACGCCTCATTTGAATTGTGCACATTTTTAAGAAAAATGATTAATTAGTTGTATTGATTGTAATAGTAAAAAAAATTATTTATTAAAATATTTTTATTAATAGTAATAGTTAATATATAGTTCAATGAGTTGAAACATAATGAATAAAGTCAGAAATATTGTTAGATTCATATTTTAAATGATCTAGAATCAAAATATATAGATTAAAATAGAAAAAATGTAAATGGATAATTAGTTAGATATTTCAAACATAAAGCAACAATGATAATGTTTCAATAATAGTAATAATCAAAACCAATTAGTATTCTTACATTTTTCAAAGTAGAAGACGCTTAATCTCAATTAAGTCTCTAAAATAACCCCTTCAAACCATCTACATCCAAAATTATATCTTCACTAAACATACAACGATTAAATAAACATAGGAATTGTAGTGGATAAATTTTACAGATTATAATGGTTTTAACCACGGTTATAAGACAACATTTAAACCTTGTTTAAAAATCATAATTTTTTTTTTCAAATGTTAACCGTATTTTTCAAATAATGATGGTTTGAACCACTTTAATTATCGAGTTTTACTAAACAAACTTATGAATATTATGGCGGTTTCAACAGACTAATTTTCTATTCTATTTTTTACAAAATTTGGTTCAAAATTATGGTTGTCAAATAGATATAGCAAATATCTTGATGGCCTTGTAATAATAAAAAGAAAATATTAATATTCTCTTTCTTTTATTCCACTAACAATATAAAAAAATATAATTCAACATAATCTTCAATCCAAAAAACTATATGGATAACTCAACTCGCTACTTCAATATTGTTTAACTTGTTATCATTGTAGTATGTTACACTTTAAATGATCTTTTTTAATTTTGATATAGATTATAGGAAGGAAATGTTGAGTTAGAATTATGGTATGAATGGATTTTGTATGCAAGAATACATATTTGATTTGGGTGAAATTAATAAGGGGAATTGTAATTCTTTAAACTTGTATAACACTCAATCTGTATAATGTCCATAACATTCACCAAATATTGTATTGCAATGATTCTTAAACCATTAGAAACTTGAAAAAATTATCTTCAAATTAGACACTGAATCGTTGATTTCTACACATTATATAGTAGGAGAAATCTAAGGTTATAAGTTATATAATATTTGTTGTCCTATTTTTGTTCCTTCATGTCTTTTTTTCATAAACCGAACTATTTGGATACTTATCTTGAATAATAAATATCATATTTATAAACTAGACATTCGAAACTTTTTAAAAAAATTTCTTTAACTTATATTCCACATCGGTTGACATTTTAATAAAATTGTCAAAGTTGATGTATAAATGTCAAAAATTCTGCTGGTATTAAAGTTAACTTAAATTCAACATAGGTTTCCACTAGGTAATGTTGTTCAAGACCTTTGAAACAAATAGACACATCCTGAGTTCCATATATATTATTTCTCAATACAATTATTTTCAAATTCATTAAAATTTCATGTATTGATTCTTGAATACCTACTATGGTAGAATATTCATGTGGTATTTTCTCATATTTTACACATGTGATACATATTCTCTCAATTTCTCCGAGCAAAATTCGTCGCATTGCAATGTCTATTGTATTTGCTTGGCCTTTCATAAGTGGAGACAAATAAAGTGTCCATAATAAAGACGCTTACTGTCTACCCTTGATTCAACACACTTCCACTGTAGTGTTCGAGTAAATACTTTTATTTTTTTCTAAATCATGGTAATATATTTTTATCACACTCTTAAATTAATTGTTTATTTCTCTTGAAATATCTTTCTTTAATGTTTTTTTTCAATTTTACACACGTCTTTTTTTAGGATCCCTGCATCCATTATGTGGCATAGGGGTTACGTCCGTATAAACCTTAATAGTATAGCACTTATATGAATAGTTCTTAATGCCGCATCTCTTCCGAGATCAGGACATTTTATTATGACTTTTGCTCGTTGCATGCCTTGATCGACTACTATTCGAATAGCATTTGCTGTTGCAGTTTGAGCAGCAAAGAGGGTCCCCCTTCGCCCCCCTTCCTATGCTTAACTGAATGTTGAATCTATCTATTTATTGGAAGAAAATAGGATTTTTCTTATTAACTTAAATTAACTTAAAATTATGCCCCCTAAAAAACATATTGAGGGTCTAATTAAATTAATTGACTTATAATTCCATCTTTTACTTTCTCAGTCGTAGACTTAAGTATGCCAAATATTTTTGAAACATAGCCTAGAATTTTATTTTCATTCTATTTGTCTAAAGGTGTAATATACCTTTAGAAGTGATTCAGTAATTAAATCTTTATGATTTTTTATTTATTTATTTGTGTTTTAGTTAAATCCTCTTCAAGCATTTATTAATGTATCAGGAGTAATATTAGATATCCATTTTTCTTTTACTACATTCACAAGAATATATCTAAGTTTCTAATATAATTTGAATATAAGAAAAATGACCATTATCATATATAATATAAAACTTCTCTGCCGATTTTTCCTAATCGAGCCTCTCGATATGTCATTATACCCTCAAAGTAGAAAGAATTACAATCCCCATTCCTCCTACAACTCTACTAATTTTTTAATAGTTAAGAATATATTTGTAGACAAGGTGTACTGATCCTTTTAAAATTTTAAAAAAAAATTATATGATCCTTTCCTATTTCTCCGTAGAGTTCAAACTAAAAAGTATTTATTGCTTTCCAATGTTTTATGATGTTTTCTACAAAACCCTCTCGTAAAAATTATTTTCACAATGTTTTCGGTGATATTAGCAAGTGGTATTTAAACTATTTTTTTTTAGTCATGTCAGCATTGCATACAGTGACACCTTAAACTCGTCACAATTTCATAACATCATTATCATCAATCAAACATCATCATTATCATTACATAAACTTGTGTCATACAATGAATCCTTATTTTATTATCACATCACATAAATTCGTCTAATCAAACATATGAATAGAATTTCATTCAACATCCAACATCACAACAATATCAAATACCACACAATTATTCAAAATTAAATCAATCAACTTCTTATAAATATTTCTATTTAACATTTTAATCTCATAATCCTAATATTTTTACATGAATTAATTTATCTCTCAAATGGCTACTGTTGTAAGTAACGAGTCCCAAATGAATTATTGGGAAATACAGTTTCTCATTCATCTCACAATATACTATACTCATGAATTCAAATATTCTCTCACCCATTACCTTATTTAGATGTTTTATCAAACACATAAATCAATGGAAATTTTCAACAGCAACTGTAGATCGACAACATACAGCGAACGAATCCGAATAAATGATGAGTTCACAAAATCGCTGAGACAGGATTGATAAATTACGCGAAACATAAAAATAAATGTTAAATAATTACTAATAATTTTAGGAACAAAATTTGAGTCAAAACGATGAGAAAAAACTGCAGAAAAAGTCTCACCCACTTGTTGGAGAGCCGAAAGTGTCAAACATTAACTTCCCTGAAAAATACAAGTGAGTAGTACTTCTTAAAGATTTTGACGAGAGGAATTCAAAAATGATGTCATTTTTTTGAGACAACAAATGTGGTGATCGGAATCGGCCAAAAACAACTCGTCCAAGGAAAGAAACACAACTGTTTCTGATTAAATGAAGTTACGATTGATAAAATTGATGCCAAAAATGGATTCAATGGCCGATTTCGTGTGGGATAGAGATTGTGATCATTTAAAAATGGAAAGGAATTGGTGGGGATGAATTTGAGATAAAAAGGGTTTTTTTGATGGATATGTGTGTTTTCTTGCTGAAGAGAGGAAGTCTTTAAGGGCAGATGAAAGTGTGTAGGTAGCAAATGTACAGGTGCATGAGTTAAACAAGTTGTAAGGCCCAACAACGGGGAGTCTAGTTTGTGTCTGATGCATGAATGAAGGTGTAATGAGCATTTCTGAAGCGTAGGAAAGAAAAAGTCCAACCAGTAATAGCCTAAATGAATATGCAGAAGTAGAAAATAGGGCGTAAACAATCGTCTGGTCCCAAATTCATTTTTTAGTATTTCCAAAAGCCCTTAATAAATAAATACTCATTTTAACATAATATTATTTATCCTTAACATAGATAAATATAATTTTAACCAAAACTCTCATGTTCAAAATAATAACTATGATTATTACTATAACATCTTTGAAAATAATCACATAAAAATACATCATCTTTATAGAATAGTGGAAATGATAAAATAAATAAATATAACATCAACAATTTATATTACTTAATAATTAAAAATAAATATGTGCAACTATATAAAATAAAGAAAATCAATATTAGAATTACTAATATATCAAGATAATTATTTGTAAAATAAATAACTAAAATAAAATATATTTATAAATAATTAAATATAATTATGTATATACTTAACATCAGTCAAACATACAAGAAAATATCATATTAACTGCAAATACACATATACATGTAGAGTCGTCGAAAATCTTATTCTTTAAAATATTTACACTAAGATGCTATTATTTATAGAAAAATATATACAATAATAAAATATAATATTTGTTATTTATATCACTTATTTAGTCAAATATATACAAAATCAACGTATCATAGAAAACTCCCATATAATGAAAGTTAGTCACAAAATTTATCCACGTATATTCTAAAATAGTTTTAAAACCAAATTAATTATCTAAAATCATATTTTATTAAAAAAAATATTTATTATAAAATTCGAGGTATTACCTGAGGTTAGTTATCAGCTATAGTATCTTTATCCACCATATTTTATTGCTCCTTACATTCAATATAATCAACATGCTCCCATTTTTGGATTTTTTATATTCAATAAAATGTCTAATATGACACCCTAAATCCCAAAATAATATATATATAATAATTTATATCATATTCCTATAAAATTCGGGGTACTCTTGTGTTGCACGGTAGCTCCCGGCCTTAGGGAATAACCCACTAATCCACTTAGGAATTCCCCACTAGGTGTACCCCCAAGGTCTATCAGTCTTACTTTACAGTTCGACTGTAGCCCTCCACGATCAGGCTCATTCAGTTGTACTTCCCCATAATCACTAGGCTTGTCAGGCCCTACCTATATGATGACAAAATAATCTTCACTTCACAATTCACAATATTAATTTTCTGCCCTCGTTAGCTTAGACTACTCCATTAAGAGCACTATATTTAAGAATCATCACTATCTCATCAAGTATGGGGTACTTCAATATTTTCATCACAATTTTATAACATCATTAATCATAAATAATCATGATCATCGTATAAACTCATCACAATTTTATAACATCACTATAATCAATCAAAAATCATCATTATCATCACGTAAGCATATATCAAACCATGCATCCATATTTTATTATCACATCACATAACTTCATCTAAGCAAACATGTACACATAATTTCATTCAACATCCAACATCACAATAATAACAAATATCAACTACCACACAAGTATCGAAAATTAAATCAATCAACACCTTATAAAATTTCTATTTCACATTTTAATCTCACAATTCTCATATTTCAAATTAATCAATTTATCTCTCAAAGGGCTACTACCGTACGTAGCAAGCCCCGGATGAATCGTTGGGAAATACGGTTTTCCCGTTCATCTCACAATATATTATACTCATGAATTCTAATGTTAATATACCCCACTAAAACTATATATTTTTAGTTTTGTTTTTTTTAGTAAAATGGACATTCTATTTTTTGAACTCATAGATACAATAAAGTTTTTTTTCTTCTTCTTATTATCATGGAAGGCTAAATTCCCAAGATTAACTCACTATTTCGAAATTTCACCAAGACCTTGAGGTTTATTTTATAATGTTCATTTCATGTTGATAATTGTGTTCCTTTTCATTCAATTACATTTTAATTTTGATTCCTTAATTTGAATTTCAATAGGATTGATAAATTTAGTTTGATAGACATAATTTGTGTTTCTAATTTAATCAATTATAGTTTTTCGACGCTTGATTGTTAACTATAATCTATCAATTGTTATGATGCTTAATCTAGTAAAAGATAGTATTTCCAAAAGCCCTTAATAAATAAATACTCATTTTAACATAATATTATTTATCCTTAACATAGATAAATATAATTTTAACCAAAACTCTCATGTTTAAAATAATAACTATGATTATTACTATAACATCTTTGAAAATAATCACATAAAAATACATCATCTTTATAGAATAGTGGAAATGATAAAATAAATAAATATAACATCAACAATTTATATTACTTAATAATTAAAAATAAATATGTGCAACTATATAAAATAAAGAAAATCAATATTAGAATTACTAATATATCAAGATAATTATTTGTAAAATAAATAACTAAAATAAAATATATTTATAAATAATTAAATATAATTATGTATATACTTAACATCAGTCAAACATACAAGAAAATATCATATTAACTGCAAATACACATATACATGTAGAGTCGTCGAAAATCTTATTCTTTAAAATATTTACACTAAGATGCTATTATTTATAGAAAAATATATACAATAATAAAATATAATATTTGTTATTTATATCACTTATTTAGTCAAATATATACAAAATCAACGTATCATAGAAAACTCCCATATAATGAAAGTTAGTCACAAAATTTATCCACATATATTCTAAAATAGTTTTAAAACCAAATTAATTATCTAAAATCATATTTTATTAAAAAAATATTTATTATAAAATTCGAGGAATTACCCGAGGTTAGTTATCAGCTATAGTATCTTTATCCACCATATTTTATTGCTCCTTACATTCGATATAATCAACATGCTCCCATTTTTGGATTTTTTATATTCAATAAAATGTCTAATATGACACCCTAAATCCCAAAATAATATATATATAATAATTTATATCATATTCCTATAAAATTCGGGGTACTCTTGTGTTGCACGGTAGCTCCCGGCCTTAGGGAATAACCCACTAATCCACTTAGGAATTCCCCACTAGGTGTACCCCCAAGGTCTATCAGTCTTACTTTACAGTTCGACTGTAGCCCTCCACGATCAGGCTCATTCAGTTGTACTTCCCCATAATCACTAGGCTTGTCAGGCCCTACCTATATGATGACAAAATAATCTTCACTTCACAATTCACAATATTAATTTTCTGCCCTCGTTAGCTTAGACTACTCCATTAAGAGCACTATATTTAAGAATCATCACTATCTCATCAAGTATGGGGTACTTCAATATTTTCATCACAATTTTATAATATCATTAATCATAAATAATCATGATCATCGTATAAACTCATCACAATTTTATAACATCACTATAATCAATCAAAAATCATCATTATCATCACGTAAGCATATATCAAACCATGCATCCATATTTTATTATCACATCACATAACTTCATCTAAGCAAACATGTACACATAATTTCATTCAACATCCAACATCACAATAATAACAAATATCAACTACCACACAAGTATCGAAAATTAAATCAATCAACACCTTACAAAATTTCTATTTCACATTTTAATCTCACAATTCTCATATTTCAAATTAATCAATTTATCTCTCAAAGGGTTACTGCCGTACGTGTGACACCCTAAATCCCAAAATAATATATATAATAATTTATATCATATTCCTATAAAATTTGCAGCGGATAAATAAAATTATATTTTCAAGAAAATAAAAACTTTTGTAACTAATTTAGGATATCACGTTTCTCAAAGTACACATTCAACAATTCAAATTTTATTACTCAAATAAATCAATTCAATCTCAATGAACTTGATTTAAGTATAATTACTTGATTTAATTCTAAAAACTTACTAGTACTTTTAAGGTTTTCATACAAAAATTTGATTCAAATTAAATAAGTAAAATACAAATTAAAACCCTTATTCCCGGTATCACCTATCAGAGCGGGGTTCCTCCCAAACTTGAACTTCATGACTCATTAACCTGTAATAACTGCGATTTCGCAAACGCAGGGCCCAGCCAGTCAAACACAAACAACGAAGGAGGTGAGTTTTGAAATCATGTTAATAGTATAATATGAGTAAGAAGAACACGCAAACAATCATAATAGAACCGTATCATAATCACTTTACGATATATCAAAATATTTAATTAAATAGTATCATACTATAGCATCAAAGTCACTCAAGTAAAATAATCATCTCATTATAATATGCATCAAATCATTTAATTAATATTACCTTTGAAACACATCAATCACAACAAAACAATCACAAGGAAATGCAATGCTATGCATGAGCTTAGACTCTACTTCACAATGTGGTACCATTCTAACTCTGAAGTACTTGGTTAGGAGGCCATGATACTATGCCACCATCCCGGTGGACGGACAATTCAAATTGGCCCTGTCCTCATAGATCCCCTCAACTCAAAACCCGAGACACATATACGTGACAGTCGAGGTAAACGTGTGTTGCATGGTAGCTCCCGACATTTGGAGTGCTACCTCCAAGTCACCTAGGAATTCCCCACCGGAATACCTCCAAGGTCTAACAATCTTGCCTTAAGGCTCGACAGCAGACCGCCACGATCAGGCTCATTCAATTGTACTTCCCCAAAATCACTAGGCTTGTCAGGCCCTACCTATATGATGACAAAATAATCTCCACTTCACAAATTCACAATATTTATTTTCTCCCCCCGTTAGCTTAGACTACTCCATTAAGAGCACCATATTTAAGAATCATCACTATCTCGTCAAGTATGGGGTACTTCAATATTTTCATCACAATTTTATAATATCATTAATCATAAATAATCATGATCATCGTATAAACTCATCACAATTTTATAACATCACTATCATCAATCAAAAATCATCATTATCATCACGTAAGCATATATCAAACCATGCATCCATATTTTATTATCACATCACATAATTTCATCTAATCAAACATGTACACATAATTTCATTCAACATCCAATATCACAATAATAACAAATATCAACTACCACACAAGTATCGAAAATTAAATCAATCAACACCTTATAAAAATTTCTATTTCACATTTTAATCTCACAATTCTCATATTTCAAATTAATCAATTTATCTCTCAAAGGGCTACTGCCGTACATCAGCAAGCCCCGGATGAATCATTGGGAAATACGGTTTTCCCGTTCATCTCACAATATATTATACTCATGAATTCAAACGCTCTCTCACCCCTTACCTTATTTCGACGCTTTCAGACACAAGTACAATTCCACGAGCAAACAATATTTGTTCTTTGACTTTTTGTCCTTCAATCAATCTAGCTCGACAATTTATGGGTAAACGTCAAAAATAAATTATGCGAAAATAGTCTAAAAACTGATTTCGAAATTCGGTCAAAGAAAATTACCATAAATCAGAAAACCAATCAGTGGATAATAAAGCCACTTTTCACACGGTCGTTTTGGCGTTGGTTTCACTAAAATCGGACTTACGGTGAAGGAGAACGGTGCAAAATAAGGATTTCTGTAAACAGAGAAATCGAGTATTTTATGGAGAAATTCGGGTTGTTTAAAATTTGAAAAATTATGTTTAATTGACGAGTTAAATGAATGAAATAACATACTCAAATTTGGATGAAAACGGAGAAACTTTTACGGAAGAGTTATCGATCACCGGTGTCAAACGATAGGTTGTTGTTGTGTTTACTCTTTGGTTCTATGTCTGCCCTTCCAACTCCCTTCCCTTCTTTTGTTTGTTTTATTTTATTAACAATTAGGGTTCATAGAGTCAAACCCATTGGTCTCTTTATTTATATTTTACTATTATTATTTTTGTTTTGTTAAAATAAAACTAATGATTATTTAATATTCCTCCAAACACCATTTAGTTTTCCAAATATTACTAATATTTTATAAATAAGAGTAATTAAAATAATCAATAAAAAAAAATATATTACTAATAATCAAAACTCTCACATTAAAAATAATCTCTACAATTATACTTATTTCTCAAAATACTCACATTATAATAATACCATCATATTAGAAAATGATCAAAATTATAAAATAAATAAATATAACATCAATATTTTATATTAATTACTAAATCATAATAAATATATATAAAATCACAATACCATAACAAATATTTAAAAATAAACGAAATCAAACACAATATCAATTCTATATCAAGATAATTATTTATAAAAAAATAATTAAAAATAGAAAATAGTTATAAATAATTGAAATATAACTATCTGCATACTTAACATAAGTCAAACGCACATAAAAGTATTACATTAATTGGGTACATGTATATACACGTGAAATCGCATAAAATCTTTTTCTTTAAAATATATATTACACTAAAATACTATTTTTTTTTAAAATATATCAAATAACAAAATATAATATGTATTATTTATATCGCTCATGTAATATAACATGTATCAAACTAACACATCATAGAAAGCATTCATATAACGAAAATTAGCCACGAAATTTATCAACATATATTCTAAAATAATATTAGTCATCAAATTAATTATTTAAAATTCTATTTAATTAATAAAGTAGTTTATTTTAAAATTTGGGGTGTTACAGTACGTAGCAAGCCCCGGATGAATCGTTGGGAAATACGGTTTTCCCGTTCATCTCACAATATATTATACTCATGAATTCAAACGCTCTCTCACCCCTTACCTTATTTTGAAGCTTTCACACACGAATGCGATTTCACGAGCAAACAACCTTTGTTCATTGACTCTTTGTCCTTCAATCGATCTAACTCGATAGTTTATAAGTAAACGTTAAAAATAAATTATGAGAAGATACTCTAAAAACTAAATTCGAAATTCGGTCAAGAAAAATTACCATAAATCAGAAACCCAATCAATGGATAATATAGTCACTTTTTACACGGTCGTTTTGGCGTTGGTTTCACTCAAATCGGACTTACGGTTAAGGAGAACGATGCAAAATAACGAATTCTACAAACGAAGAAGTCGGGTATTTTAGAGAGAAATTGGGGTTGTTAAAAATCTGAGAATGAGTGTTTAATTGACTAGATAAATGAATGAAATAACATACTCAAATTTGGATGAAAACGGAGAAGCTTTTACAGAACAGTTATCGATCACCGGTGTCAAAAACGATAGGTTTGTTGTTGTGTTTACTCTTTGGTTCTACGGCTTCCCATTCAACTCCCTTCCCTTTTCTTTGTTTTGTTTTATTTTAGTACAAATCAGGGTTCACAAGGTCTCTTTATTTATATTTTGGTTTTGGAAAGCAGCGGATAGAAAACAAGTAGCAAAATCTAACAAACTCATCTAAATATTAGCAAAACCTAACAAACTCATCTAAATATTAGCAAAACCTAACAAACTCATCTAAATATTTGCAAAACTTAACAAACTCATCTAAATATTTGCAAAACCTAACAAACTCATCTAAATATTTGTAAAATTAGTTAACAGCACATGCCTACCTTACATATATCAATCTGATTCTACAATTTAGCTTGTCCTATATATTTTAATGTATCATTATTATTTATTTATCTATTTATTTTAAAGAAACAATTATATGGATATTTATTTATTTTTTTTTAATAATATGTTTAATTAGGTTTTATTCTTCTATATGGGTCTAACCCATAAAACACATTTTTATAATAACTATAATTATTACTATAATATTTCTCAAAATCAACCTATAAAAACACTATCATCTTTATAAAATAGTCAAAATGATAAAATGAATAAATATAACATCAAATTAATTAGCCATGAAATTTATCAACATATATTCTAAAATAATATTCGTCATCAAATTAATTATTTAAAATTCTATTTGATTAATAAAATAGTTTATTATAAAATTTGGGGCGTTACAATTCTCCCCCTGTTAAATAATTTCGTCCTCGAAATTTTCGGTGAGTGAACTAAATATCCAACTTATCATCATTAAGATTCAAATTTAGTCTATAATCATATTTAAGACATTCAATCTACCATTAAGCACATCATATAAAATTAAACAAACATAGCATGATAGACTAACATGACAAAATAAATCAATTAAACACACAACATTTATCATTCAATTATGAAATAAAATGTCTATCACATTTATCATTCAATTATGAAATAAAATACCATAGAGTTACTCACTATAATTTACATATAAAACATAACATATAGATTTTGTCAATAATAACGTAGTTAATTTAGTTTGGTTAAATGAAACACATTCCAAGTATGTTGTCAATTTCAACTATTTCTTTCAAACCAAATATTACTAGTTTTTAATTCTTAAAATAAAGTCTAAATCATATCACGAAACATTTAACAAATTTAACTTAGACTTGACAAAGAGATTAAATTTTTAAAATATCAATGAACATATTTTTTTAATTATTTTAAAATAAAATTAAAAGATACTTCTAACAAAATAATGAGTTATCGTTGTCTCTTTTATTGACGATGAGTCATCGGGGTAGGTAGTCCCTTCTACTCATGTAGTCAACTACTTAAGGAACTATAACTGCACTCATTCAAATTCAAATATGAATAATTAAAAGTATCTTTAACGTGGTTCAGGAGTGCGAAGGCGGCGCCACAACTCCTACTCCTTACTTCAAGTTAAAAATTCAATTAATTACACCTTCACAATAATCTATTTATAATTTACTACTAGTTACAACAACAAAAGAAAGGCCACTAATATCAATATATAACCAATAATTTGATTAAAAAAATATAAAACTATTTCACATTTAGATGCTCTCGACTACTCTAACTCCATACACCAACTCCCAACAATTAGAACACTTGAAACACGAACAATTTAATATTTACATAATCATATACAGACTCAAATAATTAATTCAAAACTTAGCACCAAGATTTTACGTTTGTGACACCCTAAATCCCAAAATAATATATATATAATAATTTATATCATATTCTTAAAAAATTTGATTCAAATTAAATAAGTAAAATACAAATTAAAACCCTTATTCCCGGTATCACCTATCAGAGCGGGGTTCCTTCCAAACTTGAACTTCAAGACTCATTAACCTGTAATAACTGCGATTTCGCAAACGCATGGCCCAGCCAGTCAAACACAAACAACGAAGGAGGTGAGTTTTGAAATCATGTTAGTAGTATAATATGAGTAAGAAGAACACGCAAACAATCATAATAGAACCGTATCATAATCACTTTACGATATATCAAAATATTTAATTAAATAGTATCATAGTATAACATCAAAGTCACCCAAGTAAAATAATCATCTCATTATAATATGCATTAAATCATCTAATTAATATTACCTTTGAAACACATCAATCACAACAAAACAATCACAAGGAAATGCAATGCTATGCATGAGCTTAGACTCTACTTCACAATGTGGTACCATTCTAACTCTGAAGTACTTGGTTAGGAGGCCTGATACTATGCCACTACAAGAGTGGACGGACAATTCATGAATGGCCAAGTCCTCATAGATCCCCTCAACTCAACCCGAGACACATATACGCGACGGTCGGGGTACTCTTGTGTTGCACGGTAGCTCCCGGCCTTAGGGAATAACCCACTAATCCACTTAGGAATTCCCCACTAGGTGTACCCCCAAGGTCTATCAGTCTTACTTTACAGTTCGACTGTAGCCCTCCAGGATCAGGCTCATTCAGTTGTACTTCCCCAGAATCACTAGGCTTGTCAGGCCCTACCTATATGATGACAAAATAATCTTCACTTCACAATTCACAATATTTATTTTCTCCCCCCGTTAGCTTAGACTACTCCATTAAGAGCACCATATTTAAGAATCATCACTATCTCATCAAGTATGGGGTACTTCAATATTTTCATCACAATTTTATAATATCATTAATCATAAATAATCATGATCATCGTATAAACTCATCACAATTTTATAACATCACTATCATCAATCAAAAATCATCATTATCATCACGTAAGCATATATCAAACCATGCATCCATATTTTATTATCACACCACATAATTTCATCTAAACAAACATGTACACATAATTTCAATCAACATCCAACATCACAATAATAACAAATATCAACTATCACACAAGTATCGAAAATTAAATCAATCAACACCTTATAAAATTTCTATTTCACATTTTAATCTCACAATTCTCATATTTCAAATTAATCAATTTATCTCTCAAAGGACTACTGCCGTACGTAGCAAGCCCCGGATGAATCGTTGAGAAATACGGTTTTCCCGTTCATCTCACAATATATTATACTCATGAATTCAAACGCTCTCTCACCCCTTACCTTATTTTGAAGCTTTCACACACGAATGCGATTCCACGAGCAAACAACCTTTGTTCATTGACTCTTTGTCCTTCAATCGATCTAACTCGATAGTTTATGAGTAAACTTTAAAAATAAATTATGAGAAGATACTCTAAAAACTAAATTCGAAATTCGGTCAAGAAAAATTACCATAAATCAGAAATCCAATCAGTGGATAATATAGTCACTTTTCACACGGTCGTTTTGGCGTTGGTTTCACTCAAATCGGACTTACGGTTAAGGAGAACGATGCAAAATAACGAATTCTACAAACGAAGAAGTCGGGTATTTTAGAGAGAAATTGGGGTTGTTAAAAATCTGAGAATGAGTGTTTAATTGACTAGATAAATGAATGAAATAACATACTCAAATTTGGATGAAAACGGAGAAGCTTTTACAGAACAGTTATCGATCACCGGTGTCAAAAACGATAGGTTTGTTGTTGTGTTTACTCTTTGGTTCTACGGCTTCCCATTCAACTCCCTTCCCTTTTCTTTGTTTTGTTTTATTTTAGTACAAATCAGGGTTCACAAGGTCTCTTTATTTATATTTTGGTTTTGGAAAGCAGCGGATAGAAAACAAGTAGCAAAATCTAACAAACTCATCTAAATATTAGCAAAACCTAACAAACTCATCTAAATATTAGCAAAACCTAACAAACTCATCTAAATATTTGCAAAACTTAACAAACTCATCTAAATATTTGCAAAACCTAACAAACTCATCTAAATATTTGTAAAATTAGTTAACAGCACATGCCTACCTTACATATATCAATCTGATTCTACAATTTAGCTTGTCCTATATATTTTAATGTATCATTATTATTTATTTATCTATTTATTTTAAGGAAACAATTATATGGATATTTAATTATTTATTTTTTTAATAATATGTTTAATTAGGTTTTATTCTTCTATGTGGATCTAACCCATAAAACACATTTTTATAATAACTATAATTATTACTTTAATATTTCTCAAAATCAACCCATAAAAACACTATCATCTTTATAAAATAGTCAAAATGATAAAATGAATAAATATAACATCAAATTAATTAGCCATGAAATTTATCAACATATATTGTAAAATAATATTCGTCATCAAATTAATTATTTAAAATTCTATTTAATTAATAAAATAGTTTATTATAAAATTTGGGGCGTTACAATTCTCCCCCTGTTAAAGAATTTCGTCCTCGAAATTTTCGGTGAGTAAACTAATATCCAAATTATCATCGTTAAGATTCAAATTTAGTCTATAACCATATTTAAGACATTCAATCTACCATTAAGCACATCATATAAAATTCAACAAACATAGCATGATAGACTAACATGACAAAATAAATCAATTAAACACAACATTTATCATTCAATTATGAAATAAAATGTCTATCACATTTATCATTCAATTATGAAATAAAATACCATAGAGTTACTCACTATAATTTACATATAAAACATAACATATAGATTTTGTCAATAATAACGTAGTTAATTTAGTTTGGTTAAATGAAACACATTCCAAGTATGTTGTCAATTTCAACTATTTCTTTCAAACCAAATATTACAAGTTTTTAATTCTTAAAATAAAGTCTAAATCAAATCACGAAACATTTAACAAATTTAACTTAGACTTGACAAAGAGATTAAATTTTTAAAATATCAAACACATCTAACAACTTAATGCACTATAATAGAATTACAATCAATTACTCTATAAAAACATATTATATATATAATCAAGGCAAAAATAATGATAGAGATACTATTCCCTAATAACATATATTTAATAATTAAATTCATTCAATTGATATAAGCAATGAACATATTTTTTAATTATTTAAAAATAAAATTAAAAGATATTTCTAACAAAATAATGAGTTATCGTTGTCTCTTTTATTGACAATGAGTCATCGGGGTAGCTAGTCCCTCCTACTCACGTAGTCAACTACTTAAGGAACTATAACTGCAGTCATTCAAATTCAAATATGAATAATTAAAAGTATCTTTAACGTGGTTCAGGAGTGCGAAGGCGGCGCCACAACTCCTACTCCTTACTTCAAGTTAAAAATTCAATTAATTACACCTTCACAATAATCTATTTATAATTTACTACTAGTTACAACAACAAAAGAAAGGCCACTAATATCAATATATAACCAATAATTTGATTAAAAAAATATAAAACTATTTCACATTTAGATGCTCTCGACTACTCTAACTCCATACACCAACTCCCAACAATTAGAACACTTGAAACACGAACAATTTAATATTTACATAATCATATACAGACTCAAATAATTAATTCAAAACTTAGCACCAAGATTTTACGTTTGTGACACCCTAAATCCCAAAATAATATATATATAATAATTTATATCATATTCTTAAAAAATTTGATTCAAATTAAATAAGTAAAATACAAATTAAAACCCTTATTCCCGGTATCACCTATCAGAGCGGGGTTCCTTCCAAACTTGAACTTCAAGACTCATTAACCTGTAATAACTGCGATTTCGCAAACGCATGGCCCAGCCAGTCAAACACAAACAACGAAGGAGGTGAGTTTTGAAATCATGTTAGTAGTATAATATGAGTAAGAAGAACACGCAAACAATCATAATAGAACCGTATCATAATCACTTTACGATATATCAAAATATTTAATTAAATAATATCATACTATAACATCAAAGTCACCCAAGTAAAATAATCATCTCATTATAATATGCATCAAATCATCTAATTAATATTACCTTTGAAACACATCAATCACAACAAAACAATCACAAGGAAATGCAATGCTATGCATGAGCTTAGACTCTACTTCACAATGTGGTACCATTCTAACTCTGAAGTACTTGGTTAGGAGGCCTGATACTATGCCACTACAAGAGTGGACGGACAATTCATGAATGGCCAAGTCCTCATAGATCCCCTCAACTCAACCCAAGACACATATACGCGACGGTCGGGGTACTCTTGTGTTGCACGGTAGCTCCCGGCCTTAGGGAATAACCCACTAATCCACTTAGGAATTCCCCACTAGGTGTACCCCCAAGGTCTATCAGTCTTACTTTACAGTTCGACTGTAGCCCTCCACGATCAGGCTCATTCAGTTGTACTTCCCCATAATCACTAGGCTTGTCAGGCCCTACCTATATGATGACAAAATAATCTTCACTTCACAATTCACAATATTAATTTTCTGCCCTCGTTAGCTTAGACTACTCCATTAAGAGCACTATATTTAAGAATCATCACTATCTCATCAAGTATGGGGTACTTCAATATTTTCATCACAATTTTATAATATCATTAATCATAAATAATCATGATCATCGTATAAACTCATCACAATTTTATAACATCACTATAATCAATCAAAAATCATCATTATCATCACGTAAGCATATATCAAACCATGCATCCATATTTTATTATCACATCACATAACTTCATCTAAGCAAACATGTACACATAATTTCATTCAACATCCAACATCACAATAATAACAAATATCAACTACCACACAAGTATCGAAAATTAAATCAATCAACACCTTATAAAATTTCTATTTCACATTTTAATCTCACAATTCTCATATTTCAAATTAATCAATTTATCTCTCAAAGGGCTACTGCCGTACGTAGCATGCCCCGGATGAATCGTTGGGAAATACGGTTTTCCCGTTCATCTCACAATATATTATACTCATGAATTCAAACGCTCTCTCACCCCTTACCTTATTTTGAAGATTTCACACACGAATGCGATTTCACGAGCAAACAACCTTTGTTCATTGACTCTTTGTCCTTCAATCGATCTAACTCGATAGTTTATAAGTAAACGTTAAAAATAAATTATGAGAAGATACTCTAAAAACTAAATTTGAAATTCGGTCAAGAAAAATTACCATAAATCAGAAACCCAATCAATGGATAATATAGTCACTTTTTACACGGTCGTTTTGGTGTTGGTTTCACTCAAATCGGACTTACGGTTAAGGAGAACGATGCAAAATAACGAATTCTACAAACGAAGAAGTCGGGTATTTTAGAGAGAAATTGGGGTTGTTAAAAATCTGAGAATGAGTGTTTAATTGACTAGATAAATGAATGAAATAACATACTCAAATTTGGATGAAAACGGAGAAGCTTTTACAGAACAGTTATCGATCACCGGTGTCAAAAACGATAGGTTTGTTGTTGTGTTTACTCTTTGGTTCTACGGCTTCCCATTCAACTCCCTTCCCTTTTCTTTGTTTTGTTTTATTTTAGTACAAATCAGGGTTCACAAGGTCTCTTTATTTATATTTTGGTTTTGGAAAGCAGCGGATAGAAAACAAGTAGCAAAATCTAACAAACTCATCTAAATATTAGCAAAACCTAACAAACTCATCTAAATATTAGCAAAACCTAACAAACTCATCTAAATATTTGCAAAACTTAACAAACTCATCTAAATATTTGCAAAACCTAACAAACTCATCTAAATATTTGTAAAATTAGTTAACAGCACATGCCTACCTTACATATATCAATCTGATTCTACAATTTAGCTTGTCCTATATATTTTAATGTATCATTATTATTTATTTATCTATTTATTTTAAAGAAACAATTATATGGATATTTATTTATTTTTTTTTAATAATATGTTTAATTAGGTTTTATTCTTCTATATGGGTCTAACCCATAAAACACATTTTTATAATAACTATAATTATTACTATAATATTTCTCAAAATCAACCTATAAAAACACTATCATCTTTATAAAATAGTCAAAATGATAAAATGAATAAATATAACATCAAATTAATTAGCCATGAAATTTATCAACATATATTCTAAAATAATATTCGTCATCAAATTAATTATTTAAAATTCTATTTGATTAATAAAATAGTTTATTATAAAATTTGGGGCGTTACAATTCTCCCCCTGTTAAATAATTTCGTCCTCGAAATTTTCGGTGAGTGAACTAAATATCCAACTTATCATCATTAAGATTCAAATTTAGTCTATAATCATATTTAAGACATTCAATCTACCATTAAGCACATCATATAAAATTAAACAAACATAGCATGATAGACTAACATGACAAAATAAATCAATTAAACACACAACATTTATCATTCAATTATGAAATAAAATGTCTATCACATTTATCATTCAATTATGAAATAAAATACCATAGAGTTACTCACTATAATTTACATATAAAACATAACATATAGATTTTGTCAATAATAACGTAGTTAATCTAGTTTGGTTAAATGAAACACATTCCAAGTATGTTGTCAATTTCAACTATTTCTTTCAAACCAAATATTACTAGTTTTTAATTCTTAAAATAAAGTCTAAATCATATCACGAAACATTTAACAAATTTAACTTAGACTTGACAAATAGATTAAATTTTTAAAATATCAAACACATCTAACAACTTAATGCACTATAATAGAATTACAATCAATTACTCTATAAAAACATATTATATATATAATCAAGGCAAAAATAATGATAGAGATACTATTCCCTAATAACATATATTTAATAATTAAATTCATTCAATTGATATAAGCAATGAACATATTTTTTAATTATTTAAAAATAAAATTAAAAGATATTTCTAACAAAATAATGAGTTATCGTTGTCTCTTTTATTGACGATGAGTCATCGGGGTAGCTAGTCCCTCCTACTCACGTAGTCAACTACTTAAGGAACTATAACTGCAGTCATTCAAATTCAAATATGAATAATTAAAAGTATCTTTAACGTGGTTCAGGAGTGCGAAGGCGGCGCCACAACTCCTACTCCTTACTTCAAGTTAAAAATTCAATTAATTACACCTTCACAATAATCTATTTATAATTTACTACTAGTTACAACAACAAAAGAAAGGCCACTAACATCAATATATAACCAATAATTTGATTAAAAAAATATAAAACTATTTCACATTTAGATGCTCTCGACTACTCTAACTCCATACACCAACTCCCAACAATTAGAACACTTGAAACACGAACAATTTAATATTTTCATAATCATATACACACTCAAATAATTAATTCAAAACTTAGCACCAAGATTTTACGTTCATCTCATAACTCAAACTATGATTCTAAAAATGAAACATATTCTCATAGAGGTCTAACTGCTCCAAATTGATCACGATTAAATTTTCTTTTTAATTAATCATCACTTAAAAGTTACAACAAATGGAAGCATATGTAGATCTTTCAAGTAGGAGATAAGATAAATAATTATTTACTAGAAGATACAACACATTACCAAACAACTTTCAAGGTTACACATCATTCTAAAAATTGATTTCTTGACTTAAATTATTATTAAAAAAAATATCACTAACCATTTAGCACCCAAAAGAAATATCATTGAGAATTCCAAATTTTCCTTTAAATTATTTTTCAATAATTAAAGTCTAAATAAAAAAACTAAGATAAATCACGTTTCTAAATATAATACAAATAGAATAAATCACATTTATTTTTAAAATCTATAAAATTTCTAAAAATTCATTCCTACTTTAATCATCAATAACACATTTCTAAAAAGTTAATCACTGTAAAAATTATTATTTTCAACTGATATTTTGAAATAAAATTTAAACTATATAGATGGATAGATAGGAAATTTTACAATTAATTAACACTTCTAAAATAGTTTCAATTTATTTTCTTATTTTATCAAACTAAAAAAAATTGTATGTTTATATACATTAAAGTAGTGCACATGACACAAAACATCCCTAATGATTATGAATTACATTAATTCATAAATCTACAAAATAGTAACCTCCTCTCACACCAACTACTCAACATGCTTATAGATACCACTACGCCAAAAAAGCGCTTTTACAGCGCTTTTTTTAAGCCTTCTACAGCACTTTTTCAAAAAAAAAAGCGCTGTAGATTCGAGCGCTGTAAAAGCTACAACAGCGCTTTCAAAAAAGCGCTCTTAAAGGCACCATTCATAACGCGCGCTTATTATGCACCTTTTACAGCGCTTGTTACAACAAGCGCTGTAAAAGGCATACCACAGTTCATATATTTGGGTACCTTTTACAGCGCTTTTGTGTAACAAGCGCTGTAAAAGGCATACCACAGTTCATATATTTGGGTACCTTTTACAGCGCTTTTGTGTAACAAGCGCTGTAAAAGGCATACCCATAATACATATTTGGGGTGCCTTTTACAGCGCTTTTTGTAACAAGCGCTGTTAAAGGCATACCCATAATACATATTTGGGGTGCCTTTTACAGCGCTTTTTGTAAAAAGCGCTGTTAAAGGCATACCCATAATACATATTTGGGGTGCCTTTTACAGCGCTTTTTGTAAAAAGCGCTGTTAAAGGTGTTATTTTTTTTTTTTTTTTTAACCCTGTATATATTTTAAAAGCGTTTTTTAGCTTTTTATGGCACTTTTTTTATAAAGCGCTGTCTTTTATCTTTTTATCCAAAATTAGTTTGAACCAGTTCACACAACACAACACATCCAGAATCACTAATTTTAGAACCAGAACCAGAACCAGAACAATGATACAGAAACAGAATCAGTAACACAACCAGAACCAGAACCAGAACAATGATACACAGTAATTTACAACATATTTGGTATGAATATACATTGAATCTAATTTACAACATATTTGGTATGAATATACATTGAATCTAATTTACAACATATTTATATGCAAGTTTATATACTGTCCTATGATCATATACATATAATAACTATGCACCATATAATATTCAGTCCCTTGCAGCATGCTATTTCCCAGAAAATCAAATAATTTTCATTTCAAGCACATACTCACACCATTCCTCCTTTAATTCCATCAGATCTTGCTCAGAATATGAAGGACTGGAATGTTCAAAGTACTGCAATATAAAAATTGAACATATTATATTAAGTTAGTTTCAAATATATAGATAATTTATATATGAAAATCATATAATCAAAATATCGTACCGTTTCTGGGATAATAGTTTTATTCTTGTCAACAATCTCCTTCATGAATCTCAATACATAGTACCCACAGTCGATATTGTTTGTTTGACGAGGGCACTTTATTGGGATCCATGTAATATTATTAGACTTTTGCTTCGACACTACCGCACCTCTTTGAGCTCGAAAAACTTTTAATGCACTATAAAATGAATAAATGTGATTATTTTAGCATGAACAAACACTTATTTATATATATGTGTAACAAAAATAAATGAATATTACTTACGTGTCGAACAAAGTCTTGATTTCGGAGTGATTGTTGTAATCGCCATGCAAGGGATCCAAATAGTATACAACTTCAGAGACGGCATTGATTGCAAATAGCACCCAATGTGCCCTACAACAACAAAAAATTGGTTACACAATTTGGTCTATACACAACTAATAAATTAAATTCTCATCAATTAAAAAAGATAAAATTACGTACCCCTGAATTATATGGTGCTAAGAACAATTTATCCTTTGAAATATTTCCTAAAAACATATTTACAATGTATTTCTTTACATTGTCTTCATCCAGTTTCCACATGGACGTTTTATGCGGAGAGAAGAATGAGTATTTATTCGATAATTTCTTAGGGCACACGACCTTCTCATGCAAAAACCTTCAATGAAAATATTAAACTAGATTAATTACCAATACATTTAATTAATTACAAATAAATGCAATTAAAAGTATTTTTTACCTTATATACAAGCTCATTACAGTTGCACTGAGCTCCTTATGTTCGAGAAGCTCGTATACGTGCTCCTTGTCGAATAATTCCTCATACTCCTCTCCGAATATTTCTTTATTCATATGTATCATGCGGCAATCGTCGCTGCTGCATAGGTTCTTTTTTACAGCAATGTCAAGACACGCCCCGTATTTACCAAGGCGTGGCTGACTTATTTTAGGAGGAGCAGCAGCAGCGACTGATTTGCCACGATCCAATTTTTTTATTGCTGCAAATTTGGCAGCTTTATTGGCAGCTATATTAACCTCCAATTTTTGAGGTTTGCTGCTTTTTTTTGGATGTACGGGTGGTTTATTTATTTGGACCTACAAAAATGAGGTTAAATGTTAGTTTATTGAATCTGAAAAAATTAACAAAGCTTATGCAATAAATGTGACAAACCTTATCGGGAGACGTCACTGATTTGTTTCTGGGAGGGCTCTTAATGAGGGCAACAAGGTTAGTGGGCCATGCCACGTAACTACCGATAGCTTCGCCCAATGACTGCATATCTCCGTCGTTGTCCGGTATCGGCAACGGTGCAGTTGGTTCGAAAGCAACAGTAGGCGATACCTTGACATGGCCCTTTGGGATCGGAGTGTTGTGCAATACTTCTCCCAAAGTATTGTAAAATTTTGCTTTTCCCACCTTCCGATGAGTGGGCGAGGACAAGTATAGAAAACACGAAGTGACACCCTAAATCAATAGTTAAAACATAAGTACAGTTAATATATAATATTGTTTAATGCATAAGTAATTACATAAGCAAGTAAGTAATTAATTACCTCGGGAATATTTTTCAAACCGACGTTGCAACTCCCGCTTTCACTCTCCATTTGTAGTTCACCTTGGAGCTGAACCGGAAGTTGCTTGTCTTTGTTTGTATTCACCAATTGTGCCACTTGCTCAGATAGGATTCTGAGCTTCTCTAATACTTCCTCGTTGGAAGGTTTTTGGCGCTTCTCTTGAGGAAAAAAGCTTCTGGGAGTTACGCCAAATCCCTTCCCCCTAACTCGGCCGGAATATTCAGGAACATTAAAAACTTTGCCCAAAATATCCCGGCAACTATCCTTGCTGCCTTCTTCACATTCAGAACTTTGAGAGATGGTCTCCTAAAATACATGTAACATTAAAATAGTTAAGTTCATTATCATTTTTAAAATACAATATTAAAAAGTATTCAAGTGATAAATACAATATTGAAAAAATATTAAAGTCATAATATACTTACACAAAGTTCTATTACTTTTTGAACATTTTGGTTATCAACCACTCCATCTTTATTTACCCTAGCTTCCTTCCACAAGATGTGACGACCCAACGGTTGATTAGTTTGGGTCTCTTGTCGCTATTCGATAAAACAAAATATTAGTTAGAAACTATAGTTTATAATACAAATTCATTCATTATATAAAAGTGATGTTTAATTACTTACAAGCCCTTGATCAAGGCGTGCATATCCCATACGTGATTTTCTGTATGGGTGCGTCGGGTTTCTTGCCCTTTCGCGATTTGCCTTACTTATGTTCTATATAAAAAAATAGCAATTATGTAAAAATTTAAAATACGATGCGAATATAAATAATAAAACACACAAATGCTAATAAATTAATCACTTACGACAAACGCGGGGTCCGTACGTTTGGAAACAAACGCTTTCCATTCCTCATTTGATATATAATGTCGATATATCTTTGGAGGTTCAGCGCTTGTGTTTCCTTCTTTATCTTTAAGATAGAAGTTTGAGAGATGCGATCTAAATCCACGATGGATTTTGCCGGCAACTCTCAATACATAATTCTTTCGTCCTTCATCAAGGACAAAAGATGCCTGCAATGAAAAAAATTATAAGTAAAGTATTTCAATGAAAATATTTATAAATGACAAAAGATTGGATCAAAAAATTTACTTGAATATCATTCCAGATGATATCTTTGGCATCCTTCAATGCCTTATCTCTCCAGTCGTCAATTGTTATTGGAATATTTTGACGCACAACAGCCCCAATGTAGCTCACAAACATTGCGCTGTGTGGGTCAACTGGCTGACCACTTTCATTCCATCCCACCTAATAAACTCATATAGTAAGTACATGCTATTAAAAAAACCTAAAAAAATACACAGCAAACAGAGTATAGTATAGTATTACCTCAAACTTGGTCCCATTGCTCCTAGCTTTAATGACTTTTTGCATGATAGTTGCACCACGTTTGACTTCATTTTCATAAGTCCTACTGGTGCCAACTTCTTCATTTTGACATTCTAAATCTCTGTTTGTATCCATTTAACTACAACAAGTTCAACATGCAGTTTAGTATAACTTCAACAAGCTCAACATGCATCATGCTTTATTTTAAACAAGCTCAACATGTATCAGTATATATATTTTAAACAAGCTCAACATGCATTTTAATGATTACAAAAAATAAATAACATCAATACCTGAATAATGGTTCGAAGAAGGATGAAATGCAAAGAAAAGAGCGAACGGAGAAATTTCACAGCAATAAATGTCACAAAAAAACGGTTTTGAAGAAATACGTAATGAGGGTTACGTATTTCAATGAAAATATAAGGTTCGAAATGATCTTGGATGGAAATAAGGTTCGAAATGAAGGAGATGATCGTGGAAATACAGTTCGTAATGAACGAGATTATAGGGTTTGCAAAAGAAGAGAAGAACGATGAAGGTTGAGATGATAGTGTAGATTACGTAATGAAGAGGAAACTGAAGAGGTTACTGTTATATATATAACCCTTTTACAGCGCTTTTTTATAACCCTTTTACAGCGCTTTTATAACAAGCGCTGTAAAAGGCTTAGCCTTTTATAGCGCTCTTTGGAAAAGCGCTGTAAAAGGCGTATTTATTTAAAAATTTAAATAAGGCCTTTTACAGCGCTTTTACAAACAAGCGCTGTAAAAGGCCTCATTGTTTTAGTATGTTATATAATGTTTTTTTAATAGCCTTTTACAGCGCTTGTTCAAAGAAGCGCTGTAAAAGGCCTTATTTAAATTTTTAAAAGACTCTTTTACAGCGCTTATCCCAACAAGCGCTGTAAAAGGCCTTATTATGTTATTTTTGTGTTTTGTTATGTTATTTTTTAAACAAGTTCTGCAAAACCCACATAGTCCCACCAAAATATCTTCACCAAACATCAAAGTCCTTTTATGCATCTTCTTCGCAAACATCAAAGCTAACTCTTTCAATCTTCACCAAACATCAAAGTCCTTTTTATCTCTTTACATTCCCTTTCATTCTTAAATCGTAACTTGATCTTCAGGTTCATTGCCATATTGCGAAAAATGGGTTTGTTAACAATGTGTCTGATGTTTTTGTTAACAATGGATCTGATGTTTTTGTTAACAATGTGTTTTTGGGGATTCCCATGATGCGTAAAAGGTGTTTGAAGAAAATCCTGTTAGAGAAAGTCATGTTAGTTATCTTTTCATTATTATTTTTAAAGTCTTTTACAGCGCTTTTTTAAAAAAGCGCTGTAAAATGTCTCATTGTTTAATTTTTAAAAGGGCCTTTTACAGCGCTTTTTTGAAAAAGCGCTGTAAAAGACATGCACTTTTTTTACATGCATAGTTCTTAAGAATTGTAATTGTCCAAATTTACATAAACATGCAATAATCACTGGTTATGCTTGCCTTCTTAGACAACAATAAAACAAGAATAGAACCAGAATAATTCAGATTATATAATACCACAATAATTCAATAAAACCATAATAGAACCATAATAGAATAATAATTCAGATTACAATAATAAAACCAGAATAGAACAATAATTCAGATTACAAATAAAACCAGAATAGAACAATAATTCAGATTACAACAATAATTCAGATTACATGCATGGCTTATATAAAACAATTAAACATGTACATTAAGATGCCCTTCTTCTTTTCCTGGTGGGATTCACATTTGTTTGTCCATTTACAATACGAAACGATGGATTAATCCAAATTCCCTCATCATGATCATCTCTAAGATATAAACCATCATCAGTTGAATCAATTTCATGTGGTTGTTGTGATGTTGCAAATAAAAGATCATTACCAACATCTTCATCATTGTTGTTATCATCACTTATTTTATTGGTCGATAGGACAACAGACCATTTATCATCAGAAGGATCGGTGACATAAAACACTTGTTGAGCTTGCGACGCTAAAATAAAAGGCTCGTCTTTGTATCCCACCCTATTAAAATCAACAAGCAAGAATCCTGACTCATCAATTCGAACGCCATTATTATTATCGACCCACTTGCAACCAAATATGGGAACACGAAACATTGTGTAGTCTAACTCCCATATGCGCTCGATAACCCCAAAATATGATAGATTTGCATATATTGGGTTTTTGTCTTTTGCACTTGAGACATGCATCGCTTCAGCTACGAGAGTGACTCCACTATTTTGCATAGTGGTCTGATCATCTTGTTCTTTGGTATAAAATGTGTAGCCGTTAATAACATAACAAGTGTAAGAAAAGACATGTAAGCTCGGACCATTTGCTAGCCACCTCAATCTCTGTGAAATTGATCCGGGGTCTATGTCAAATTTTGACTTTATGTGATTTTTTAACCATGGTATAAAACTTCGATTGTGCTCTCGAGTTATCCAATTTTGATTCCTATTCATGTTCAAACGAGATAACTGATCCATGTGTATTGTAACATACGGTTGAACCTCATCATCATTGTGCAGAACATACAATTGTGCCTGCTCCAATTCTGTCCTTGATATAGTCAGTAGTCTCATTCCAATTATCCCTTCTCCTGATAGTCTTCCCGAATGACGAGACATGGGAAGCCCTATGGATTCAACATTGGACAGATATTCAGTACAAAATTCAGCAGCCTCTTCAACAATGTATCGTTCAGCAATACAACCTTCTGGTCGACTTCTACTTTTTACGTACCCTTTTAATATTTTCATATATCGTTCTATCGGATACATCCATCTCATATAAGCTGGCCCACAAAGTTGTGTCTCCTTAACCAGATGAACAGTAAGGTGAACCATTATATCAAAAAACGATGGTGGGAAATACATTTCAAGCTCACACAAAGTAACAACAATTTCCCTCTGCAATGTCGGTAATTTCTGAGGGTCGATCACTTTACTACAAATTTCCCTGAAGAAGAAACATAATCTAGTTAATGCTAGTCGAACTTTTTCAGGTAAAATGGAACGTATACCTATTGGTAGCAAATTCTCCATTAGAATATGACAATCATGGGTCTTCAAACCTTTTAACTTGAGGTCTTTCATACAAACCAAATTTCTAATGTTCGAATAGTATCCTTCTGGAACTTTAACTTCGTGTAGAAATTTACATAAAACAATTTTTTCCTTTCTAGATAGAGTATGAGCGGCTGAAGGTAGATATGTGCGATTTCCTTTCTTTACTGGAGCCAATTCATTTCTTATTCCCATATCGACCAAGTCCAATCTTGCGTTGATGCCGTCTTTAGACTTTCCTGGAACATTGAGTAACGTACCAATAACACTATCAAATACATTTTTTTCAATATGCATCACATCGAGGAAATGTCTTATATACAATGACTTCCAATATGGTAATTCAAAGAAAATTGACTTTTTCTTCCACCCAGTTTTGACCAGCTCTCCCGCAAAAGGTTTGCCAAATTTATTGGTCAAACCTTGTACTTTTTCAAGTATTTGATATCCAGTCGGTGGTAAAGGAGCTTTACCTTCCTCTGATTTTCCATTAAATGCATTTCTTCACCAACGATACTGATGACTATAAGGTAAAAATCTACGATGTCCAAGAAACACATTCTTCTTACAATGTTTCAACCGCATCCAATTTGTACTCTCTTCACATACAGGACATGCACATTGACCTTTAATGCTATATCCTGATAAATTACCATATGCTGGAAAGTCATTAATTGTGCCGAACAACATAGCCCTCAAATTGAAATATTCTTTCTTATACCCATCATAAACTTCCACACCTGTCTCCCACATACGTTTTAAATCTTCTATTAGAGGAGTCAAGTATACGTCGATATCATTCCCCGGTTGTTTGGGTCCAGAAATTAACAGAGACAACATCATAAACTTACGCTTCATACATAACCATGGAGGTAGGTTATATATTACCAAAATCACAGGCCACGTGCTGTGTGAGATGCTTTGAAGACCATGTGGATTCATTCCATCAGTAGAAAGTGCAAGTCTTAGATTTCTTGACTCTATCCCGAATTCAGGATACTCGTGATCAATTTTTGCCCATTGTGGGGAATCTGCAGGGTGTCGAAACATTCCATCTCTAATTCTTTCATCTGCATGCCATGTCAAGTGTTTTGAATCTTCTTCACTGCGATACATGCACCTAAATCTTGGTATTATAGGAAAATACCACACGACTTTTGCTGGAGTAGATTCTTTCTTCTTATATCGAGAGACATTGCATTTCGGACACGCCTTAAGTAGTTCATATTCATTTCGAAATAAAATGCAATCATTAGGACACGCATGAATCCTTTCGTAACTCATGCCAATAGAACACAAAATCCTTTTAGCCTCGTAGGTTCGACTGGGAAGTTCATTATCATCTGGCAACATATCTTTTATGAGTGTTAATAATTCTGTAAAGCTTTTATCAGACCATCCATTACTCGCTTTTAGGTTGTACAACTTTAATATCGCCGACAGTCTTGTGAATTTAGTACAACCATTATATAATTCTTTCTCTGCATCACTCAACAAACTTTCAAACATTTTAGGACAATCTCGAAGATCTTCTTCAACTGCTTTTGCGATCTCATCAACTCGATCCGGCTCATATGTATCTGTATCGAAGTCAGTTGAAGCATATGTCGAACTATTCTCAAAATTAATGTTTCCTTTTTTTTTCTCACCATGTCTTATCCAACATGTGTAGCTTTGATCAATTCCATTACATACTAGATGTCCTTATAATTCATCTTCTCTAACACGTTTTCCAAAACAACATTTTAAACAAGGACAAACTACTCTATTTGGATCTTTTGCATTCTTCACTGCAAACTCAACAAACTCCTTCACTCCAATTTCATACTCTTTTGACAATCGATTGGCTGACATCCATTTCCTATCCATATTATACCACCTATATAAATGCAGTTACAAAACTAATAAGCTTTCAAAACATATCAACAAGTTTCAAAAAGAAACCAATATCAATCAATTATTTTAAAAACAGAACAGATCATGTGGTATGAGTTTTTGACTAGTTGAAGAGATTTAACACAGATCAAGTGGTATGAATTTTTAATTTGATAAAAAAAATCTAGTTAAAAAAAAAAATACCTGAGACAACACGTAATAGGTAGATGGCGGCACAACACGTAATGGATATGAGGGTATGAGGGTTCCCAGAGTAGAGGTGATGAAAGATGTAGAGGATATGAGGGTTCCCAACGTATATAATTATTTGAAATTTATGTCTTTTACAGCGCTTATCAATAAAAGCGCTGTAATAGGTAGTTAAATTCAATGAAAGCGCTTGTATTTTATAGCGCTTGTGAAAAAAGCGCTGTAAAGGGTGGTTCAATTATTTTAAAGCGCATGCCTTTTACAGCGCTTGTGAAAAAAGCGCTGTAAAAGCATACGCGAGAGCGCGTCATTTTACAGCGCTTTTTTGAAAAGCGCTGTAAAAGCCTTACAACATTATGCGCATACGTTATATGACCTACAACAGCGCTTGTTTTACAGCGCTTGTGATTAAAAGCGCTGTAAAAGGCTCCGTTATTTTTCAAATACATTTACAACAGCGCTTGTGTTTAGCAAGCGCTGTAAAAGGGGCGCTGTTAAATGTCATTTTTGGCGTAGTGCTTGTTTAAAAATAAAAAATGTATTTTTATGATATTTACCCATTACCACATAAAAACTAATCATTTCTTTACTTAATATAAAAACTACATCTTATGCATGAATCCAATCATGATTAAATGGATTGTTGAATAAAAAAAGAACAAAGAATGATGTTACCAAAAAAATTCATGGTTAAACATATGGTGAACACTTTGTATTTATGTTGCCTCAAATTAGGTTCTACCCTTTCTTATGGGTACCAAAGAATTTACACAAAGCCCATAAACTTATTCAAAGTAAAAGTAAATCACTACTGAGAGCTCTCCCCAATTTAATCTTCAGTTCTTTTTTTGTAAGATAGTCAACACACCATCCTAAAAGTAAACATTGCTGAGCTCCACCATCCTAAAATAATCGATCTATTTAGTTATTTAACATAGATTAAAAAAGTGTGTAAATGAAAAGGGTAATAATATCTTTATTAAGTATAGATAGATAGATATATTTATTGTTGCAATAGATATAAAGTAAAAAATATTAAATTGAGATTGATAAATCATATATGTAATATTAACTAGTGATTACATAATTGAAAAAACTATTATTAATGTTGCATTGAAATTGAAAATGAAAAGATTCAATTATTTTAAAACAAATAATTTTTACAAATAAATTCATCATTGTGCGATGGAAGGAGTAGCAATTAAAATCAAATCACCAATATATACTTGCTATTTTTCTTTTTGAGTAATATATATATACACTTGCTATTAGTTACTTTTTTTTTATTTAAAATATTATATTTATTGATTCAAATTTGTTAAAAACAAAAATAATGTACTTGCAAACAAATCAACATCATCCAAATTAATAGTGTAAAACGACAATATAATACAAAACGAGAATATACATATAAATATAACAAAACTTAAGTATCTAAAATTCATATGTCTTTAAATCTGTAACGTTGTGACGCAAAAATATTAAATAAAATCATTAATGGATCAAAATAACAACGTTAATCTAAACCAAAATATATAAACACTACATCAACACATAAAAAAAAATATCATATCAAGATAGTAAAACAAATATATCACCCTCAAACGAAAAAGCCACGTCACACTACGCCAAAAATTGCATTTTACAGCGCTTTTTTTAAGTCTTCTACAGTGCTTTTTCAAAAAAAAAAGCCCTGTAGATTCGAGCGCTGTAAAAGCTACAACAGCGCTTTCAAAAAAGTGCTCTTAAAGGCACCCTTTATAACGCGCGCTTATTATGCACCTTTTACAGCGCTTGTTACAACAAGCGCTGTAAAAGGCTTACCCATATTTCATATATTTGGGGTACCTTTTACAACTCTTTTTCAAAACAAGCGCTGTAAAAGGCATACCCATATTTCATATATTTGGGGTATCTTTTACAGCGCTTTTGTGTAACAAGCGCTGTAAAAGGCATACCCATAATACATATTTGGAATGCCTTTTACAGCGCTTTTTTGTAACAAGCGCTGTAAAAGGCATACCCATATATCATATATTTGGGGTACCTTTTACAACGCTTTTTTGTAACAAGCGCTGTAAAAGGCATACCCATAATACATATTTGGGGTACCTTTTACAGCGCTTTTTATAAAAAGCGCTGTTAAAGGTGTTATTATTTTTTTTTTTTTAACCCTGTATATATTTTAAAAGCGTTTTTTAGCTTTTTATGGCACTTTTTTTATAAAGTGCTGTCTTTTATCTTTTTATCCAGAATTAGTTTGAACCAGTTCACACAACATAACACATCCAGAATTAGTAATTTAGAACATATTCATGTGCATGTTAAAACAGAAACAGAATCAGTAACACAACCAGAACCAGAACAAGAGCCCATAATCAGTTTAAAACATAATCAGTTCACACAATATGATACATATATATTATCCTGTAACACAGTAATTTACAACATATTTGGTATGAATATACATTGAATCTAATTTACAACATATTCATATGCAAGTTTATATACTGTCCTATGATCATATACATATAATAACTATGCACCATATAATATTCAGTCCCTTGCAGCATGCTATTTCCCAGAAAATCAAATAATTTTCATTTCAAGCACATACTCACACCATTCCTCCTTTAATTCCATCAGATCTTGCTCAGAATATGAAGGACTAGAATTTTCAAAGTACTGCAATATAAAAATTGAACATATTATATTAAGTTAGTATCAAATATATAGATAATTTATATATGAAAATCATATAATCAAAATACCGTACCGTTTCTGGGATAATAGTTTTATTCTTGTCAACAATCTCCTTCATGAATCTCAATACGTAGTACCCACAGTCGATATTGTTTGTTTGACGAGGGCACTTTATTGGGATCCATGTAATATTATTAGACTTTTGTTTGTATTCACCTTGGAGCTGAACCGGAAGTTGCTTGTCTTTGTTTGTATTCACCAATTGTGCCACTTGCTCAGATAGGATTCTGAGCTTCTCTAATACTTCCTCGTTGGAAGGTTTTTGGCGCTTCTCTTGAGGAAAAAAGCTTCTGGGAGTTACGCCAAATCCCTTCCCCCTAACTTGGCCGGAATATTCAGGAACATTAAAAACTTTGCCCAAAATATCCCGGCAACTATCCTTGTTGCCCTCTTCACATTCAGAACTTTGAGAGATGGTCTCCTAAAATACATGTAACATTAAAATAGTTAAGTTCATTATCATTTTTAAAATACAATATTAAAAAGTATTCAAGTGATAAATACAATATTGAAAAAATATTAAAGTCATAATATACTTACACAAAGTTCTATTACTTTTTGAACATTTTGGTTATCAACCACTCCATCTTTATTTACCCTAGCTTCCTTCCACAAGATGTGACGACCCAACGGTTGATTAGTTTGGGTCTCTTGTCGCTATTCGATAAAACAAAATATTAGTTAGAAACTATAGTTTATAATACAAATTCATTCATTATATAAAAGTGATGTTTAATTACTTACAAGCCCTTGATCAAGGCGTGCATATCCCATACGTGATTTTCTGTATGGGTGCGTCGGGTTTCTTGCCCTTTCGCGATTTGCCTTACTTATGTTCTATATAAAAAAATAGCAATTATGTAAAAATTTAAAATACGATGCGAATATAAATAATAAAACACACAAATGCTAATAAATTAATCATTTACGACAAACGCGGGGTCCGTACGTTTGGAAACAAACGCTTTCCATTCCTCATTTGATATATAATGTCGATATATCTTTGGAGGTTCAGCTGTTGTGTTTCCTTCTTTATCTTTAAGATAGAAGTTTGAGAGATGCGATCTAAATCCACGATGGATTTTGCCAGCAACTCTCAATACATAATTCTTTCGTCCTTCATCAAGGACAAAAGATGCCTGCAATGAAAAAAATTATAAGTAAAGTATTTCAATGAAAATATTTATAAATGACAAAAGATTGGATCAAAAAATTTACTTGAATATCATTCCAGATGATATCTTTGGCATCCTTCAATGCCTTATCTCTCCAGTCGTCAATTGTTATTGGAATATTTTGACGAACAACAGCCCCAATGTAGCTCACAAACATTGCGCTGTGGGGGTCAACTGGCTGACCACTTTCATTCCAACCAACCTAATAAACTCATATAGTAAGTACATGCTATTAAAAAAACCTAAAAAAATAAACAACAAACAGAGTATAGTATAGTATTACCTCAAACTTGGTCCCATTGCTCCTAGCTTTAATGACTTTTTGCATGATAGTTGCACCACGTTTGACTTCATTTTCATAAGTCCTACTGGTGCCAACTTCTTCATTTTGACATTCTAAATCTCTGTTTGTATCCATTTAACTACAACAAGTTCAACATGCAGTTTAGTATAACTTCAACAAGCTCAACATGCATCATGCATTATTTTAAACAAGCTCAACATGTATCAGTATATATATTTTAAACAAGCTCAACATGCATTTTAATGATTACAAAAAATAAATAACATCAATACCTGAATAATGGTTCGAAGAAGGATGAAATGCAAAGAAAAGAGCGAACGGAGAAATTTCACAGCAATAAATGTCACAGAAAAACGGTTTTGAAGAAATACGTAATGAGGGTTACGTATTTCAATGAAAATATAAGGTTCGAAATGATCTTGGATGGAAATAAGGTTCGAAATGAAGGAGATGATCGTGGAAATACAGTTCGTAATGAACGAGATTATAGGGTTTGCAAAAGAAGAGAAGAACGATGAAGGTTGAGATGATAGTGTAGATTACGTAATGAAGAGGAAACTGAAGAGGTTACTGTTATATATATAACCCTTTTACAGCGCTTTTTTATAACCCTTTTACAGCGCTTTTATAACAAGCGCTGTAAAAGGCTTAGCCTTTTACAGCGCTTGTTATAAAAGCGCTGTAAAAGGCGTATTTATTTAAAAATTTAAATAAGGCCTTTTACAGCGCTTTTACAAACAAGCGCTGTAAAAGGCCTCATTGTTTTAGTATGTTATATAATGTTTTTTTAATAGCCTTTTACAGCGCTTGTTCAAAGAAGCGCTGTAAAAGGCCTTATTTAAATTTTTAAAAGACTCTTTTACAGCGCTTATCCCAACAAGCGCTGTAAAAGGCCTTATTATGTTATTTTTGTGTTTTGTTATGTTATTTTTTAAACAAGTTCTGCAAAACCCACATAGTCCCACCAAAATATCTTCACCAAACATCAAAGTCCTTTTATGCATCTTCTTCGCAAACATCAAAGCTAACTCTTTCAATCTTCACCAAACATCAAAGTCCTTTTTATCTCTTTACATTCCCTTTCATTCTTAAATCGTAACTTGATCTTCAGGTTCATTGCCATATTGCGAAAAATGGGTTTGTTAACAATGTGTCTGATGTTTTTGTTAACAATGAATCTGATGTTTTTGTTAACAATGTGTTTTTGGGGATTCCCATGATGCGTAAAAGGTGTTTGAAGAAAATCCTGTTAGAGAAAGTCATGTTAGTTATCTTTTCATTATTATTTTTAAAGTCTTTTACAGCGCTTTTTTAAAAAAGCGCTGTAAAATGTCTCATTGTTTAATTTTTAAAAGGGCCTTTTACAGCGCTTTTTTAAAAAGCGCTGTAAAAGACATGCACTTTTTTTACATGCATAGTTCTTAAGAATTGAAATTGTCCAAATTTACATAAACATGCAATAATCACTGGTTATGCTTGCCTTCTTAGACAACAATAAAACAAGAATAGAACCAGAATAATTCAGATTATATAATACCACAATAATTCAATAAAACCATAATAGAACCAGAATAAAATAATAATTCAGATTACAATAATAAAACCAGAATAGAACAATAATTCAGATTACAAATAAAACCAGAATAGAACAATAATTCAGATTACAACAATAATTCAGATTACATGCATGGCTTATATAAAACAATTAAACATGTACATTAAGATGCCCTTCTTCTTTTCCTGGTGGGATTCACATTTGTTTGTCCATTTACAATACGAAACGATGGATTAATCCAAATTCCCTCATCATGATCATCTCTAAGATATAAACCATCATCAGTTGAATCAATTTCATGTGGTTGTTGTGATGTTGCAAATAAAAGATCATTACCAACATCTTCATCATTGTTGTTATCATCACTTATTTTATTGGTCGATAGGACAACAGACCATTTATCATCAGAAGGATCGGTGACATAAAACACTTGTTGAGCTTGCGACGCTAAAATAAAAGGCTCGTCTTTGTATCCCACCCTATTAAAATCAACAAGCAAGAATCCTGACTCATCAATTCGAACGCCATTATTATTATCGACCCACTTGCAACCAAATATGGGAACACGAAACATTGTGTAGTCTAACTCCCATATGCGGTCGATAACCCCAAAATATGATAGATTTGCATATATTGGGTTTTTGTCTTTTGCACTTGAGACATGCATCGCTTCAGCTACGAGAGTGACTCCACTATTTTGCATAGTGGTCTGATCATCTTGTTCTTTGGTATAAAATGTGTAGCCGTTAATAACATAACCAGTGTAAGAAAAGACATGTAAGCTCGGACCATTTGCTAGCCACCTCAATCTCTGTGAAATTGATCCGGGGTCTATGTCAAATTTTGACTTTATGTGATTTTTTAACCATGGTATAAAACTTCGATTGTGCTCTCGAGTTATCCAATTTTGATTCCTATTCATGCTCAAACGAGATAACTGATCCATGTGTATTGTAACATACGGTTGAACCTCATCATCATTGTGCAGAACATACAATTGTGCCTGCTCCAATTCTGTCCTTGATATAGTCAGTAGTCTCATTCCAATTATCCCTTCTCCTGATAGTCTTCCCGAATGACGAGACATGGGAAGCCCTATGGATTCAACATTGGACAGATATTCAGTACAAAATTCAGCAGCCTCTTCAACAATGTATCGTTCAGCAATACAACCTTCTGGTCGACTTCTACTTTTTACGTACCCTTTTAATATTTTCATATATCGTTCTATCGGATACATCCATCTCATATAAGCTGGCCCACAAAGTTGTGTCTCCTTAACCAGATGAATAGTAAGGTGAACCATTATATCAAAAAACGATGGTGGGAAATACATTTCAAGCTCACACAAAGTAACAACAATTTCCCTCTGCAATGTCGGTAATTTATGAGGGTCGATCACTTTACTACAAATTTCCCTGAAGAAGAAACATAATCTAGTTAATGCTAGTCGAACTTTTTCAGGTAAAATGGAACGTATACCTATTGGTAGCAAATGCTCCATTAGAATATGACAATCATGAGTCTTCAAACCTTTTAACTTGAGGTCTTTCATACAAACCAAATTTCTAATGTTCGAAGAGTATCCTTCTGGAACTTTAACTTCATGTAGAAATTTACATAAAACAATTTTTTCCTTTCTAGATAGAGTATGAGCGGCTGGAGGTAGATATGTGCGATTTCCTTTCTTTACTGGAGCCAATTCATTTCTTATTCCCATATCGACCAAGTCCAATCTTGCGTTGATGCCGTCTTTAGACTTTCCTGGAACATTGAGTAACGTACCAATAACACTATCAAATACATTTTTTTCAATATGCATCACATCGAGGAAATGTCTTATATACAATGACTTCCAATATGGTAATTCAAAGAAAATTGACTTTTTCTTCCACCCAGTTTTGACCAGCTCTCCCGCAAAAGGTTTGCCAAATTTATTGGTTAAACCTTGTACTTTTTCAAGTATTTGATATCCAGTCGGTGGTAAAGGAGCTTTACCTTCCTCTGATTTTCCATTAAATGCATTTCTCCACCAACGATACTGATGACTATAAGGTAAAAATCTACGATGTCCAAGAAACACATTCTTCTTACAATGTTTCAACCGCATCCAATTTGTACTCTCTTCACATACAGGACATGCACATTGACCTTTAATGCTATATCCTGATAAATTACCATATGCTGGAAAGTCATTAATTGTGCCGAACAACATAGCCCTCAAATTGAAATATTCTTTCTTATACCCATCATAAACTTCCACACCTGTCTCCCACATACGTTTTAAATCTTCTATTAGAGGAGTCAAGTATACGTCGATATCATTCCCCGGTTGTTTGGGTCCAGAAATTAACAGAGACAACATCATAAACTTACGCTTCATACATAACCATGGAGGTAGGTTATATATTACCAAAATCACAGGCCACGTGCTGTGTGAGATGCTTTGAAGACCATGTGGATTCATTCCATCAGTAGAAAGTGCAAGTCTTAGATTTCTTGACTCTATCCCGAATTCAGGATACTCGTGATCAATTTTTGCCCATTGTGGGGAATGTGCAGGGTGTCGAAACATTCCATCTCTAATTCTTTCATCTGCATGCCATGTCAAGTGTTTTGAATCTTCTTCACTGCGATACATGCGCCTAAATCTTGGTATTATAGGAAAATACCACACGACTTTTGCTGGAGTAGATTCTTTCTTCTTATATCGAGAGACATTGCATTTCGGACACGCCTTAAGTAGTTCATATTCATTTCGAAATAAAATGCAATCATTAGGACACGCATGAATCCTTTCGTAACTCATGCCAATAGAACACAAAATCCTTTTAGCCTCGTAGGTTCGACTGGGAAGTTCATTATCATCTGGCAACATATCTTTTATGAGTGTTAATAATTCTGTAAAGCTTTTATCAGACCATCCATTACTCGCTTTTAGGTTGTACAACTTTAATATCGCCGACAGTCTTGTGAATTTAGTACAACCATTATATAATTATTTCTCTGCATCACTCAACAAACTTTCAAACATTTTAGGACAATCTCGAAGATCTTCTTCAACTGCTTTTGCGATCTCATCAACTCGATCCGGCTCATATGTATCTGTATCGAAGTCAGTTGAAGCATATGTCGAACTATTCTCAAAATTAATGTTTCCTTTTTTTTTCTCACCATGTCTTATCCAACATGTGTAGCTTTGATCAATTCCATTACATACTAGATGTCCTTCTAATTCATCTTCTCTAACACGTTTTCCAAAACAACATTTTAAACAAGGACAAACTACTCTATTTGGATCTTTTGCATTCTTCACTGCAAACTCAACAAACTCCTTCACTCCAATTTCATACTCTTTTGACAATCGATTGGCTGACATCCATTTCCTATCCATATTATACCACCTATATAAATGCAGTTACAAAACTAATAAGCTTTCAAAACATATCAACAAGTTTCAAAAAGAAACCAATATCAATCAATTATTTTAAAAACAGAACAGATCATGTGGTATGAGTTTTTGACTAGTTGAAGAGATTTAACACAGATCAAGTGGTATGAATTTTTAATTTGATAAAAAAAATCTAGTTAAAAAAAAAAAAAATACCTGAGACAACACGTAATAGGTAGATGGCGGCACAACACGTAATGGATATGAGGGTATGAGGGTTCCCAGAGTAGAGGTGATGAAAGATGTAGAGGATATGAGGGTTCCCAACGTATATAATTATTTGAAATTTATGTCTTTTACAGCGCTTGTCAATAAAAGCGCTGTAATAGGTAGTTAAATTCAATGAAAGCGCTTGTATTTTATAGCGCTTGTGAAAAAAGCGCTGTCAAAGGTGGTCCAATTATTTTAAAGCGCATGCCTTTTACAGCGCTTGTGAAAAAAGCGCTGTAAAAGCATACGCGAAAGCGCTTCATTTTACAGCGCTTTTTTAAAAAGCGCTGTAAAAGCCTTATAACATTATGCGCATACGTTATATAACCTACAACAGCGCTTGTTTTACAGCGCTTGTGATTAAAAGCGCTGTAAAAGGCTCCGTTATTTTTCAAATACATTTACAACAGCGCTTGTGTTTTGCAAGCGCTGTAAAAGGGGCGCTGTTAAATATCATTTTTGGCGTAGTGTACATCCCTCAATTTCTATCAAGCCACCAAATTGGTCCAAAACATAACACATCATCAATTTTAAAGATTTTGAAGTTTTGTTCTAATCTTAAAAATTGAGTCTTAAATAAAAATTGCAATTTTATAATTAATAAAAAAAATGGATAAAATAAATTTTTAGTTTCTATACGCATACCAATTTACATGATGCACTCTACACATACAAATCTAATGCATACCATTTTGTTATGTTAATTCATATAACCAAAAAAAAATCTACTTGTAAAATACATCAATTATAGAATCCAAAATTTAGATAATTTTTCAAAAAGAATTTCACTATTGATAATATTTTTAAAAATTTTGTTCTCTTTTTTTTTTTTCCTCTTTCTCAATTAGTAGACATTTTATCATTAGTACTATTGTAAATCACTGAAGAGTTCTTAAACTCTAAAACTCTAACATCGAGTCAAACTCTAATGAGTTCATAATATCATAATCAAGAAAATCAATCATTTCAAATAAATATTCCAACACCATCACGATACAATATTCACACTAGCCCGCTAAACCAAGATAACAACAACTCTTTTCAATTTTCTTAAAAACAAGACAAAGTAAAACATAATGTAAATTTTAAGGTGTTTTAAACATTAAATAAAATCAGTAGCATAAAATTATTGTTATTTTATAAATCAACAAAAACTGAACTCAATTTAATTTCTTTTTCTTTAAAATAATCAAGAGTAATTCAAACAAAAGTTAGTTTCATCATACAAAATAAATAAACTTTAACTCCTTCAAAATGTCATTTTTTTTTAACACAAACCAACATAAAATAAAAATAAGAATTTTTTTTTTTTGTCAAAATTAAAACTTTAAACGTATGAAACATATTTCCTATCTAACTCAAAGTTTAGAACAAAACATTTTTTTTCTTCTCTAAATTGAGTTTCAACAGAATAATAATAATTTGTACCTAGTAAAAGTCAATACTTGAAGTTTTAAACATATAATCCATACGAAAATCAATGTTTCAATCAATTACTTATTAGATCAAACACTATAAACAAATACACATCAAAATTAAATATTTTAAATTGATTAAGGGTGAAATTCGAACTTTAAAACAACTAACTAGTGATGTGACACCCTAAATCCCAAAATAATATATATATATATATATCATATTCCTATAAAATTTGATACAAATTAAATAAGTAAAATACAGATTAAAACCCTTATTCCCAGTATCACCTATCAGAGCGGGGTTCCTCCCAAACTTGAACTTCAAGACTCATTAACCTGTAATAACTGCGATTTCGCAAACGCAGGGCCCAACCAGTCAAACACAAACAACGAAGGAGGTGAGTTTCTAAATCATGTTAATAGTATAATATGAGTAAGAAGAACACGCAAACAATCATAATAGAACTGTATCATAATCACTTTACGATATATCAAAATATTTAATTAAATAGTATCATACTATAACATCAAAGTCCCCAAAGTAAAATAATCATCTCATTATAATATGCATCAAATCATCTAATTAATATTACCTTTGAAACACATCAATCACAACAAAACAATCACAAGGAAATGCAATGCTATGCATGAGCTTAAACTCTACTTCACAATGTGGTACCATTCTAACTCTGAAGTACTTGGTTAGGAGGCTTGATACTATGCCACTACAAGAGTGGACGGACAATTCATGAATGGCCAAGTCCTCATAGATCCCCTCAACTCAACCCGAGACACATATACGCGACGGTCGGGGTACTCTTGTGTTGCACGGTAGCTCCCGGCCTTAGGGAATAACCCACTAATCCACTTAGGAATTCCCCACTAGGTGTACCCCCAAGGTCTATCAGTCTTACTTTACAGTTCGACTGTAGCCCTCCAGGATCAGGCTCATTCAGTTGTACTTCCCCAGAATCACTAGGCTTGTCAGGCCCTACCTATATGATGACAAAATAATCTTCACTTCACAATTCACAATATTTATTTTCTCCCCCCGTTAGCTTAGACTACTCCATTAAGAGCACCATATTTAAGAATCATCACTATCTCATCAAGTATGGGGTACTTCAATATTTTCATCACAATTTTATAATATCATTAATCATAAATAATCATGATCATCGTATAAACTCATCACAATTTTATAACATCACTATCATCAATCAAAAATCATCATTATCATCACGTAAGCATATATCAAACCATGCATCCATATTTTCTTATCACATCACATAACTTCATCTAAGCAAACATGTACACATAATTTCATTCAACATCCAACATCACAATAATAACAAATATCAACTACCACACAAGTATCGAAAATTAAATCAATCAACACCTTATAAAATTTCTATTTCACATTTTAATCTCACAATTCTCATATTTCAAATTAATCAATTTATCTCTCAAAGGGCTACTGCCGTACGTAGCAAGCCCAGGATGAATCATTGGGAAATACGGTTTTCCCGTTCATCTCACAATATATTATACTCATGAATTCAAACGCTCTCTCACCCCTTACCTTATTTTGAAGCTTTCACACACGAATGCGATTCCACGAGCAAACAACCTTTGTTCATTGACTCTTTGTCCTTCAATCGATCTAACTCGATAGTTTATAAGTAAACGTTAAAAATAAATTATGAGAAGATACTCTAAAAACTAAATTCGAAATTCGGTCAAGAAAAATTACCATAAATCAGAAACCCAATCAGTGGATAATATAGTCACTTTTCACACGGTCGTTTTGGCGTTGGTTTCACTCAAATCGGACTTACGGTTAAGGAGAACGGTGCAAAATAACGAATTCTACAAACGAAGAAGTCGGGTATTTTAGAGAGAAATTGGGGTTGTTAAAAATCTGGAAAATTATGTTTAATGAAAAGTTAAATGAATGAAATAACGTACTCAAATTTGGATGAGAACGGAGAAGCTTTTACGGAACAATTATCGATCACCGGTGTAAAAAATGATAGGCTTGTTATTGTGTTTACTCTTTGGTTCTACGGCTTCCCATTCAACTCCCTTCCCTTTTCTTTGTTTTGTTTTAACTATTTTGGTTTTGGAAAGCGGCGGATAGAAAACAAGTAGCAAAACCTAACAAACTCATCTAAATATTTGCAAAACCTAACAAACTCATCTAAATATTTGTAAAATTAGTTAACAGCCCATGCCTACCTTACATATATCAATCGGATTCTACAATTTAGCTTGTCCTATATATTTTAATGTATCATTATAATTTATTTATCTATTTATTTTAAAGAAACAATTATATGGATATTTATTTATTTTTTTAATAATATGTTTAATTAGGTTTTATTCTTCTATATGGATCTAACCCATAAAACACATTTTTATAATAACTATAATTATTACTATAATATTTCTCAAAATCAACCCATAAAAACACTATCATCTTTATAAAATAGTCAAAATGATAAAATGAATAAATATAACATCAAATTAATTAGCCATGAAATTTATCAACATATATTCTAAAATAATATTCTTCATCAAATTAATAATTTATAATTTTATTTAATTAATAAAATAGTTTATTATAAAATTTGGGGTGTTACAACGTTCATCTCATAACTCAAACGATGATTCTAAAAATGAAACATATTCTCATAGAGGTCTAATTGCTCCAAATTGATCACGATTAAATTTTCTTTTCAATTAATCATCACTTAAAAGTTACAACAAATGGAAGCATATGTAGATCTTTCAAGTAGAAGATAAGATAAATAATTATTTACTAGAAGATACAACACATTACCAAACAACTTTCAAGGTTACACATCATTCTAAAAATTGATTTCTTGACTTAAATTATTATTAAAAAAATATCACTACCCATTTAGCACCCAAAAAAATATCTTTGAGAATTCCAAATTTTCCTTTAAATTATTTTTCAATAATTAAAGTCTAAATAAAACAACTAAGATAAATCACGTTTCTAAATATAGTACAAATAGAATAAATCACATTTATTTTTAAAATCTATAAAATTTCTAAAAATTTATTCCTACTTTAATCATCAATAACACATTTCTAAATAGTTAATCACTGTAAAAATTATTATTTTCAACTGATATTTTGAAATAAAATTTAAACTATATAGATGGATAGATAGGAAATTTTACAATTAATTAACACTTCTAAAATAGTTTCAATTTATTTTCTTATTTTATCATACTAAAAAAATTGTATGTTTATATACATTAAAGTTGTGCACATGACACAAAACATAAGACATATGATAATGATTATGAATTACATTAATTCATAAATCTACAAAATAGTAACCTCCTCTCACACTAACTACTCAACATGCTTATAGATACATTCCTCAGTTTCTATCAAGCCACCAATTGGTCCAAAACATAACACATCATCAATTTTAAAGATTTTGAAGTTTTGTTCTAATCTTAAAAATTGAGTCTTAAATAAAAATTGCAATTTTATAATTAATAAAAAAATTGATAAAATAAATTTTTAGTTTCTATACGCATACCAATTTACATGATGCACTCTACACATATCAATCTATATGATGCACTCTACACATACAAATCTAATGCATACCATTTTGTTATGTTAGTTCATATAACAAAAAAAAATCTACTTGTAAAATACATCAATTATAGAATCCAAAATTTAGATAATTTTTCAAAAAGAATTTCACTATTGAGAATATTTTTAAAAATTTTGTTCTCTTTTTTTTTTTTCTCTTTCTCAATTAGTAGACATTTTATCATTAATACTATTGTAAATCACTGAAGAGTTCTTAAACTCTAAAACTCTAACATCGAGTCACACTCTAATGAGTTCATAATATCATAATCAAGAAAATCAATCATTTCAAATAAATATCCCAACACCATCACGATACAATATTCACACTAGCCCCCTAAACCAAGATAACAACAACTCTTTTCAATTTTCTTAAACACAAGACAAAGTAAAACATAATGTAAATTTTAAGGTGTTTTAAACATTAAATAAAATCAGTAGCATAGAATTATTGTTATTTATAAATCAACAAAAATTGAACTCAATTTAATTTCTTTTTCTTTAAAATAATCAAGAGTAATTCAAACAAAAGTTAGTTTCATCATACAAAATAAATAAACTTTAACTCCTACAAAATGTCATTTTTTTTAACACAAACCAACATAAAATAAAAATAAGAATTTATTTTTTTTTGTCAAAATTAAAACTTTAAACGTATGAAACGTATTTCCTATCTAACTCAAAGTTTAGAACGAAACATTTTTTTTTCTCTAAATTGAGTTTCAACAGAATAATAATAATTTGTACCTAGTAAAAGTCAATACTTGAAGTTTTAAACATATAATCCATACGAAAATCAATGTTTCAATCAATTAGTTATTAGATCAAACACTTTAAACAAATACACATCAAAATTAAATATTTTAAATTGATTAAGGGTGAAATTCGAACTTTAAAACAACTAACTAGTGAGGTATGACATTTGATAACTAAAATTACCTGAAAGAGATTAATAACTTGAAACATACAGCTGGTCAATCAAAACTATTACTTCCAACTATTGCAAAAATCATAGTTCAATAGACAAGCAATAAGAAACAAGTAACTAACATAATCTTGTCAACAATTAAAATTAACTCAAATCTTAACAAGTAATTTCATGGTTTATTTACTCACTTATGTAAGAATTTATAATCCATAACACAATCAGAGTAAGCAAATAATAAACAGTTAATTAGTAATCTCGAAAATATATATAATAATACAAAAGCACATAACTCTTAACACAATTATATAACGGGAAGACATCATAGTGAAAATAATTATTACACAAGAAAACACAATTGACACGACTAACATTCGTAACACAGAATCGACATACGACCCGTTCGGCCTGATTGGACAGACCAGCTCTGATACCACTAATATGACACCCTAAATCCCAAAATAATATATAAATATATATATATAATAATTTATATCATATTCCTATAAAATTTAATTCAAATTAAATAAGTAAAATACAAATTAAAACCCTTATTCCCGGTATCACCTATCAGAGCGGGGTTCCTCCCAAACTTGAACTTCAAGACTCATTAACCTGTAATAACTGCGATTTCGCAAACGCAGGGCCCAGCCAGTCAAACATAAACAACAAAGGAGGTGAGTTTTGAAATCATGTTAATAGTATAATATGAGTGATAAGAACACGCAAACAATCATAATAGAACCGTATCATAATCACTTTACGATATATCAAAATATTTAATTAAATAGTATCATACTATAACATCAAAGTCACCCAAGTAAAATAATCATCTCATTATAATATGCACTAAATCATCTAATTAATATTACCTTTGAAACACATCAATCACAACAAAACAATCACAAGGAAATGCAATGATATGCATGAGCTTAGACTCTACTTCACAATGTGGTACCATTCTAACTCTGAACTACTTGGTTAGGAGGCCATGATACTATGCCACTACAAGAGTGGACGGACAATTCATGATTGGCCAAGTCCTCATAGATCCCCTCAACTCAACCCGAGACACATATACGCGACGGTCGGGGTACTCTTGTGTTGCACGGTAGCTCCCGGCCTTAGGGAATAACCCACTAATCCACTTAGGAATTCCCCACTAGGTGTACCCCTAAGGTCTATCAGTCTTACTTTACAGTTCGTCTGTAGCCCTCCACGATCAGGCTCATTCAGTTGTACTTCCCCATAATCACTAGGCTTGTCAGGCCCTACCTATATGATGACAAAATAATCTTCACTTCACAATTCACAATATTAATTTTCTGCCCTCGTTAGCTTAGACTACTCCATTAAGAGCACTATATTTAAGAATCATCACTATCTCATCAAGTATGGGGTACTTCAATATTTTCATCACAATTTTATAATATCATTAATCATAAATAATCATGATCATCGTATAAACTCATCACAATTTTATAACATCACTATAATCAATCAAAAATCATCATTATCATCACGTAAGCATATATCAAACCATGCATCCATATTTTATTATCACATCACATAACTTCATCTAAGCAAACATGTACACATACTTTTATTCAACATCCAACATCACAATAATAACAAATATCAACTACCACACAAGTATCGAAAATTAAATCAATCAACACCTTATAAAATTTCTATTTCACATTTTAATCTCACAATTCTCATATTTCAAATTAATCAATTTATCTCTCAAAGGGCTACTGCCGTACGTAGCAAGCCCAGGATGAATCGTTGGGAAATACGGTTTTCCCGTTCATCTCACAATATATTATACTCATGAGTTCAAACGCTCTCTCACCCCTTACCTATTTTGAAGCTTTCACACACGAATGCGATTCCACGAGCAAACAACCTTTGTTCATTGACTCTTTGTCCTTCAATCGATCTAACTCGATAGTTTATAAGTAAACGTTAAAAATAAATTAGGAGAAGATACTCTAAAAACTAAATTCGAAATTCGGTCAAGAAAAATTACCATAAATCAGAAACCCAATCAGTGGATAATATAGTCACTTTTTACACGGTCGTTTTGGCGTTGGTTTCACTCAAATCGGACTTACGGTTAAGGAGAACGATGCAAAATAACGAATTCTACAAATGAAGAAGTCGGGTATTTTAGAGAGAAATTGGGGTTGTTAAAAATCTGATAATGAGTGTTTAATTGACTAGATAAATGAATGAAATAACATACTCAAATTTGGATGAAAACGGAGAAGCTTTTACAGAACAGTTATCGATCATCGGTGTCAAAAACGATAGGTTTGTTGTTGTGTTTACTCTTTGGTTCTACGGCTTCCCATTCAACTCCCTTCCCTTTTCTTTGTTTTGTTTTATTTTAGTACAAATTAGGGTTCACAAGGTGTCTTTATTTATATTTTGGTTTTGGAAAGCAGCGGATAGAAAACAAGTAGCAAAATCTAACAAACTCATCTAAATATTTGCAAAACCTAACAAACTCATCTAAATATTAGCAAAACCTAACAAACTCATCTAAATATTTGCAAAACTTAACAAACTCATCTAAATATTTGCAAAACCTAACAAACTCATCTAAATATTTGTAAAATTAGTTAACAGCACATGCCTACCTTACATATATCAATCTGATTCTACAATTTAGCTTGTCCTATATATTTTAATGTATCATTATTATTTATTTATCTATTTATTTTAAAGAAACAATTATATGGATATTTATTTATTTATTTTTTAATAATATATTTAATTAGGTTTTATTCTTCTATATGGGTCTAACCCAAAAAACACATTTTTATAATAACTATAATTATTACTATAATATTTCTCAAAATCAACCCATAAAAACACTATCATCTTTATAAAATAGTCAAAATGATAAAATGAATAAATATAA
>JBBPBR010000006.1:37239255-37252967 GCA_037974775.1 Cicer pinnatifidum
TTTTTTTTTTTTTTTTTTTTTAAAAAAAAAAAAATGGGTCAATAGTATCGGGCCATTTATTTTATGGATATGATGCCAAAACAATCGTCTTCATTTTCATAATCCATATTAATAATGTCTTCCGAAATACTATCTGAAGAATGTTTTGATGATTGGCCTTACTTTTGAGGAGTTGGGCCATGATTTCAAAATATTCTTCTTCTGTTTTTGCTGCTGCAAGCTGTGTTTGGGCAAAAGATTTTTGGGCCAAGAATGTAGTTACCATTGGGTCTGGTTTCCTCATTCCTTGCTTTTGGAGCCACGTGGATACAACTTGTTTTTTGATACTTTGAGGAATAGAAAATTTTGTCCACCATCTGACTTTGAATTTTCTGACCAAGATTGTTTGGGTTTCTTTTTGGTTGATGTCAAAATACCATGCTAATACCCATGGTAGAAAGAATTTTGTAGAGAATAGCATTAGAGGGTGAAAAATGTGTTCTCTGTCTGTTGGTTTGTAATTTGTTTTGTATAATTGGAAGCTTTCTTGGACTTCCGGTTTTAAGATTTCTGGGATGGAGCCAAAGAATTTCCACCAATGAGCAAACCATTGAGGAATTTTTGAAGGTTCCATAGTAAGGTTAAAGAAAAATAGCCAAGTATGGCTAAATTTTTGGTTTTGAATGAGAGAGGTGTTATACCAGGCTTGCTGATAATCCCAGTAATTAAAAGTCCTGCAATGGTTTATTGTATTTTTGAAGTCCAGTGGGAACTGTTTTAGTGTGTGTAGGTTTGGTCCCCATTCTGAAGGTGGGATTATTTTGTGGATTTTTGCGGTTGAATAGGCTACCGGGCCTTCTTTTGGGTTATCTTGAATTGTTACAGATCCTGTACATTCAAGAATCGCTTTATAGTAAGGCTGGGATTTTAATAAATCATATGGTTTGAAAAACCAGCCTTCTGGGAAAATTTTTGAGATGACGGATTGAGGATTTTTATTATAGAAATGATCCTCAATTGTCCAAATGTTTTGGTAATCTATTTTGACAAAATATTCTGATTTTTGTTTGAACAAAATATTGTCAGAATTATTTAAAATAGTTTTTGAGGTTTCTCCATGGGAGATTTTTGAAATTATTTTACAGGATGGTTCCTCCTGTAAAGGTTTTGAAATAATTTTTTGGGAAGATTCTCCCCTCTCCTGCCCCTTAAACGAAGGCAATTGAATTTGGAGGGATTCAATCTCCTGTTGGAGTTTGTGAAGTTTTGCAATTTTTTGAAGTTGAAGGTTTTCCTCAATTGAGTCCTTTATTTCCTGGAAATTGTCAGGACCAACTAATGTTTGGCTGGCAAGCCATTTTTGAATTTTGTTTTGCTCGTCATTCTCCTCTACAGCTTCTTTCCAAGACCGGATTGGTTTTGCAGATGAGATAGGTTTTGGGGTTTCTTGAGGTTGGTCCTTTTGGACCTCTATTCTTTTTGATTTTCTGGTTAGAAAATCTGGAATTGAGTTTTGTTCTCCTTTTATGAATTCAATTTCAAAATCAAAAATGCTAAGAATTGCTTGCCATCTGGCAAAAATTTGTTTTGATGCAATGTTTTGAACATCTTTTTGTAAAACTTCTTTTGCAGATTTGCAATCAATTCGAAGTAAAAATTTCTGATTGAGTAAATCACTTTGAAATTTTGTAATGCACATGACAATTGAAAGAATTTCTTTTTTAATGGTAGAGTAATTCTTTTGGCAATCATTCCAATGTGCAGAAGTAAACTGTACAATACATTCTTTGTTATTTGTTTAAGGATACCCCCGTAACCTATGTCCGATGCATCTGTCTCAACAATTTTTTGGGCTGAAGGGTCAACTAGATGCAAACAAGGTATCTCTTTCACTTGTTTTTTGATCATTTGGACTATTTTTGTGTGTTCTTCAGTCCAGGCGACAAGGTTTTTCTTTAGTCTATCGTGGAGTGGTTTTGCTATCCTATTGATGTTAGGACAAAAATCTAAAACATAATTCAAAGATCCTAAAAACCTTTGTAATTGTGTTTTGTCAAGGATTTTATCAGCAAATTTTTCTGCAAAGGATAGGGATCTCTCAATGGGTGTAATAGTGCCCCGAGATATGTAATGTCCTAGGAAACGGATTTTTGTTTGAAAAAGGGAGATTTTGGATTTTGAAACAACCATTCCGTTTTTCTTAGTAATCATAAAAAATGTTCTAAGATGTTTGAAATGTTGTTGAATAGTTTCTGAAAATATCAATACATCATCAATGTAGACAATACAAAATTTTGAGTATGGATTAAAAATTTCATTCATAATTCTTTGGAATTCTGAAGGAGCATTCTTCAATCCAAAAGGCATTACTGTCCACTCATATTGACCAAAAGGGACTGTAAAAGCTGTTTTATAACGATCTTTTGGATCAATTTGTATTTGCCAAAATCCTGATTTCATGTCAAATTTTGAAAACACACAAGAAGAGTGTAGTTTTTGTAAGAGATCTTTTTTGTTTGGAATCGGGTAACGAATCCATTTTAAAGCTTTGTTTAAAGGTTTGTAATTTATGACCAATCTCGGTGTACCTCTTTCTATTTCAGAATTTTTATTCACATAGAAGGCTGCACAACTCCAAGGTGACCTTGATTTTGTAATTAGACCTTTTTGTTATAGGTCTTGGATTTCTGTTTTGCAATGGGTTTCAACTTCATAATTCATTTGAATAGGTCTAGCCTTAGTTGGGATTTGTTTGTCGGAAAAACCATTTTCATATGGTAGATCTACCATGTGTTGTTTTCTATTCCAAAAGGCATTGGGTAAATCTGAACAGATTTCATTTTCAATTCTCTTTTGAAGTTCTGAAATTTTCTGTTTTACGAAATTACTTTGTAATTGTTGTTCCGTTCTTAGAAAAGAAACATCTTGTTTTAAGAAATATAAATGTTTTTCTTTTCCTTGAATCAAACAATTTAATTCAGATTTGTAAACAGAACAAGCTTTCAAAAGATTTAAATTCTTTGTCCTGGGTTTTTCAATAACAGGAAAAATGATTTTGGCTTCTTTTGTTTTGCAAGAAATGCTGTCGTAATTGACTGAGTAAGGAGTTATCATGTTAATGAAAGGAGTCCCTAAAATGACAGTATGAGTAATATTTTCTAATAAAACAAAAGGAGTTTTGATTGAAACATTACCATTTTTAATGGAAGCTTCAGTTTTATTTTTTATAATCATGTTGGCGTTATTAGCCGCAACAAGTTTTTCATTAGATTTTTGTAAAAATCTATTTGGTACAATGCTACTTTTTAAGCAGTTTAAATCTGCTCCAGTATCAAAAAGTGCAATTGTTTCAAATTTGAAATCTTCAGAAAAGACTAAATTGATTTTGATTAAGTATTTTCTTGTTGTTATAGTTCTTAAAACGAACAAGAAATCTTCTGGGATTTCTTCTAAATTTTCAATTTTGTTAGAATATTCTTCATTTTCTTTTTCTTCTTCATCCTGTTCTTGGTCAGAAGAGGTTTGATTTTGTACCTGGGAAAGAAGGTTTTGAAGAATGTTGGAATCAATTTCTTGCTTTTGTTTAAGAGTTTTTAACTCTTGTTTAACGGTTTTAATCTCTTCATGAAGGGATTGAATTGTGACATGGGCTTGTGTCTTAGTTCTTTTCCCTAAGATATTTGTTAGGTCATAAGTGGTCTTAGGAAGTAGTTTTGATGAGGAAGTAGAAGGTTGACTTTGTTTTGATTCAAAAGTATTTAACAGTTTTCCTATTATTTCTTTTTGAAGTTTTGTATCTTCGACCTGCTTTATAATATCAAGGATTAGTTCTTGATCTTTTGTTAGAACATTAATGGATTTAGTTTCTGCCTCTGAATCGCCAAGAGAGTCGGAGGTTCCTAGTTCGTCAAACTGTAAAGGTTTATCATTTTCTGATGAACCACTTCAGAGTCCGTTACTGTTTCTTCTTCAGAGGTTTCTAAAAGTATTGCCTCTATTTTTTGAATTATTTCTTCATCGATTTTTAATTCATGGAGTTTTTTGTTTCTCTTGCAATATCTTGAAATGTGTCCTGTTTGGCCACACTTATAGCAAGTTATTTGTTTTGAAGTTTGAGGTTCAAACTTCTTTTGAAAAGGTTTTTCTTATAGAAATTGGGTTTTCTTTGATTGTAAGAATTTTGGGGTCTAGATTTTTTGTAGAATTCTAATCTTCCTGGTTTGGTAAAAGACTTTTTGTGAGGTTTTCTATAAGGTTTCGAAGAAGATCCTTCACAATTTTTTGAAATATTGGTTGTGGGTATTTCAAATTGTTTACAAAAGGACCCTAGTTCTTGTCTAGTTCTTTTCATTTCCCATTTTAAATGTTATTGGAGTTTTAAATCTTGACAGATTTACAAACCTTCCTTTTGAGTGTAGCTAACTAACTCTCCATAAGTTAAATGGTTGTATGGGATTTGGTTTACCCCATAAACTTCTTTGATTTTGTTTCTAACCTTTTCTCCTAAAAGGGTTGGGAGTCCTGCAAGGAATTTCTCTTTCCAGAATGGTTGGTTTGAATCTTCTCTTAGCATAACTCTGGTTAAGAAAGTGTTTTTGTAATATTGGAATTCAGAAAGTTTTTTACATCTAAGGTTGGATAGGAGTTCGGCATTTTTGTCTTTCAAATGTGATGGATCACCTATGAAGTGCAAGCTAATTGTGTGTATAAGTGTTGCAACTGCATCAGGTATTGGGTTTCCTAATTCGTCGAGGATGGGAATACCTTCCTCTGTGGTTTGGATTGCGTTTAAGATTTCTAAGTGTTGTTGGGGTGTGAGATGGTAATCCCACCATCCTTTGAGTTGGCCTGAGAACCCCGCTATTAGGAGTTCAGCTATGGCTTTGTCAGGTGCGTTGGCCTGGGTTTTATAAGCATTTGACGCCATCGTCATCTGTTGGAGTAGACCTAATATGTTATATTCTGACATACCGTCTATGTTCCATTCGTAGACAGTGTTGGCATTGTATTTGGATTGAGAGAGGACATTAGGTCTATTTTCAATACCTAAGTCAGGTGTTGTGACCATGGCTAAAGGTTGGTCCTTTTGCCACTGAAGTTTGCACAAATTTTGTGTTTCTTGTTCGGTTTCAGAAACTTGATCTAGAGTTGTGACTGTTTTGTCAAAGGTATCTTTAGCTACCATTGGTGTGGAGGTAGAGGAATGTTCTATCCTACTAAGTTGTTCATGTAAGGCTTGGGTAAATTCTGATCTGCCTTCCCTAAACAGTCTTTGGCTTGTTTTTGAGATTTGGAATGGTTTAAAAACTGGGTTTTTTAATTTTGGATCAATTGTCTCAATCGGGGAGATAGTGGAATTTTGTTGGTTTTCTTCTATCTTTGTTAATTGTTTTGCTATTGTACTCAGATGGACGTTTGTAAAATTATTTTGTTGAAGGATATTTCGAATATCTTTTTCAGAACTATCACTTCGGATTTTGAAGGGGGCAGCATCTACTGGCTTTTCTGTGTGTTTTATTATGATTTGTCTTAAAGGTGGGTGTTCAGACTGGATCTTTTGTCCGGTTGCTAAATCCCATTCGGGAGTTTTGTTTCTAGTTGTTATGGGATTAACAGAACCTAGGTTTTGGGTGAAGGGATAAGAAATTTGGTTTTGTTTAGCATAACTTTCAAACCATTCAAAAAACAGAATATGAGATTTGTTTTGTAAAATGAACTTGTAAAACTCATTCTGGATGTCATGCCTTTGTTTTAGAAAGTTTTTGAAGAACCAAGTTCTTTTTTCTTTATTTTTTGAAGCATAAAAATCATTATGGAGAATAGTTTTATTAACTTCAAATTCTTTTTCTATAACATTAAGTTCATTGACAACATTTTCAGTTATAGTAGAGAAAGATGGTGAAGTTGGTGGAGAAATGTTTTGTTGCTCTTCATTTGTGTTTTGGGGTGCTGTGTAAATTTGATGCGGTATATTTGTGGAGTAATCAACATTTTGAAAAGAAGCACTTGGAATGTTAGAACATGAGAAACGTGGTTTTGTAAAGTTTTCTAATTTTTGAGGCAATTGTATGACTGGAGATGGTCTGGAGGAACTAGCATCAGAATATCTGGCACTAGAAGTTCTTGAAAAGCTAGGGGTTCTTGAAAAACTTAGTTTTACCCTACCATCGTTATATTGTATGACTTCTTTGAGATTGTTATTTGGTTTTGACTGTTGGAGAGACTGTGGTTTAACAGCTCCTTCCAGAATCCATTCTTTAGGAAGATCAATATCTTTCCAAAGGATGGTTTTTGGAATAACAGTGTTTGCCTTAGTCAAATCTGTTTGTAAAAATAGTGTTTCACCTTTTTTGTTTTCAAAATGTTTTGTTGCCGTAAAGGCTGAAAACATTGCTTTGTAATGAATTCTGTAAATAATAGCTACAGGAATAGATCCTTCTATCATTTTGTAATTATGAGTTTTGATTTGCAGTATGAGGGATTTTGTAATGTTTGGATCTTTTAAAGACAAAGAAAAATTTGGATAACATCCGAACCAAATCGGTCCTTGACGTAGACTAGATTCGATTGTGCTTATAATTGAATCTTGGAAGTTTAAGAACCTAGCATCCCGTAGGACGCATAGGATTGAAGTGTTTAATCCTTCTCGTGTTAAAGGTTTTATACCTACTTGAACAAGACCTATATGTATGAAATTATATTTTCTGTCCTTGTGTTTTTTGAGAGTTTTTGAAGAAAGAAGATTTATTGTTTCAAAGGGATCAGAAAGGGTAACATCACGTTCTTCCGTTTTGATAACATAATCGGTTTTTAAAAGATCTTTGAAAAGACTAGATACGTAGACCTCATCTTTTTTGATTTTTGGTATTTGCCAATTGTTTATGGATTTTTGGAAGTCTTCAATAGTAATTTCTTCACTATTAATGGGTTCCCTTCGTTCTGGGAAGTTTTGGGTAGAAGGAGATGAGTAAGAAGAAGTTCTACAAAAGAGATTATCCATCTTTAAAATTTTGTCTTTTTATTTTGAAGAAACTTTCAAGGATTCACTGCCCTTAAACGCCTGTTCGTCGGCTTAAATACGGGACTTACAACCCAGAAACTATTATTCTTCAAGATAAACTTTCAAAATTTTTAAATATTTATAATCGTTTTGTGTCACCTATTCCCCCCCAAGTCTGATACCAACGAACGTCCTGGACCACATAAAATCTTGTTCTTTAAAATATTACACTAAAATACTATTATTTTTAGAAAAATATATAAAATAATAAACTAAAATGTTTATTATTTATATTGCTCATTAAATATAATATCTATCAAACCAACACATCATAGAAAAAATCCTTATAACAAAAAGGTAAGGACGATTATATATATATAATCACAATTCAAAAATAAGTATATAAAAACAAAGAAAAACAAACACAATATTACTACGATCTCAAGATTCTATAAATAATTAAAATAAGATATATTTAGAAATAGTTAAAATAAGAGATACTTAAAAATGATTAAAATATAAATATGTACACACTTAACATTAGTCAAACATATATGAAAATATCATATCATATTAATTACCAACTCACATATACACTTAAAATCACATAAAATCTTGTTCTTTAAAATATTACATTAAAATACTATTATTTTTAGAAAAATATATAAAATAATAAAATAAAATGTTTATTATTTATATTGCTCATTAAATATAATATCTATCAAACCAACACATCATAGAAAAAATCCTTATAACAAAAATTACTCACAAACTTTATCAACATATATTCTAAAATAATTTTAACATCAAATTAATTATTTAAAATCTTATTTAATTAATAAAATAGTTTATTATCAAATTTAGGGTGTTACAAGGAACCCCGCTCTGATAGGTGATATCGGGAATAAGGGTTTTAATTTATATTTTACTTATTTAATTTGAATCAAATTGTGAGTATTAACTTTAAATCACTTGCAAGTGTTGATGGTTGTATATAGATGAGTAGAGTTTTGATATTGATTTTGAAAACAATTTAGAATGTTCGTCATGATTTAGATAGTATGAAATTCATATTATTGGCAATAGTGAAATTCTTTTTGAAAAATTATCTAAATTTTGGATTCTATAATTGATGTATTTTACAAGTAGATTTTTTTTATTATATGAATTAACATAACAAAATGGTATGCATTAGATTGGTATGTGTAGAGTGCATCATGTAGATTGATATGTGTAGAGTGCATCATGTAAATTGGTATGCGTATAGAAACTAAAATTTATTTTATCAATTTTTTTTTATTAATTATAAAATTGCAATTTTTATTTGAAAATCAATTTTTAAGATTAGAACAAAACTCCAAAATATTTAAAATTGAAGATATGTTATGTTTTGGACCAATTTTGTGACTTGATAGAAACTGATGGATGTATCTATAAGCATGTTGAGTAGTTAGTGTGAGAGGAAGCTACTATTTTGTAAATTTATGAATTAGTGCAATTCATTATCATTATCATATGTCTTATGTTTTGTGTCATGTGCACTACTTTAATGTATATAAATATACAATTTTTTTTTTAGTTTGATAAAATAAGAAAATAAACTGGAACTACTTTAGAAGTGTTAATTAATTGTAAAATTAAATTTTATTTTAAAATATAAGCTGAAAATAATAATTTTTACAGTGATTTACTATTTAGAAATGGGTTTTTCATGATTAAAGTACGAATGAATTTTTAGAAATCTTATAGATTTTAAAAAATATATGTGATTTATTTTATTTGTATTGTATTTAGAAACGTGATTTATCTTAATTGTTTTATTTAGACTAGAATTATTGAAAACTAATTTAAAGGAAAATTTGGAATTCTCAATGATTTTTTTTTGTGCTAAATGATTAGTGATATTTTTTTAATAATAATTTAAGTCAAGAAATCAATGTTTAGAAAGATGTATAATCTTGAAAGTGGTTTTTGCACTACTGATTCTATTTGGTTTGGTAATTTATTGTATCTTCTAGTAAATAATTATTTATCTTATCTTTTACTTGAAAAATCTGTATATTCTTCCATTTGTTGTAACTTTTAAGCGATGGTTAACTCAAAAGAAAACTTAATCGTGATCAATTTGGAGAGTTAGACCTCTATGAGAATATGTTTCATATTTAGAATCATCGTTTGAGTTATGAGATTAACGTAAAATCTTGGTGCTAATTTTTGGATTAATTATTTGAATATGTATATGATTATGTAAATATTAAATTGTTCGTGTTTCAAGTGTTTAATTATTGGGAATTGGTGTATAGAGTTAGAGTAGTCGAGAGCATCTAAATGTGAAATAGTTTTATATTTCTTCAATCGAATTATTGGTTATATATTGATGTTAGTGGCCTTTCTTTTGTTGTTGTAACTAGTAGTAAATTACAAATAAATTATTGTGAAGGTGTAATTAATTGAATTTTTAACTTGAAGTGAGGAGTAGGAGTTGTGGCGCCGCCTTCACACTCCTGAACCACCACGTTAAAGATACTTTTAATTATCCATATTTGAATTTGAATGATTGCAGTTATACTTCCTTAAGTAGTTGACTACATGAGTAGAAGGGATTAGCTACCCCGATGACTCATCGTCAATAAAAGAGACAACGATAACTCATTATTTTGTTAGAAGTACCTTTTAATTTTATTTTTAAATAGTTAAAAAAAAAATGTTCATTGCTTATATCAATTGAATGAATTTAATTATTAAATATATGTTATTAGGAAATAGTATCTCTATCATTAGTTTTTTTTTCTCCTTGATTATATACAGAGTATGTTTTTATAGAGTAATTGATTATAAATTATTATAATATTATTAAGTTGTTAGATGTATTTAATATTTTAAAAAATTGCTCTCTTTGTCAGACCTAAATTAAATTTGTTGAATGTTTGGTAATAGGATTTATATTTTATTTTAAAGAGTAAAACTAGTAATATTTGGTTTGAAAGAACTAGTTGAAATTGACAACGTACTTGGAATGTATTTCATTTAACCAAACTAAATGAACTACGTTATTATAGACAAAATCTATATATTATGTTTTATATGTAAATTACAGTGAGTAACTCTATGAACTACGTTATTATTGACAATTGTAACACCCTAAATTTGATAATAAACTATTTTATTAATTAAATAGGATTTTAAATAATTAATTTGATGTTAAAATTATTTTAGAATATATGTTGATAAATTTTGTGAGTAATTTTTGTTATATGGATGTTTTCTATGATATGCTAGTTTGATACACATTATATTAAACAAACGATATAAATAATAAATATTTTATACTATTATATTTTATATATTTTTCTAAAAATAATAGTATTTTACTATAATATTTTAAAGAACGAGATTTTATATAATTTTAAGTGTACATATGATTTGATAATTAATCTGATATTTTCTTATATGTTTGACTAATGTTAAGTGTGTACATATTTACATTTTAATCATTTTTAAGTATCTCTTATTTTAATTATTTCTAAAGATATCTTAATTATTTATTCTATAAATAATTATCTTGAGATAGTGGTAATATTGACCCATGTGTGTAAATGATTTAAAATGTTAATAAAATAAAATAAAAGAACAAGGACGGAAGCTTACGGCTAACACCACTAAAATCAAGAGGAAACCAACAATAATCGTATCGTTTGACATCGACGATCCATAACTGTCCCAGAACAGTTTCTCTGTTTTCGTCTAAATTTCAGTATGTTTGTTTTACTCATTTATCTATTCAATTAAATACAATTTTTCAAATTTTTAACAACCCGAATTTCTCCCTAAAGTACCCGATTTCTCCGTTTACAGAAATCTTTATTTTGCACCGTTCTCCTTCACCGTAAGTTCGATTTTAGTGAAACCAACGCCAAAACGACCGTGTGAAAAGTGGCTATATTATCCACTGATTGGTTTTCTGATTTATGGTAATTTTCTTTGACCGAATTTCGAAATCAGTTTGTAGACTATTTTCGCATAATTTATTTTTGACGTTTACCCATAAATTGTCGAGTTAGATTGATTGAAGGACAAAAAGTCAAAGAACGAATATTGTTTGCTCGTGGAATTGTACTTGTATCTGAAAGCGTCGAAATAAGGTAAGGGGTGAGAGAGCGTTTGAATTCATGAGTATAATATATTGTGAGATGAACGGAAAAACCGTATTTCCCAACGATTCATCCAGGGCTTGCTACGTACGGCAGTAGCCCTTTGAGAGATAAATTGATTAATTTGAAATATGAGAATTGTGAGATTAAAATGTGAAATAGAAATTTTTATAAGGTGTTGATTGATTTAATTTTCGATACTTGTGTGGTAGTTGATATTTGTTATTATTGTGATGTTGGATATTGAATGAAATTATGTGTACATGTTTGATTAGATGAAATTATGTGATGTGATAATAAAATATGGATGCATGGTTTGATATATGCTTACGTGATGATAATGATGATTTTTGATTGATGATAGTGATGTTATAAAATTGTGATGAGTTTATACGATGATCATGATTATTTATGATTAATGATATTATAAAATGGTGATGAAAATATTGAAGTACCCCATACTTGATGAGATGTTGATGATTCTTAAATATGGTGCTCTTAATGGAGTAGTCTAAGCTAACGGGGGGAGAAAATAAATTTTTTGAATTTGTGAAGTGGAGATTATTTTGTCATCATATAGGTAGGGCCTGACAAGCCTAGTGATTATGGGGAAGTACAACTGAATGAGTCTGATCGTGGCGGTCTGCTGTCAAGCCTTAAGGCAAGATTGTTAGACCTTGGAGGTATTCCGGTGGGGAATTCCTAGGTGACTTGGAGGTAGCACTCCAAATGTCGGGAGCTACCATGCAACACATGTTTACCTCGACTGTCACGTATATGTGTCTCGGGTTTTGAGTTGAGGGGATCTATGAGGACAGGGCCAATTTGAATTGTCCGTCCACCGAGATGGTGGCATAGTATCATGGCCTCCTAACCAAGTACTTCAGAGTTAGAATGGTACCACATTGTGAAGTAGAGTCTAAGCCCATGCATAGCATTGCATTTCCTTGTGATTGTTTTGTTGTGATTGATGTGTTTCAAAGGTAATATTAATTAGATGATTTGATGCATATTATAATGAGATGATTATTTTACTTGGGTGACTTTGATGTTATAGTATGATATTATTTAATTAATTATTTTGATATATCGTAAAGTGATTATGATACGGTTCTATTATGATTGTTTTCGTGTTCTTCTTTCTCATATTATACTATTAACATGATTTCAAAACTCACCTCCTTCGTTGTTTGTGTTTGACTGGCTGGGCCCTGCGTTTGCGAAATCGCAGTTATTACAGGTTAATGAGTCTTGAAGTTCAAGTTTGGGAGGAACCCCGCTCTGATAGGTGATACCGGGAATAAGGGTTTTAATTTGTATTTTACTTATTTAGTTTGAATCAAATTTTTGTATGAAAACCTTAGAAGCACTAGTAAGTTTTTAGAATTAAATCAAGTAATTATACTTAAATCAAGTTTATTGAGATTAAATTGTTTTATTTGAGTAATAAAATTTGAATTGTTGCATGTGTACTTTGAGAAACGTGATATCCTAAATTAGTTGCAAAAGTTTTTATTTTCTTGAAAATATAATTTTATTTATCCGCTGCAAATTTTATAGGAATATGATATAGATTATTATATATATTATTTTGGGATTTAAGGTGTCATATTAGTGGTATCAGAGCAGGTCTGTCCAATCAGGTCGAGTGGGTCGAATGTCGATTCAGTGTTAGTCGAATGTCAGTCGTGTCAATTGTGTTTTCTTGTGTAGTAATTATTTTCACTATGATTGTTTTCCCGTTATATTATTGTGTTAAGTGTTATATGCTTTTGGTATTATTATACATATTTTTGAGATTACTAATTAAGTGTTTAATATTTGCTTCCTCTAATTGTGTTATGGATTCTACATTCCTACCTAAATGAGTAAATAAAACATGAAATTACTTGTTAAGATTTGAGTTAGCTTTAATTGTTAACAAGATTATGTTAGTTACTTGTTGATTATTGTTTGTCTTTTGAACTATGATTTTTGCGCTCTTGTTTTATATGAATAGTTGAAAGTAATAATTTTGATTGACCAGCTGTATGTTTCAAGTTACTAATCTCATTCAGGTAATCTTAGTTATCAAATGTCATACCTCACTAGTTAGTTGTTTTAAAGTTCAACTTTCACCCTTAATCAATTTAAAATATTTAGTTTTGATATGTGTTTGTTTAAAGTGTTTGATCTAATAACTAATTGATTGAAACATTGATTTCCGTATGGATTGTATATTTAAAACTTAAAGTATTGACTTTTAGTAGGTACAAATTATTATTATTATTCTGTTGAAACTCAATTTAGAGAAGAAAGATGTTTTGTTCTAAACTTTGAGTTAAATAGGAAATATGTCTCTTACGTTTAAAGTTTTAATTTTGACTTAAAATTTATTATTTTTATTTTATGTTGGCTTGTGTTAAAAAAAAATTTGATTTTAAATCGTGAATGTTAACTTTAAATCACTTGAAAGTGTTGATGGTTGTATCTAGATGAGTAGAATTTTGATATTGGTTTTGAAAACAATTTAGAATATTCGTCATGATTTAGATAGTGTGAAATTCATATTATTAGCAATAGTAATTCTTGAATATTAGAGG
>JBBPBR010000006.1:37254353-37270109 GCA_037974775.1 Cicer pinnatifidum
TTATGTTCTATATGTAAATTACAATGAGTAACTCTATGATATTTTATGTCATAATTGAATGATAAATGTTATAGACATTTTATTTCATAATTGAATGATAAATGTTGGGTGTTTAATTGATTGATTTTGTCCATTTTCTACATGTTGTGCTTAATTGGAGATTGAATATCTTAAATATATTTATAGACTAAGTTTTAATCTTGAGGGTGGTAAGTTAGATATTAGTTCACTCACCGCAAATTTCGAGGACGAAATTCTTTAACAAGGGGAGAATTGTAACACCCTAAATTTGATAATAAACTATTTTATTAATTAAATAGGATTTTAAATAATTAATTTGATATTAAAATTATTTTAGAATATATGTTGATAAATTTTGTGAGTAATTTTTGTTATATGGATGGTTTCTATGATATGCTAGTTTGATACACATTATATTAAACAAACGATATAAATAATAAATATTTTATACTATTATATTTTATATATTTTTCTAAAAATAATAGTATTTTACTGTAATATTTTAAAGAACCAGATTTTATATAATTTTAAGTGTACATATGATTTGGTAATTAATATGATATTTTCTTATATGTTTGACTAATGTTAAGTGTGTACATATTTATATTTTAATCATTTTTAAGTATCTCTTATTTTAATTATTTCTAAAGATATCTTAATTATTTATTCTATAAATAATTATCTTGAGATAGTGGTAATATTGGATTTGATTTTTTTTATTTTTATATGCTTATTATGATATTGTGATTATATATATATATATAGTATGATTTAGTAATTAATATAAAGTGCCGATTTTATACTGATTTATTTTATAATTTTTAATTAAATGATTTGATGCATATTATAATGAGATGATTATTTTACTTGAGTGACTTTGATCTTATAGTATGGTAATATTTAATTAAATATTTTGATATATCATAAAGTGATTATGATACGGTTCTATTATGATTGTTTGCGTGTTCTTCTTACTCATATTATACTATTAACATGATTTCAAAACTCACCTCCTTCGTTGTTTGTGTTTGACTAGCTGGGCCCTGCGTTTGCAAAATCGCAGTTATTACAGGTTAATGAGTCTTGAAGTTCAAGTTTGGGAGGAACCCTGCTCTGATAGGTGATACCGGGAATAAGGGTTTTAATTTGTATTTTACTTATTTAGTTTGAATCAAATTTTTGTATGAAAACCTTAGAAGCACTAGTAAGTTTTTAGAATTAAATCAAGTAATTATACTTAAATCAAGTTTATTGAGATTAAATTGTTTTATTTGAGTAATAAAATTTGAATTGTTGCATGTGTACTTTGAGAAACGTGATATCCTAAATTAGTTATAAAAGTTTTTATTTTCTTGAAAATATAATTTTATTTATCCGCTACAAATTTTATAGGAATATGATATAGATTATTATATATATTATTTTGGGATTTAGGGTGTCATAACAATGAAGGATCATATTTGTCCCTTTAACTTGTGTAATTGATTACTAGACGTTATGATATATCTTTAATTTTTTATTTCTTATCTATTCTTTCATATTAGAATGAGGTTCAAAACCAAAACCAACATTATACTTCAATTAAATAGCTATTAGAATATATATTTAACTAAAAAATACATTTCTATATTAATTTTTTTAATAAATGTCTCTTAAGTCAAATGCGATCTACAACCAAGTTAAAATTAATTCTAATGTAGATTATTTGAATTCAAAATAATAAAATCTTTTTCGACCGCTATTGAGGACACATATCCATTTTATTGCAAATGAATCAACTGTATAGGACCGTTAAATATTATATTTAGATTGACCTAGTTAATTTAAACTACAACCTTAACACACCATGCCTAGTTTCATATGAGTCTAATATTAGTGAGAGAAAGAAAAAAAACTGCTTTAATATAGAAATAAGGGAATGGAAAGGCTTATTCATAGATCATCACAAGTTCGAGGAAAACGTACATGAATTAGTCGATTAATTTGAAATGAGAAATTAATTATAATCGGTCAAAGTAATGGATTAAGTAATCAAGATAAACCACCATTAGCTAAATTACCAATGTGCTTTCATATTTGTCAATAATTGTTTTTAAAAAATCTACCTAAAATTAGAATAATTATTAAATGTCTCTTAGGAAAATCATGCATCATCTTTATTTTTTTAACTCATTTTAACTCATCATAGTTAGGAAGACACATAAAGTCACTTAGTGTTACCAAACTATCACTTTTTATTCGTTCATATGTGTAGGGATTACAAAAGAGCAATTGTAGAAATGACTTACCAATGAAAGGACCACGTATTTATGCATAAATTAAAAAGCATCATAGGATAAAAGTCAATGCACAAATCTATCTATTATATTAAAGGCTTAATAGTAGTTTTGGTCCCCCATTTTATTTATCCTAGTTTTGGTCCCAAACAAAATTTTGATCCAAAACTTGATGAAATTTCATTTTTTTAAAACCGTACTAGACCACTTATGATCATATATTTCCAGTATAATTGTTACACCATGAGATCTTGAGGCACGGTATGACTTAGATAAATGCAAGAAAAAAAAATGAAATTTCATCAAATTTTGGACTAAAATTCTATTTGGTGGACCAAAACTCTGGAAAATAAAATGGGGGACTACTTTTGCGATTCAGCTAAAATAGGGGGACCAAAATTGCTATTAAGTCTATAATATATTAATACAAATTCTCTATTTTATTGAATGACACATCGCACACCTATGTGTCACATCACTTATTTTCCAATGTGACATTTTCATATGCTTCTATAATTTATCCCTCACATTTTATTTCTCAATTTAACTTTTACATCATCATATACATATGTTGAGTACCCAAACACAAAATTTCTTCATGAAAATAATTTTACTATTAAAGCTTCTCATAAAAATAATTTTACTATCTTCTCACTTCAATCAACTTTTAATACTTCTTCATTTTTACCTATGTTTATTCAGATTAGTTGGTAAAAATACACATCATATCTTATATTATCTCAAGAATCATTCTTTCAATTCCTTCTTAAGCTTTAGTGGAGAGTACACATTAGATATAAATTTTTATCTTTTACACAACATTACATCATTCATGACTTCTCAATTCTCACCCAAGTGCCAACGAAAAATGTGAGATTGTGTAACCTATTGGTGACTTCCTAAGTGGATCTGCCAAAGTAACTCTAAGAGAAGGTAAAACTACTTAGGTGTATATTAAAATAACAAACTTAGTGGTACGAATAACATACTAAATTTGTATATCAAACGGAGCAAATTTACTACACACCTGTTACCACCATCGAAAACAACTTTATGTGTCACATCACTTATATTCCTAAGTGGCACTTTAATATGCTTCTACAATTTATTTCACAAATTTTATTTCTTAATTTAACTTTCCCTCTTCTTAGATGAAGTAATCACAATAAACAACAATTAGCTAAATTAACGATGAACTTTCATATTTGTCATCAATTGTTTTAAAAAACTCTTCCTAAAATAAGAATAATTATTAAATGTCTCTTAAGACAATCGTGCATCATCTTTGTTTGTTTAACTCATCATAGTAAGGAAGGCACATAAGCGACACTTGTCAAACTTGCCAAAATATCATGTTTGCTTTATTATATTGTATAGATGTTTGAATTTGAATAACTATAGTTATAATTGTCTTAAGTATTTGGCTATATGAGTAAGAGAGACTAGTTACTCCGATGACTCATCATCGATAAAAGAGGCGAGAATAGCCCATTGTTATTATTGTTAGAAATATTTGTTGATTTTATTTTTGAAATAGTTAAAAACCATGTTCATCTCTTACACAATTTTGAGTGATTACAAATCTGATGTGGTATCAATGTTGAATACCGATAATTGTTTATGTGGTATAATATTAAGTTGGAGGTGCATTTCTGTTTATATACATTTATGTGGCATGAACCATCCAAAATTGTTTATATACATTTCTGTTTGTAATTCTAGATTGTGTGAAATATTTTAAATGTTTTTCTATATGTCTAACTTTTTGAAACATGTAGAGTAATTGGTGTAAGGATTTAAACATTCTTTTAAGAGTGTAAAACTAGTAGAGTAATGTTTGAGTAGTTAGTTGAATTTGAAAGCGTATTTGATATATATATGTTTTATTTGATTCAATTAAATGTAATAAATTGTTGTTGACTAAACTCACATGTTTAATTTTTTTCTATAAATGATAATAATTAATCACGATATTCTCTCATATTTGAGTTATTGAATGTGATGTATTTAATTAATTAGTTGTGTAATGTTAGCTTATCATGCAAGGATTCTTGACATATTATGTTAAATGTGTTGCTATCGCCTTTAATTATGCTAGGATTCTCAAAAAAATATCGGAAAAATTTCTCAAGAAAATCTATAATATTTTTTTCTCTAAAAAAATTTTAAATTATTTTTTTCTCGAAAAATTGTGAGCAAAATAAAAAAATTATTTTTTTTTGAAAAAATTGATTTTTTTGAAAAAATTGATTTTTTTGTCTTGATTAAAAAAAATTTGAGAAAAAATCAAAAAAATGTAAATCTTTAAAAAATTGAGAACAAAATCAAAAAAAAAATTCAATTTTTTTTTCAAATTAAAATGGGTTTTTATTTGAAAAAGTGGGTCCATAGACCAACAAAATTTTAGGGGCATTTTTGTTTTGAGGCTTTTCTTTTTAGGAGATTTTTAAACTGTCAAATTTCAGGATTATATCCTGCACTCTCATATCTAAACCTGTCACTCTTTCAATCAACGTGAATATACAATTTTAACTTTTATAAAACCTTCAACTTTTTTAACTTTCCATTTTTTCACCCATATTTCCAAAATATTCAAAAGTTTCCCAAGTTTTGAAATGGCAATTTCCATAATTTTTTAAACTTTCGAAATAGAAAATTCTATAATTTTCAAAACTTTTGAAATAGGAAAATTTCAAAACTTTTCATTTTGAAACTTATTACAAATAGTTAAAAAGGTAAAATTGTATTTTCATGTGTCTTGAGGGGTGGGTGGTTTAGGTGTAGGGGTGCATGGTATAATCCTCATGAAATTTTTGACCCTACAACATGTGAGTTGAGGCCAATAATTAGTGGGCTTGTCAAATTGATCTGCTCTAACAATTAATGTATAAGCCACTAGAGTTTAACTTTTATATATAATAGAATTTGCTTATTCACAAACATGTGTTCTGATTTGACTTTACTTTCACATTTTACCATTTATTCTTGATTTTATTTATGAAATATATTACTTTGATTTTTTAGATGAATGATGGTGATATCGATGAAATTTTTTTAACATTTGAAAGCTGGATGAAAAGAAAGATATAGATACTTAAGTTTTCTTTATTTTTTTTTTATAGATAATAATTTTTATTTTTGTTATTTTGATTTCCTCATTTTCTATAGAATATAAATAAGAAAAATGAATCATTATGTATGTCATATGAATGATCCACAACTATAACGCTTCACCTATATTGTTTGTTGGTTTGACGCATTGCTAACATAGACATAACATATATATTGTGTTTGAACACTATAGGACAATGAACTTTAACTATACATAGTATTACAATAATTTTGTACTATCACAATTGTCATATTTTTAAATTTATTATAATATATTACAACAATTTTGTATTATCGCAATGTTATATTTTTAAATTTATTATAGTGTTACAGTAATAATGTTTTACGAAAACATTTTTTTTGAAATAAAATGATTTACAATACTTTTTTATTTTTAAAATATTTTATTTTATGCAACGGTTATAAAGTTTTGTCGTACCTTAATTAAAAAAATGCCTACAAAAATAGTTTTAACTTGGCAACAGTGTAAAGTCGTTGTAAATTTGAAAAACCGTTCTGTAAGAGGTAGCTACAACTACAGTTTTCACATATTGTTGTAGTTTCAAAATAAAACAGTTTCGTAAGGCATAAGCAACACCTTGATTCTCCATGTACAGAAAATTATTCTTGTAAATTATTACAATGTTTTTTTTTTACATTAAACAACGATTTTTATGTGTTGCAGTAGTGAAAAAATGTTATAGTGTTGTGTTTGAAATTGAGTTGTAATGATTTAGCTTACTAACAAAATATAGAGTTTTATGATTGTGTGAATTTTCAAGAAAATCAAAAGTTAGTATTCTATTTTGAGAGTCAAATTTGACAATTTGATATTTGAAATTTTGTGAACCTATTTAAAAAACAACGTTGATCGTTGAAGTCTCAATGATTTTGTTTTTATAATAGTGGAGACAATCATCGAGTTAGATTTGGAAAATCATTTTGGAATATAGAGTTGTGAAGGTTTCTTTAAAAATGTAGTATTAAAAAGTTTAGAGTTAAGATCAAATTAAAGATTTAAATTTACTTATATTTTGTCATTACAAAATGAGCTGTAAATGTGATTGTGAATAATAATAATAATAATAATAATAATAATAATAATCATAATAATAATAATAATAATAATAATAATAATAATAATAATAATAATAATAATAATAATAATATTTTTACGTGTTTGCCCAAAAAGAGCAATTTACATTCATTTTTGCCCACTTATTTATTTCCTAGGAGAAAGCTGGAAGAACACTCTGTTATTTTATAATCTTCCCCAAATCAAGGAAAATCTCGAAAATAGTTGGAGCAAGGAAGAAAGTTGGGAAGTAGATAGCTACCCCAAATCAACTCGAATCGAAGGGAAAATTTCCATAGAAAGTAGTGAGTTCTTTAAATAGTTTTCATTTTTTATGGGCTTTATGGGTGTTGATTCTAATGAATTTTAAAGAGTTCAAATGATTTATGGAGCTTCTTAAAATCTAAGGGTAAGGGAAATTATAAATTTTAGCATGAAATAAATGTTTGTGAAACTACCGTTAGAGTACGCTCATAATAATTATAAATTTTAGTTTTCATTTTTTTATGGGCTTTATGGGTGTTGAGTCTTTTAATAGTTGCATTCACATAATAATTCAAGAGAAAGAGTTAGAGTACGCTTATCCATTTCATAGTTGGCCGTGACCGTAATGGACCACATGGTTCTTCCTGGTATTGATGCTCAACCTTATCCTTATAAGGATTTTTGAGTCCTGCTAGTCTGAGAGACTTTGCACATAGGGTTTGTGAGATATTGCACATTGGTAAATAGTATTGGTCTTTGAGAGGCTAAACATTTATGATTTACGCTTTTCGAAGAGAGTTTTGAAATTTTGAAATCATGTTCACCAACATATAAGTATTCCATTAGGGGTGTTTGTAACGTGAGTTATGTTTGTTATGATATATATATATATATATTTATATATATATATATATATATATATATATATATATATATATATATATATATATATATATATATATATATATACTTTGTGTATTATTTATGATCATGCCATAATTGTTAAATGTTAATTGTTAATTTCAGTTAGTAACCATTTACATTATTGTAGAATTTAACCTTTTCCCTCAGACGATGCTAGACTTCATTCTACATACACAGGAAGAATAGTGATAACTAGTAGGAAGGTTGATGCAGTATTCCTTGTGGGACTCACACACGAGAGGATCAACTACCACGTACCTTTAGAATTGGCGCTCGTGGCGAGTGAAGCATGAGCAAACGTAGAGGGTGTTTCAGCTAGAGAAGACATGGAAGCCACCGTGGGTGTGTCGACTCTCTCAGTAGAAGCAGTAGATGTGGTGTTTGGACCAAGGGCTAATGCCAATAGGAAAAATCGAGATTCAGTGTGGGACTCACACACGAGAGGATCAACCACCATGTACCTTCAAGATTGGTACTCGTGGAGAGTGGAGCATGGGCGAATGTAGAGGAAGCTTCAGCTAGAGGAATATGGATGCCACTGTGGGTGTGTCGACTCCCACAATAGAAGCAATGGTTGCATTGTTTGGACCAAGGGCTAATGCCGACATGAAACGACGTTGCAAGACCATCTAGGTTATGGGATGACTTTATATATGACATGCAACGTCATCTCTTGTCGGCAATATATGTCGGCATTCGATGAGGAGGATGAGGTTACTTCATTGAGAGATATTGCTTTAATTATACAGGACTTGTATGGTATGTATTGCTTTAATTTGTTTTCATCACTTAATTTGTTGGTTTATTTTTGCTTAATAATTGAAGTTTTGTGCATCTCTGTACTGCAATATTGAAAGCATCTCAACTATACATTAAAATTAATTCTAATGTAGATTATTTGAATTCAAAATAATAAAATCTTTTTCGACCGCTATTGAGGACACATATCCATTTTATTGCAAATGAATCAACTGTATAGGACCGTTAGATATTATATTTAAATTGACCAAGTTAATTTAAATTACAACCTTAACGCACCATGCCTAATTTCATATGAGTCCAACATTAGTGAAAGAAAGAAAAAAACTGCTTCTATATAGAAATAAGGGAATGGAAAGGCATTTTATCGGAGTACCTCTGAAGCAGATAAGTCATATTGAGTGGGTCTTAGCTTGTGAAGTAGACCTATATATTAGTAACATTATTATACAACCAATCAAAGAGAAATATTAATTTTAAAGGCATACCGAAAAATGAAGATCATACTATACATGCTATAAAAATTGTTGTCATTTTGGCTTTGTAAGAATTCTTTCAATAGAAGTATCATTTTGTTATTTTGTTTTTTCAATGTCATGTGAATTATTTTTTTCTAATTTTTCCACAAAGAAGTTATTTTGTTTTGATTTTGTCCACTAAATTTTATATTATCTACACCCCTTTAACGTTATTATATTTCATTACATTTATGACAACGATTTCTATATTCGTCTCTTTTTATAAGCACTTATATTTTTTTCACATATATTAGAAAAGTAGATAACAAATTTAATTTGTCTATTTTATGTGTATATTTTCCTAAAATAACATTTGACACATTTTATGGTTTTAGCAATGTATAATTTTGGTTTCTATAGCTAGTTTTCATTTCTTAATTTTTTTAAATATATAAAAAAAAAATCTTAAAGTTTTGACTGCTTAAATTAAGTCTTTACACTTATTATTCAAACAAATTTGGTCTATATATAAATATTCTAATAAATTTATTCTTGAATCATGGTTTTAGGTAATACAGGAACATAAAATATACAATGTTAATTGAAATAATAAGTTAATGTAAACAAAAACTTACTATTTTTAATAAATTTTAATAAAATATTATATTTATTCTCTTTTTTTTATTATTATAAAATTCATTTCTTATAGTAAAAATAAGAGTCCACCTTAAATCATTTTTGAGAGATCCATAATAGACACCAACTATTGATAGATGATTAAAAAAAAAAAAAAAAGCAAATGTCCAAACCTTGTGCTTGAGTGGGGATGTTGGAAAGCAAAACAAGCGACAATATTATGAGGAAAGTTTTAAAAGATCTCAAAGATGATAGAGTCTCCATTTTCTGCATTTGAAAAGAGGATTTTGGAATTTGATAGATATAAAAAACACAATTATTATACTTTATATATAGTGGAGAAGTTAAACCCAAAACTTCCTATGCTTATGACGACCTATAAGTGACTATCTATTCTATTTTTAAATAACAAAGCAAAATATTCCAACGAAAATCTATGATTGTATTGTTTTGATTGTTCTTTTGACTTACACAAATCTTTCTATATATAGACTTTTTAACTAATTATATAATGTTGTTATCTTTTTATTTTTGGATAAACAATAATGTTCTTAGTGCCATGTCACGTTGAAGATATATATATTAACTTTTTTAGGTAAGCAAAAAATTAATATTTTTTACTTGACATAGCAAATATTTTATTTGTTTCGTTCTCATTATAAACGCCTCATTTGAATTGTGCACATTTTTAAGAAAAATGATTAATTAGTTGTATTGATTGTAATAGTAAAAAAAATTATTTATTAAAATATTTTTATTAATAGTAATAGTTAATATATAGTTCAATGAGTTGAAACATAATGAATAAAGTCAGAAATATTGTTAGATTCATATTTTAAATGATCTAGAATCAAAATATATAGATTAAAATAGAAAAAATGTAAATGGATAATTAGTTAGATATTTCAAACATAAAGCAACAATGATAATGTTTCAATAATAGTAATAATCAAAACCAATTAGTATTCTTACATTTTTCAAAGTAGAAGACGCTTAATCTCAATTAAGTCTCTAAAATAACCCCTTCAAACCATCTACATCCAAAATTATATCTTCACTAAACATACAACGATTAAATAAACATAGGAATTGTAGTGGATAAATTTTACAGATTATAATGGTTTTAACCACGGTTATAAGACAACATTTAAACCTTGTTTAAAAATCATAATTTTTTTTTTCAAATGTTAACCGTATTTTTCAAATAATGATGGTTTGAACCACTTTAATTATCGAGTTTTACTAAACAAACTTATGAATATTATGGCGGTTTCAACAGACTAATTTTCTATTCTATTTTTTACAAAATTTGGTTCAAAATTATGGTTGTCAAATAGATATAGCAAATATCTTGATGGCCTTGTAATAATAAAAAGAAAATATTAATATTCTCTTTCTTTTATTCCACTAACAATATAAAAAAATATAATTCAACATAATCTTCAATCCAAAAAACTATATGGATAACTCAACTCGCTACTTCAATATTGTTTAACTTGTTATCATTGTAGTATGTTACACTTTAAATGATCTTTTTTAATTTTGATATAGATTATAGGAAGGAAATGTTGAGTTAGAATTATGGTATGAATGGATTTTGTATGCAAGAATACATATTTGATTTGGGTGAAATTAATAAGGGGAATTGTAATTCTTTAAACTTGTATAACACTCAATCTGTATAATGTCCATAACATTCACCAAATATTGTATTGCAATGATTCTTAAACCATTAGAAACTTGAAAAAATTATCTTCAAATTAGACACTGAATCGTTGATTTCTACACATTATATAGTAGGAGAAATCTAAGGTTATAAGTTATATAATATTTGTTGTCCTATTTTTGTTCCTTCATGTCTGTTTTTCATAAACCGAACTATTTGGATACTTATCTTGAATAATAAATATCATATTTATAAACTAGACATTAGAAACTTTTTAAAAAAATTTATTTAACTTATATTCCACATCGGTTGACATTTTAATAAAATTGTCAAAGTTGATGTATAAATGTCAAAAATTCTGCTGGTATTAAAGTTAACTTAAATTCAACATAGGTTTCCACTAGGTAATGTTGTTCAAGACCTTTGAAACAAATAGACACATCCTGAGTTCCATATATATTATTTCTCAATACAATTATTTTCAAATTCATTAAAATTTCATGTATTGATTCTTGAATACCTACTATGGTAGAATATTCATGTGGTATTTTCTCATATTTTACACATGTGATACATATTCTCTCAATTTCTCCGAGCAAAATTCGTCGCATTGCAATGTCTATTGTATTTGCTTGGCCTTTCATAAGTGGAGACAAATAAAGTGTCCATAATAAAGACACTTACTGTCTACCCTTGATTCAACACACTTCCACTGTAGTGTTCGAGTAAATACTTTTATTTTGTTCTAAATCATGGTAATATATTTTTATCACACTCTTAAATTAATTGTTTATTTCTCTTGAAATATCTTTCTTTAATGTTTTTTTTCAATTTTACACACGTCTTTTTTTAGGATCCCTGCATCCATTATGTGGCATAGGGGTTACGTCCGTATAAACCTTAATAGTATAGCACTTATATGAATAGTTCTTAATGCCGCATCTCTTCCGAGATCAGGACATTTTATTATGACTTTTGCTCGTTGCATGCCTTGATCGACTACTATTCGAATAGCATTTGCTGTTGCAGTTTGAGCAGCAAAGAGGGTCCCCCTTCGCCCCCCTTCCTATGCTTAACTGAATGTTGAATCTATCTATTTATTGGAAGAAAATAGGATTTTTCTTATTAACTTAAATTAACTTAAAATTGTGCCCCCTAAAAAACATATTGAGGGTCTAATTAAATTAATTGACTTATAATTCCATCTTTTACTTTCTCAGTCGTAGACTTAAGTATGCCAAATATTTTTGAAACATAGCCTAGAATTTTATTTTCATTCTATTTGTCTAAAGGTGTAATATACCTTTAGAAGTGATTCAGTAATTAAATCTTTATGATTTTTTATTTATTTATTTGTGTTTTAGTTAAATCCTCTTCAAGCATTTATTAATGTATCAGGAGTAATATTAGATATCCATTTTTCTTTTACTACATTCACAAGAATATATCTAAGTTTCTAATATAATTTGAATATAAGAAAAATGACCATTATCATATATAATATAAAACTTCTCTGCCGATTCTTCCTAATCGAGCCTCTCGATATGTCATTATACCCTCAAAGTAGAAAGAATTACAATCCCCATTCCTCCTACAATTCTACTAATTTTTTAATAGTTAAGAATATATTTGTAGACAAGGTGTACTGATCCTTTTAAAATTTTAAAAAAAAATTATATTATCCTTTCTTATTTCTCCGTAGAGTTCAAACTAAAAAGTATTTATTGCTTTCCAATGTTTTATGATGTTTTCAACAAAACCCTCTCGTAAAAATTATTTTCACAATGTTTTCGGTGATATTAGCAAGTGGTATTTAAACTATTTTTTTTTAGTCATGTCAGCATTGCATATAGTGACACCTTAAACTCCAAAATGACATATATGATAATTTATATTAGATTTTTTTTAGTAAAATTCACAAGGAATAAGGAAAATTTATTTACAAGGAAATAAAAAAGTTTTGTAACTAATTTAGGATATCACGTTTCTCAAAGTACACATAGAACAATTCAAACTTTATTACTCAATCAAAACAATCTAATCTCAATGAATTTGATTTAACTATAAATTCTAAATTTAATTTCAAAAACTTACTAGTACTAAGATTTTCATATAAAAAGTCATTTGTAATTACATAACTAAAAATATAAATTATAACTCTAAATTCCCGGTATCGCCTATCAGAGCGAGGTTACTCGCAAACTTGAACTTTACGACCCATTAACATGTAATAACTGCGATTTCACAAACGCAGAGCCAAGTCAGTCAAACACAAATAACGAAGGAGGTGAATTTTGAAATCATGTTAATAGTATAATATAAATAAGAAAAACACACAAACAATCATAATACACATTATCATAACACAAATATTTTTCAAGGAAAAATATCACATTATAAAGTTAAAACCACTCAAGTAAAATCAATGCATTTCACTATAACATCAAATCATCTAAGAGAAATTATTACTACACACGACACCTATTAATCACAACAAAACAATGACAAGAAAATGCAATGCAATGCATGAGCTTATATTCTACTTCACAATATGGTACCATTCTAACTCTGAAGTACTTGGTTATGAGACTTGATATATACTATGCCACAATCTACATAGATCCCCTCAACTCAACCCGAGATACATATACGTGACAGTCGAGATAAACGTGTGTTGCATGGTAGCTCCCGATATTTGGACTGCTACCTCCAAGTCACCTAGGAATTCCCTATCTGAATACCTCCAAGGTCTAACAATCTTGCCTTCAGGCTCAACAGCAAACCGCCACGATTAGTCTCATTCAGTTGTACTTCCCCGAAATCACTAGGCTCTTCAGACCATACCTATATGATGACAAAAAATCTCCACTTCACAAATTCTCAATTTTTTTTCTCCTCTCATTATCTTAGACTACTCCATTAAGAGCCTCATCTTTAGGAATCATAACTATCTCATCAACCATGGGGTACTTCAATATTCTCGTCACAATTTTATAGCGTCATTAATCATACATAATCATGATCATCATATAAACTCGTCACAATTTCATAACATCATTATCATCAATCAAACATCATCATTATCATTACATAAACTTGTGTCATACAATGAATCCTTATTTTATTATCACATCACATAAATTCGTCTAATCAAACATATGAATAGAATTTCATTCAACATCCAACATCACAACAATATCAAATACCAAACAATTATTCAAAATTAAATCAATCAACTTATAAATATTTCTATTTAACATTTTAATCTCATAATCCTAATATTTTTACATGAATTAATTTATCTCTCAAATGGCTACTGTTGTAAGTAACGAGTCCCAAATGAATTATTGGGAAATACAGTTTCTCATTCATCTCACAATATACTATACTCATGAATTCAAATATTCTCTCACCCATTACCTTATTTAGATGTTTTATCAAACACATAAATCAATGGAAATTTTCAACAGCAACTGTAGATCGACAACATACAGCGAACGAATCCGAATAAATGATGAGTTCACAAAATCGTTGAGACAGGATTGATAAATTACGCGAAACATAAAAATAAATTTTAAATAATTACTAATAATTTTAGGAACAAAATTTGAGTCAAAACGATGAGAAAAAACTGCAGAAAAAGTCTCACCCACTTGTTGGAGAGCCGAAAGTGTCAAACATTAACTTCCCTGAAAAATACAAGTGAGTAGTACTTCTTAAAGATTTTGACGAGAGGAATTCAAAAACGATGTCATTTTTTTGAGACGACAAATGTGGTGATCGGAATCGGCCAAAAACAACTCGTCCAAGGAAAGAAACACAACTGTTTCTGATTAAATGAAGTTACGATTGATAAAATTGATGCCAAAAATGGATTCAATGGCCGATTTCGTGTGGGATAGAGATTGTGATCATTTAAAAATGGCAAGGAATTGGTGGGGATGAATTTGAGATAAAAAGGGTTTTTTTGATGGATATGTGTGTTTTCTTGCTGAAGAGAGGAAGTCTTTAAGGGCAGATGAAAGTGTGTAGGTAGCAAATGTACAGGTGCATGAGTTAAACAAGTTGTAAGGCCCAACAACGGGGAGTCTAGTTTGTGTCTAATGCATGAATGAAGGTGTAATGAGCATTTCTGAAGCGTAGGAAAGAAAAAGTCCAACCAGTAATAGCCTAAATGAATATGCAGAAGTAGAAAATAGGGCGTAAACAATCGTCTGGTCCCAAATTCATTTTTTAGTATTTCCAAAAGCCCTTAATAAATAAATACTCATTTTAACATAATATTATTTATCCTTAACATAGATAAATATAATTTTAACCAAAACTCTCATGTTCAAAATAATAACTATGATTATTACTATAACATCTTTGAAAATAATCACATAAAAATACATCATCTTTATAGAATAGTGGAAATGATAAAATAAATAAATATAACATCAACAATTTATATTACTTAATAATTAAAAATAAATATGTGCAACTATATAAAATAAAGAAAATCAATATTAGAATTACTAATATATCAAGATAATTATTTGTAAAATAAATAACTAAAATAAAATATATTTATAAATAATTAAATATAATTATGTATATACTTAACATCAGTCAAACATACAAGAAAATATCATATTAACTGCAAATACACATATACATGTAGAGTCGCCGAAAATCTTATTCTTTAAAATATTTACACTAAGATGCTATTATTTATAGAAAAATATATACAATAATAAAATATAATATTTGTTATTTATATCACTTATTTAGTCAAATATATACAAAATCAACGTATCATAGAAAACTCCCATATAATGAAAGTTAGTCACAAAATTTATCCAC
>JBBPBR010000006.1:37276657-37287506 GCA_037974775.1 Cicer pinnatifidum
ATATATATATATATATATATATATATATATATATATATATATATATATGTTTGTGTTATATTTGATATATTTATGAATTAATTGCATTTCTATTCAATTCACAAATAAAATATCTACATAACAATCTCGTATTATAATATCTCGAGTGTTAATGAATGTATTTTAGTAAAATTTAACTGTCACAATTATCGGACTATTGCACACAAAATTCGAGTTCCTTTTTGATTTCCCTAACCGTGTCATTATCATCATACTTTAGTTTTATATCGTTACTAAAGTTCTACATAAGTACGTATAATTACAGCTCTGATAACTTCTAATCTTTTTAAATGTGTATTTGGTACGGCTTTTATTTTTATTTTTAATGAGAGCAAGAATAACGTCACCAATATAAGCATATCGTCGATTACTACCTCCTATGATTCGAATACACATCAATTCTCGAGATATGCTATTATCGACTACATATTTAAATAGGTTTGAGGTTGAATCATATCATTTTTTTTTATCTTTCAGTCAATTAGTCAAAAAGTTGAAGTAAAAAAATTATCAAAAAAAATTGACAATTATCATTTTTTTCATACTAAAGATTTCTTTCGTTCTAATTATTATTCTCTTCTAAAAGAATGAATTAAGTTCGTATATGCATTTTGGTTGCTGTTAATGAAATAGCCTTTATAGCAATATTTTCTGCGATCCCTCCCATTTCGTAAAGTATTTTTCCGAGTTTAATGACGTTACCCAATATTTGGGAGATCCTTTTCCCGAACCCATGTGGGTTTTCGTTGGTCTTATTGTAACATGTTTGTCTCTGGAAATATACATATCCATATTTGTCCACCTCGGCAAACGTTTTGTGACATTGCGCGTCACTTTGCTTCTATTTGTCTAGATGTGATCCAAGCAGGTTCAAGTGCCTAAAGAGCATATTTTCCAAAGCAAATTTTATTACCTCGACATGCTTTTCCTTTCACTCTTCCTTGGTGTTGTTTACAGAATTTGGTTACTTTCGAGTTATAGTTGATGGTTGTTTGTCAATTCCATCTCTATTAAAAAACCGTACATGGTATTTTTACATCATACGGTTCTTCGAGAATAAATCGATTCAAAAATATTAAATCGATAAAATAATTTTAATAACATACAATACCATACACATGTTTAATAAAAATTAAAAATATAATACAATCGCGGAATTTTTTGACATTTGATAGAATCTATTGATCTATTAGAATTTTGTCTATCTTGCTTTGATTTATAACGAAATATGTATTCTTTTATACCTTTTTGACTATCCCTATATAATTAGATAATGTTGTTAGATAATGTTGTTTTGGTATAAGCTTCTAAAGAATATGTATTTATATTTTCTTTTTATTATCATATTAGATTAGCAAAAAATGATAAAATAAAAAAAAAAAAAATCTATGTTTTCGCATGCAAATATTTATTCTTTCATTATCAATTTAAGTAATTTTGGGCAGCGCCTACTCTTGGAAAGGTAGATTTGAGGCGCTTCCTGACACTCCTTTTTAATCCATTTTAAAACAAAAATGCTTTATTCAATGCTTTGACAATATTGCGTTATGACATGTTAAAAGAATATCTTTAAATTATATTATAATATTCCAAAGCTCAATACTATAACCATTATTACTTGATTAAAGTTGCATTATTTAGTGACAAACCCTTGCAAATTCCACCAAGTATGATAATGATATTTACTACATACACCTCATGTATGAAATTGAATAAGAAAAATGAATATCTATATGACTATACATCAAGTACTTACCTACTATATTGGTATGAATGATATAATTATGAACATAAGGAAATACTAACCTAATAGTAATGTTAAGGTGAGGAATGTTGATTTATTGTAAGTTCTGTCAGGTGATCAAATTTGAGAGACTTAGGAATAATAAGATTATTTATGGTATATAAATATAAGTAGATATAAATATCAATGTGATCTACAATTTTAATTAACGTTGAATGTAATGAAGGCTACATGTTTGAATGTAATGAAATCTGTTATTTTTTATTTTAAGTTGGCTTATGAAAAAAAAACTGGTAATTGTTGTCATTAATACTATTTTGTTGGTTTTAGAGTTGTAGGTGTTGTTACATAACTTAATTCTATAAAAAGTAAAAATATTGCTTATTTTCAAACGGATAAAATTATTCTTTTGGTGATTATTAAATGTAATTCAAAATGATTGTAATTAGTTAGTTAAAATGTAGTTAGAAGTTAGTTAGAGTATGGTTAGAAGTTGGTTTAATTTGTTGAACTAAATCAGCAAATCTGCTTCTATAAAGCCAAGATCAATCCAATGAAAAATTGTATTAATCTTCAGACAGGAAGATTATTATTAAGATAGAAAAGATCAATCTCCAAAAATGAAGATCAATATTCGTTTTCTGACTTTTCTATTTTCTTCTCTTTTCTTCTCAATTTCAATTCCTCTCAAATATACAACATGTTTTAACAATTGACATCAAGAGCTTGGGTTCTAGACCTTGGGAAACACGAGTGCAAGTGTGAGGGGGAATCAAAATTGGGAAACACAAATGTGAGTGAAAGAAAAGAAAGAAGACATGAATGGAGGAGGATTTGCATCGAATTTGCCCATTCTGGACGGGAAGAACTGGGAGAGGTGGTCTGCATCAATGAGATCGTTGTTGGGAGCTCAAGAAGTTTTTGAGATTGTTCAAGATGGCTATGAACAACTTGGTGCAAATCCAACAGAAAGACCACAAACAACTTTTAAAGATTGCAAGAAAAGAGATTGCAAGGCATTGTTTTACATCCAGCAAAGTGTGGATTCAAACAATTTTGAAAGGATCTCAAAGGTATCTACATCAAAAGAGGCATGGGATATCTTAGTGAATTATTACACAGGTGATGAAAAAACCAAGAACATCAAACATCAAGATGAGGAGGCTGTAGGCTTAAGAAGTCAGCAAAACAGTGATAATAAACACAAGAAACCATTTGGCAAAAAGAAAATTGACAAGGAGGGTCCAATGTTATAATTGTCAAAAATATGGGCATATTGTAGACGAATGCATCTCCAAGAGAGTACAAAGAGATGATGGTGAAGCTCAATTGGCCCAGGCAGATAGTTCTGACTCAGATGAAGTGCTGCTGATGGCATCTACAATCATGGAGGACGACTGTCCAGGATTATGGTATCTTGACACAGGGTGCTCGAATCACATGATTGGCCATAAAGATTGGTATGTAAATATTGATGAGAAGGTGAAGAAATAAATCAGATTTGCAGACAATAGCACAATAACAGTTGAAGGTATTGGCAAAATCTTGATTCAGAGAAGGGATGGGAAACAATCTTTCATATGTGATGTGTTGTATGTACCAAATATGAAGAACAACTTTCTAAGCCTTGGACAATGACTTGAAAAGGGGTGTTCTATGAAGATGGAGCAGGGTGAAATGAGATTGTTTGATGATTCAAGAGGATTGATCTTGAAGGCACCACTATCAAAAAATAGAATCTTCAAGATTGATATCCAAATCAATGAGAGCAAATGTCTAGTTACTGAAGTCTTGAATGAAGATTGATTGTGGCATCAGAGGTTTGGACATTTAAATTTCAGAAGTCTTCAGATGTTGCATAACAAGAGAATGGTGCAAGGAATTCCCAGAACTAAAATGCCAAAGGAGCTATGTGAAGAATGTTGTCAGGCCAAACAACACATAAACACATTCAAGGCTGAAGTGCCAACTCGATCTTCAAGAATGATGGAGATAAACTACTCTGATGTGTGTGGTCCTTTTGAAGAAGTATCAATAGGAGGTAATCATTACTTTGTATCATTCATTGATGATTTTACAATGAAAATTTGGGTATATCTAATCAAGAGAACGAATGAAGTACTTGAAATACTTAAAAAATTCAAGATAATGGCTGAAAAACAAAGTGGCCTTAGTATGAAAGTTATCAGAATAGATGGAGGAGGAGAGTACAACTCTCATGAATTCAATGGTTTTTGTGAAAAAGAAGGGATATTGCATTAAGTAACAGAACCATACACTCCCCAACATAATGGCACAATTGAAAGGAGAAACATAACCTTAATAAACATGGCTAGGAGTATGTTAAAAGGGAAGAAAATGCCTCATAAATTTTGGGAGGAAGCAGTATCAACTGCAGTGTACATATTAAATAGGTGTCCAATCAAGGGACTGGACACAAGGACACCTGAAGAAGCTTGGACTGGAAGAAAGCCAGTTGTGAATCACTTGAGTGTTTGGCTCATTGTGCTTCAAGCATGTACCAGCTCAAAATAGGAGGAAGCTTGATGAAAAGGCTGAACAAATGGTGTTTTTGGATTATGATGCCACTGGGGCTTACAAGCTGTATGATCCAAACAAAACCAAAGTAGTGATAAGCATAGACATACTAGTCGATGAATCAAGAGGTTGGAACTAGACAATGAATGCTATCAGCCCATGCATACCAACCAGACCAGCGAACAGTGCAGTAGCAATTGAACTGGTTGACGACCAGCCAGTAGAGGTAGCAGATCAACCTGCTTTTGAACCTGTGAGGAGATCAACATGAGCTAGACAACCTTCAATCATATTGCAGTCATATGAAGTAACATCTGACTCAACCATCAATGCAGATGGAGATTTAATTCATTTTGCCTTGCTTGCTGAATCAAAACCAATAAGTGATGAAGAAGCATTGAGTGATCCTAGAATGGTAGCTGCAATGGATGAGGAGCTCGAAGCCATAGAAAAGAACAAAGCATGGGAGCTAATGACCCTACCAGTGAATAAAAGACCTATTGATGTGAAATGGGTCTATAAACTAAAATAGAAACCTGATGGGCAGATTTCAAGGTACAAGGCTAGACTTGTAGCAAAGGGATTTTTGCAAAAACATGGGCTGGACTATCTACAAGAAAAACCCTATTTTGTGGCCAACTTTATAAATATTTTGTGGCCGAATAAAACCCTCACAAATTTGTGACCGAAAAAGCCCTCACAAAGGTTAAAATTAAAATTGGTCATCTTTTGTGCCTGAAAAATCCCTCACAAATTTTTAAATATTTAACTTGATTTTGTGGCTGCCTAAGCCCTCACAAAATCACAACATTGTGATTTTGTGAGGGCTTAGGCAGCCACAAAATCCAGTTAATTATTTAGAGATTTTGTGAGGGCTTTTACAGCCACAAAAATGAATTTTGTGTGGGCCAAATCCGTCACAAATGAGCTGATGTGACCAGGGAATTTGTGGCGGTCTATGCCGCCACAAAGGATTGGGGACGTGGCATTACTGGCTGCAAAGGCCGCCACAAAGGGCGCCCAAATCCAGCTGGATTTTCTGGCCGCTCAGGCCGTCACAAATGGACTATCCGTTAACATTACTGGCGGCAAAGGCCGCCACAAAATCCTTTGTAGCCGCTGGCTTTTCTGACGGGCAAGGCCGCCACAAAAGAAATGTACCGTTGGCATTGTGGCTGCTTTGGCCGCCACAAATACCCAATACGAATTCTATATATATCTCTCATTCCGAATTCATTTTCACAATACAACTTCTCTCTAAAACTTATTTCTTACTATTCTCTCCTCCTTCTCTCTACAAATTACTCATCATATAAATTTGGTAAGTTTAATTTATATTATGTATGTAATTAATTTATATTATATATGTAATTAATTTATAATTTTATTGTTTAATATGATATCACTAATTAATGTTATATATTGATTTTTATTTTTATAGTGCTTGTTAATTATTTCGAAGACTTGCAAGTATCGTACGTGAGTGGAAGCTTGAAGTCAGACGCTACTCGGCATTCAAGTTAGTATTTTATATATTTTAAATTTAGATTAGTATATATATATATTTATATATATATATTATTTTTAAAATATAGATTATTAATATATATATTTAGATTAGTTTTATAAATTTTATATAGGTTTGTATAATGATATAGTCTTGATTAATAATTTATTATATTGTTTGAAAATTAATTAATATATAATCCCCTAATTAATTGACATATATGTCAAAGTTATTGATTTTTAAAAAACATTATTAAAATTTATCATATTAATTATTATTTTTTGTTATAAGTATTAATATGTTATTATATTATTTATAATTTATTATATTGTTGGAAAATTAATATATATATATATATATAATGTTTATTTAATTATTATTTTTTTGTTAGTATTGATATTTTTTGATAGTATTGATATATATTTTATTATTGTATTCGGTATATATTTTATTATTGTATTGATAATAATATATTATATTGTGTGCAAATGCATGCTCCCCTAATTGACATATAAATATGTCAAAATTTATATTAATGCTTTTGAAAAATAAAGCAATTAATATATAAAATATCGATATATATATATATATATAAAGCAACTATGGATTTAGACCGTAGTTGGATGTACGATAGAAATTTTCCCGGAAGAAAGGGTCTTAAACAACGTTTTGCTAACAAGGTCGAAGAGTTTCTCAATTTTGCGAGAGTGCAAAAAATTGTCCAAGATGAAGGGGGAATGAGATGTCCATGTTGTTTATGTCGATGTAGACGGTTTAAAAGTGAAGATGAAATAAGAGTGCATTTGTATGCAGACGGATTTATGCCTAACTACTGGATTTGGACTAATCATGGAGAAGAGTCTCCGGTCGCGCCTAATACTAGTACATCTTTGGAGAATTATAACATAGGTCCTTCAAGTAGTACTAACATGTTAGGTATAGATTATTATAACTATCAACACTTTGAGGCGATGAATGATATGATCTCGGATGCTGTTGGGGTTAATTTGTCATTCAATGAAGATCAATATGATGATACGATGGACTTCCCAATGAAGAAGCTCAGAGATTTTATGGTCTTTTGAAAGAGACAAATAAACCATTGTTTGAAGGTTCTTCAAACTCAAAGTTATCAATGTGTATTAGACTGTTAGGTTTAAAGTCTCAATTTCATGTTCCTGATTTAAATCAACCTCATCTAGCTAGGGCTCCTCCTTCGACTACTAGTGGTGCCATTGAAGATGAAATTCAATTTCAAAGCATGATGTCTCCTCCAACACAAATGCATAATACTTTTGAAGGACTTCTTTCGTCGGGTATGAATGCAGGAAATAATGATGGTGGGAGTGGAGCTGATCAGACGAATTATTATGAGGATTGATGTGATCATTTAAAGAATTTCATAATTTATTTTTGGGTTGTATGACATTATTAATGTGTGTTTAATTAATTTCCACTTTGTAAGACATTATTTGTTAATTTTGGGTTTGTAAGACATTAATTTTGTTAATTTTGGAATGCATGTTTTATTTGATTTTATCATGATTGCTATAGGTAGCTTTAATTATTATTAATATTATGTTTTTATATATAATATTTATTTTAATTTTAATATTTAATATTTAATTTTAATATTTAATATTTAATTTTAATTTTGTTGAAATTTTAATTTAATTTTAATTTAAATTATAATTTATTTATAATTTACATTAATTTAAATGAATGTTTAATTATAATTATAATTATTAATTTAAATATTTCAATATTTAAATATTTTATTATTAATAATTTAAATATATTTTTATGATTTTAAATATTTTATAATTCATATTTTATTATTTAAATTAATCTTTAATTTAATTATTAATCTTTATTTTTAATTTAAATATTTTATTTTAAATTTTTAATTATATTTAGATTAGTTTATTATATATATATATATATATTAAATTTAATTTATAATTAAATTATATTTCGAATTTAATTTAATTATAATTTAAATTTTAATATTATAATTATATTAATTTATTATATATAATATTATAATAAACTATTAATTTTGAAATAAAAATTAATTTATTAATTACGTTGGCATTTGTGGCGGCCAAAAGCCCTCACAAATGTTTAGTCAGCAAGCATTTGTGGCGGCCAAAAGCCCTCACAAAATTCTGATCAGGCAAATTCAACCTGTCCTTTGTGGCGGCCTATGCCCTCACAAAGGCAGACTTTTGTGGCTGCAAAAGCCCTCACAAAATCCTGTCCTTTGTGGCTGCAAAAGCCCTCACAAAATTTTGTGACCAGCTTCTTTGTGGCTGCCAAAAGCCCTCACAAAAGCCACATTTGTGGCTGTTTTTTGCCCTTTGTGAGGGCTTTTGGCCCTCACAAAATCCAACAATTCTTGTAGTGCGTGCCCATACCCGTTATGCGGGTTTTTACCCTACCCATTGTGGGTTTTTTTGCTCCAGTAGCAAGAATTGAAACAATAAGAATGGTAGTTTCAATTGCTAGCTACAAAGGTTGGTCTATGCATCAATTAGATGTTAAATCAACCTTCCTCAATGGCTCATTAGATGAAGAAGTGTATGTGAAGCAGCCCCCTGGATATGTAAAAACAGGCAAAGAAGATCATGTTTACAAATTGAAGAAAGCTTTATATGGCTTGAAGCAAGCACCTATAGCTTGGAACAAGAGCATTGACAGATTTCTCATAGAGCAGCAATTTGAAAAGTGTGTGAATGAGCATGGAGTGTATGTCAAGAAGGGAGCAGCAGCACCTGCACTGTTGATATGCCTCTATGTTGATGATTTACTGCTAACTGGCAGTGATGTAATGAAAATCAGTGAGTTCAAATTCAGAATGGAGAAGGAATTTGAAATGACTGATTTAGGCGTGCTAGCATATTTCCTTGGTATTGATTTTGAAACCAGAAAAAATAGAATTTTTATACATCAAAGGAAGTATGCAAGTGATGTATTAAAAAGGTATAAAAAGCAAGATTGCAATGGAAGCATCACCCTATCAGAATCAGGGCTGGTGTTGTCCAAAGAAGGCAATGATGAGTTGATTGATCCTACAACCTTCAAGCAAATTGTAGGATCCTTGAGATACTTGTGCAACACTAGCTAGGCCATATATCTCTTATAGTGTTGGGCTGATTAGTAGGTATATGGAGAAGCTTAGGACATCACACTACATGACATCAAAAAGGATCTTGAGATACATAAAAGAGACCATTGAATTGGGTCTGCTGTATTCCACAAAACTAGATGAAGAGGAAGTTGAACTTATTGGCTTCACTGATGTTGATTGGTGTGGAGACATGGATGATAGAAAGAGTACCACGGGCTATGTATTTAATATCAATAACTCACCAATATCATGGTGTTCAAAGAAGCAAAGCATAGTAGCATTGTCCACATGTGAAGCTGAGTATGTTGCTGCATCCATGGGAGCATGCGAAGTTGTGTGGCTGGAAAAATTAATGGCGGAACTGGGACTGAGAAGTAACAATGTAGTGAAGATGAAGATAGACAACAAATCAACAATAGATCTAGAAAGACATCCAGGTGTTCATGGAAGGAGCAAGCAAATAAAAACAAGATTTCATTTCCTAAGGGATCAAGTAATGAAGGGACGATAAAGTTGGAGCACTGCAATACAAATGATCAAAAGGCTAACATCTTAACCAAAAACTTGAAGAGAGTGAAGTTCCAAGAGATGAGGATTAAACTTGGATTAACTTCAAATTGAATCACTTTTGAATTAGGGAGCATGTTAAATGTAATTCAAAATGATTGTAATTAGTTAGTTAAAATGTAGTTAGAAGTTAGTTAGAGAATGGTTAGAAGTTGGTTTAATTTGTTGAACTAAATCAGCAAATCTGCTTCTATAAAGCCAAGATCAATCCAATGAAAAACTGTATTAATCTTCAGACATAAAAATTATTATTAAGAATGAAAAGATCAATCTTAAGAAAACGAAGATCACTACGCCAAATTTGACATTTAACAGCGCCCCTTTTACAGCGCTTGCTACACACAAGCGTTGTTGTAAATGTATTTGAAAAATAACGGAGCCTTTTACAGCGCTTTTATTCACAAGCATTATAAAACAAGCGCTGTTGTAGGTCATATAACGTTTGCGCATAATGTTGTAAGGCTTTTACAACGCTTTTCAAAAAAGCGCTGTAAAATGAAGCGCTTTTGCGTATGCTTTTACAGCGCTTTTTTCACAAGCGCTGTAAAATACGTGCGCTTTAAAATAATTGAACCACCTTTTACAGCACTTTTTTCACAAGCGCTATAAAATACAAGCGCTTTCATTGAATTTAACTACCTATTACAGCGCTTTTATTGACAAGCGCTGTAAAAGACATAAATTTCAAATAATTATATACGTTGGGAACCCTCATATCCTCTACATCTTTCATCACCTCTACTCTGGGAACCCTCATACCCTCATATCCATTACGTGTTGTGCCGCCATCTACCTATTATGTGTTGTCTCAGGTTTTTTTTTTTAACTAGATTTTTTTTATCAAATTAAAAATTCATACCACATGATCTGTGTTAAATCTCTTCTACTAGTCAAAAACTCATACCACATGATCTTCGTTTTCTGACTTTTCTATTTTCTTCTCTTTTCTTCTCTTTTCTTCTCAATTTCAATTCCTCTCAAATATACAACTTGTTCTAACAGTGATGAAACAAATTAAAGACATTAGCTTTAATGAAAAATCAATTTTGAAGTGTGAATTTTTATATTAAACCTCCTTAAAGTATTGATGGTTGCAACTTGATGATTACATTTTTAATGTTGTTATCGAATTCATTTTAGAATGTTGGTCATAATTTTAAAATAAGATAAAATTCATATTATGAGCAATAACAATTTTTGAATATTCAATGTTGGTAGAACATTAAAGTTAATAGTTTTAGAAAACAAATTGTGAAGGAGTTAATATTGATTAATTTTGTAAAAAGAAAATACTTTTATGATTGAATTGATGTTGATTTATTTT
>JBBPBR010000006.1:37288315-37307434 GCA_037974775.1 Cicer pinnatifidum
TATATATATATATTTATGATTTAGTAATTAACATAAAATATTATTGTTATATTTATTTTATAATTTTGATTATTTTCTAATATGATTATATTATTATAAGAGGAATATTTTAAGAAATAAGTATAAATTGTAGGGATTATTTTGAATATGAAAGTTTCAGTCAAAGTAATATGTTTTTTTTTATATATCGATTATTTTAATTACTCTAATTTATAAAATATTAGTAATATTTGGAAAACTAAATGGTGTTTGGAGGAATATTAAAAAGGAGATTAAATAATTATTAATTTTATTTTAACAAAATAAAAATAATAACAGTAAAGCAAAAATAAAAAGACCAATGGGTTGACTCTATGAACCCTGATTGTAAATAAAATAAAACAAAGGAAAGAGAAGGGAGTTGAACGGGCAGCCGTAGAATCAAAGAGTAAACACAACAACAACCTATCGTTTGACACCAGTAATCGATAACTGTTTCGTAAGAGTTTCTCCGTTTTCATCCAAATTTGAGTATTTCATTTAACTCATCAATTAAACATAATGTCCAGATTTTTAACAACCCTAATTTCTCTCTAAAATACCCGACTTCTTCGTTTGTAGACTTCGTTATTTTGCACCGTTCTCCTTCACCGTAAGTCCGATTTGAGTGAAACCAACGCCAAAACGACCAGGTGAAAAGTGGCTTTATTATCCACTGATTGGGTTTCTGATTTATGGTAATTTTCCTTGACCGGATTTCGAATTTTGTTTTTAGAGTATCTTCTCATAATTTATTTTTAACGTTTACCCATAAACTGTCGAGTTAGATCGATTGAAGAACAAAAAATAATGAACAAAGGTTGTTTGCTCATGGGATCATATTCGTATGTGAAAGCGTCAAAATAAGGTAAGGCGTGAGAGAGCGTTTGAATTTATGAGTATAATATATTGTGAGATGAACGGAAAACCGTATTTCCCAACGATTCATCTGGGGCTCGCTACGTATGGCAGTAGCCCTTTGAGTGATAAGTTAATTAATGTGCAAATATCAAAATTGTGAGATTAAAATATAGAATAGAAATATTTGTAGGGTGTTGATTGATTTAATTTATTTAAATGTGTGATATTGATATTATTGTGATATTGGGTGTCAAATTAAATTTATATATATGTGTGATTAGGTGAGTTTATGTGATAACAAAATATGGATGTGTTGCGATAATTTTATATAATGATGATGATGATGTACGATTAATAATTCTGATGCTATAAATTTGTGATGAGTTTATGTGATGATGATGATAATGATGTTCTAAACCGTGATGAGAATATTGAATTAACCTCATAGTTGATGAAATAATGGTGATTTCAATTTATGTTTGAGATGACGGTTTTAATGGAGTATCATAAACCAACGAGGGGAGAAAATAAATATTATGAATTTGTGGAATCGAGATTATTTTGTCATCATATAGGTAGGGCCTGACAAGCCTAGTGATTCAAGGGAAGTACAACTGAATGAGCCTGATCGTGGCGGTCTGCTGTCGAGCCTTAAGGCAAGATTATTAGACCTTGGAGGTATTCGGGTGGGGAATTCCTAGGTAACTTGGAGGTAGCACTCCAAATGTCGGGAGCTACCACGCAACACACGTTTACCTCGAATGTCACGTATATGTGTCTCAGGTTAAGTTGAGGGGATCTATGAGGACAGGGCCAATTTGAATTGTCCGTCCACCGGGATGGTGGCATGGTATCAAGCCTCCTAACCAAGCACTTCAGAGTTAGAATGGTACCATATTGTGAAGTATAGTCTAAGCTCATGCATAACATTGCATTTCCTTGTGATTGTTTTGTTGTGATTGATGTGTTTCAAAGGTAATAATAATTAGATGATTTGATGCATATTATAAAGAGATAATTATTTTACTTAAGTGACTTTGATGTTATAGTATGATATTATTTAATTAAATATTTTAATATATCGTAAAGTGATTATGATACGGTTCTATTATGATTGTTTGCGTGTTCTTTTTACTTATATTATACTATTAGCATGATTTTAAAACTCACCTCATTCGTTGTTTGTGTTTGACTGGCTGGGCCCTGAGTTTGCGAAATCGCACTTATTACAGGTTAATGAGTCTTGAAGTTCAAGTTTGGGAGGAATGTGACACCCTAAATCCCAAAATAATATATATAATAATTTATATAATATTCCTATAAAATTTGGAGCGGATAAATAAAAATATATTTCCAATGAATTAAAAACTTTATATTTAAATTAGGATATCACATTTCTCAAAAATAGAAATAAAAATACTTTAAATTTATTTTATCCATTAAAATAGTATAATCTTGATAAGCTTGATTTAAGTATAATCACTTGATTTAATTCTAAAAACTTACTAGTACTTCTAAGGTTTTCATACAAAATTTCTATTTGAATTAAATAAGTAAAATACAAATTAAAACCCTTTTTCCCGGTATCACCTATAAGAGCGGGGTTCCTCTCAAACTTGAACTTCAAGACTCATTAACCTGTAATAACTGCGATTTCGCAAACGTAGGGCCCTGCCAGTCAAACACAAACAACGAAGGAGGTGAGTTTTGAAATCATGTTAATAGTATAATATGAGTAAGAAGAACACGCAAACAATCATAATAGAACCGTATCATAATCACTTTACGATATATCAAAATATTTAATTAAATAATATCATACTATAACATCAAAGTCACTCAAGTAAAATAATCATCTCATTTTAATATGCATCAAATCATCTAATTAATATTACCTTTGAAACACATCAATCACAACAAAACAATCACAAGGAAATGCAATGCTATGCATGAGCTTAGACTCTACTTCACAATGTGGTACCATTCTAACTCTGAAGTACTTGGTTAGGAGGCCATGATACTATGCCACCATCCCAGTGGACGGACAATTCAAATTGGCCCTGTCCTCATAGATCCCCTCAACTCAACCCGAGACACATATACGCGACAGTCGAGGTAAACGTGTGTTGCATGATAGCTCCTATAACACCCTAAATTTGATAATAAATTTTTTTATTAATTAAATAGGATTTTAAATAATTAATTTGATGTTAAAATTATTTTAGAATATATTTTGATAAATTACGTGAGTAATTTTTGTTATAAGGATGCTTTCTATGATGTGTTGATTTGGTAGATGTTATATTTAATGAGCAATATAAATAATAAATTTTTATTTTATTATTCTATATATTTTTCTAAAAGTAATAGTATTTTAGTGTAATATTTAAATATAAAAATAAAATTTTTATGCGATTTTACGTGTATATACGTGTACCCAATTAATGTAATATTTTTCTGTGCAATAGATTGATGTTAAGTATGTACATAGTTATATTTCGATTATTTATAACTACTTTCTATTTTAAATTATTTAATTTATAAATAACTATCTTGAGATGTTAGAAATATTGTGATTGATTTCCTTTACTTTTATGTATAACATATGACATGATGATTTTATACATCTTTATTGTGATTTAGTAATAAATATTTATTTATTTTATCGTTTTGACTATTTTATAAAGATGATAGTATTTTTATGGGTTAATTTTGAGAAATATTATAGTAATAATTATAGTTATTATAAAAATGTGTTTTATGGGTTAGATCCATATAGAAGAATAAAACCTAATTAAACATATTAAAATAAATAAATAAATATCCATATAATTGTTTCTGTAAAATAAATAGATAAATAAATAATAATGATACATTAAAATATATAGGAAAAGCTAAATTGTAGAATCCGATTGATATATGTAAGGTAGGCATGGGCTGTTAACTAAATTTACAAATATTTAGATGAGTTTGTTAGGTTTTGCTAATATTTAGATGAGCTTGTTAGATTTTGCTGCTTGTTTTCTATCCGCCGCTTTCCAAAACAAAAACATAAATAAAGAGACCTTGTGAACCCTGATTTTTACTAAAACAAAACAAAACAAAGAAAAGGGAAGGGAGTTGAATGGGAAGCCGTAGAACCAAAGAGAAAACACAACAACAAACCTATCGTTTTTGACATCGGTGATCGATAACTGTTCCGTAAAAGCTTCTCCGTTCTCATCCAAATTTGAAATTCGTTATTTTGCATCGTTCTCCTTCACCGTAAATCCGATTTGAGTGAAACCAACTCCAAAACGACTTTGTGAAAAGTGGCTATATTATCAACTGATTGGTTTTCTGATTTATGATCGATTGAAGGAAAAAGAGTCAATGAACAAAGGTTGTTTGCTCGTGGAATCGTATTCATGTGTGAAAGCGTCAAAATAAGGTAAGGGGTTAGAGAGCGTTTGAATTCATAAGTATAATATATTGTGAGATGAACGGGAAAACCGTATTTCCCAACAATTCATCCGGGGCTTGCTACGTACGGCAGTAGCCCTTTGAGAGATAAATTGATTAATTTGAAATATGAGAATTGTGAGATTAAAATGTGAAATAGAAATTTTTATAAGGTGTTGATTGATTTAATTTTTGATACTTGTGTGGTAGTTAATATTTGTTATTATTGTGATGTTGGATGTTGAATGAAATTATGTGTACATGTTTGCTTAGATGAAATTATGTGATGTGATAATAAAATATGGATGCATGGTTTGATATATGCTTACATGATGATAATGATGATTTTTGATTGATGATAGTGATGTTATAAAATTGTGATGAGTTTATACGATGATCATGATTATTTATAATTAATGATATTATAAAATTGTGATGAAAATATTGAAGTACCCCATACTTGGTGAGATAGTGATGTTTCTTAAATATGGTGCTCTTAATGGAGTAGTCTAAGCTAACGGGGGGAGAAAATAAATATGGTGAATTGTGAAGTGAAGATTATTTTGTCATCATATAGGTAGGGCCTGACAAGCCTAGTGATTATGGGGAAGTACAACTGAATGAGCCTGATCGTGGCGGTCTACTGTCGAGCCTTAAGGCAAGATTGTTAGACCTTGGAGGTATTCTGGTGGGGAATTCCTAGGTGACTTGGAGGTAGCACTCCAAATGTCGGAAGCTACCATGCAACACAAGTTTACCTCGACGGTCGCGTATATGTGTCTCGGGTTAAGTTGAGGGGATCTATGAGGACAGGGCCAATTTGAATTGTCCGTCCACCGGGATAGTGGCATAGTATCATGGCCTCCTAACCAAGTACTTCAGAGTTAGAATGGTACCACATTGTTTAGTAGAGTCTAAGCTCATGCATAGCATTGCATTTCCTTGTGATTGTTTTGTTGTGATTGATGTGTTTAAAAGGTAATATTAATTAGATGATTTGATGCATATTATAATGAGATGATTATTTTACTTAGGTGACTTTGATGTTATAGTATGATATTATTTAATTAAATATTTTGATATATCGTAAAGTGATTATGATACGGTTCTATTATGATTGTTTTCGTGTTCTTCTTACTCATATTATACTATTAACATGATTTCAAAACTCACCTCCTTCGTTGTTTGTGTTTGACTGGCTGGGCCCTGCGTTTGCGAAATCGCAGTTATTACAGGTTAATAAGTCTTGAAGTTCAAGTTTGGGAGGAACCCCGCTCTGATAGGTGATACCGGGAATAAGGGTTTTAATTTGTATTTTACTTATTTAATTTGAATCAAATTTTATAGGAATATGATATAAATTATTATATATATATTATTTTGGGATTTAGGGTGTCACAGGAACAGTTATGGCTCTCAAGTGTCAAACGATAGGTTGTTGTGTTTACTCATTGGTTCTACGGCTGCCCTTCCAACTTTCTTCCCTTCTTTTGTTTATTTTATATTATTAACAATTAGGGTTCATAGAGTCAACCCGATTGGTCTCTTTATTTATAGTTTACTATTATTATTTTTATTTTGTTAAAATAAAACTAATAATTATTTAATCTCCTTTTTAATATTCCTCCAAACCCCATTTATTTTTCCAAACATTACTAATATTTTATAAATTAGAGTAATTAAAATAATAAATATATATAAAAAAACATATTACTTATAATAGAAACTTTCACATTCAAAATAATCCCTACAATTATACTTATTTCTCAAAATATTCATATTATAACCATACCATCATATTAGAAAATAGTCAAAATTATAAAATAAATAGATATAACAATAATATTTTATGTAAATTACTAAATCATAACATATATATATATATATACCAACGAACGTCCTGGATCAAAGGGTCACCTATAATAGACTACGCAAGATAAAAGGTAAGAAATTCTTTTTTCAATTCTTGTTCAAAGGTTTGCATATGATATATGGCGTTACAGAATTTAATAAAACAAAACCAAACCCATAAACCACGAGAATTAAAAGTAGGTAAATCGTCAAGGAAAATATCTAAATTGGTTGTTTTGATAAACACAAATTGAAACACAACAAAGAAAAAACAAAAGTTCATATTAAATTTAAAACACTTTCTGATGCACAAGATCAGCAATTAGCTGCAAGTGCAGAGTATACTTATATAACATAATTATGGATTTGATGCAAATAAAGGCGGAATATAATTAATACATAGTAAACCAATACTTACAATGGGAACTTGATTTTGGAAAACGGAAAAGAAAATACAAGATTATGAAAATGTAGGAGACACTTAGTAAACTCTTAAGATTTCTAACAGATATTTGCTTGCTGTATTTCACTCTGCCTTGAGCTTGAAGAGGAGCCTTCCTTATATAGAGAAAGGATTCCGCTTGTGATGCATCATGAGGTGGAGGAAATGATGAGATTCTTTCCACTTTCGGTGCCATGTTTTGTCTGTTGATGCAGATGGCAGACAAGGAAATACTATCTGAAGAATGTTTTGATGATTGGGCCTTACTTTTGAGGAGTTGGGCCATGATTTCAAAATATTCTTCTTCTGTTTTTGCTGCTGCAAGCTGTGTTTGGGCAAAAGATTTTTGGGCCAAGAATGTAGTTACCATTGGGTCTGGTTTCCTCATTCCTTGCTTTTGGAGCCACGTGGATACAGCTTGTTTTTTGATACTTTGAGGAATAGAAAATTTTGTCCACCATCTGACTTTGAATTTTCTGACCAAGATTGTTTGGGTTTCTTTTTGGTTGATGTCAAAATACCATGTTAATACCCATGGTAGAAAGAATTTTGTAGAGAATAGCATTAGAGGGTGAAAAATGCGTTCTCTGTCTGTTGGTTTGTAATTTGTTTTGTATAATTGGAAGCTTTCTTGGACTTCCAGTTTTAAGATTTCTGGGATGGAGCCAAATAATTTCCACCAATGAGCAAACCATTGAGGAATTTTTGAAGGTTCCATAGTAAGGTTAAAGAAAAATAGCCAAGTATGGCTAAATTTTTGGTTTTGAATGAGAAAGGTGTTATACCAGGCTTGCTGATAATCCCAGTAATTAAAAGTCCTGCAATGGTTTATTGTATTTTTGAAGTCCAGTGGGAACTGTTTTAGTGTGTGTAGGTTTGGTCCCCATTCTGAAGGTGGGATTATTTTGTGGATTTTTGCGGTTGAATAGGCTACCGGGCCTTCTTTTGGGTTATCTTGAATTGTTACAGATCCTGTACATTCAAGAATCGCTTTATAGTAAGGCTGGGATTTTAATAAATCATATGGTTTGAAAAACCAGCCTTCTGGGAAAATTTTTGAGATGACGGATTGAGGACTTTTATTATAGAATTGATCCTCAATTGTCCAAATGTTTTGGTAATCTGTTTTGACAAAATATTCTGATTTTTGTTTGAACAAAATATTGTCAGAATTATTTAAAATAGTTTTTGAGGTTTCTCCATGGGAGATTTTTGAAATTATTTTACAGGATGGTTCCTCCTGTAAAGGTTTTGAAATAATTTTTTGGGAAGATTCTCCCCTCTCCTGCCCCTTAAACGAAGACAATTGAATTTGGAGGGATTCAATCTCCTGTTGGAGTTTGTGAAGTTTTGCAATTTTTTGAAGTTGAAGGTTGTCCTCAATTGAGTCCTTTATTTCCTGGAAATTGTCAGGACCAACTAATGTTTGGCTGGCAAGCCATTTTTGAATTTTGTTTTGCTCGTCATTCTCCTCCACAGCTTCTTTCCAAGACCGGATTGGTTTTGCAGATGAGATAGGTTTTGGGGTTTCTTGAGGTTGGTCCTTTTGGACCTCTATTCTTTTTGATTTTCTGGGCATCACTCAAGTCCTGTTTTGGAGAAATTCTCTGGTTAGAAAATCTGGAATTGAGTTTTGTTCTCCTTTTATAAATTCAATTTCAAAATCAAAAATGCTAAGAATTGCTTGCCATCTGGGAAAAATTTGTTTTGATGCAATGTTTTGAACATCTTTTTGTAAAACTTCTTTTGCAGATTTGCAATCAATTCCAAGTAAAAATTTTTGATTGAGTAAATCACTTTGAAATTTTGTAATGCACATGACAATTGAAAGAATTTCTTTTTTAATGGTAGAGTAATTCTTTTGGCAATCATTCCAATATGCAGAAGTAAACTGTACAATACATTCTTTGTTATTTGTTATTTGTTTAAGGATACCCCCGTAACCTATGTCTGATGCATCTGTCTCAACAACTTTTTGGGCTGAAGGGTCAGCTAGATGCAAACAAGGTATCTCTTTCACTTGTTTTTTGATCATTTGGACTATTTTTGTGTGTTCTTCAGTCCAGGCGACAGGGTTTTTCTTTAGTCTATCGTGGAGTGGTTTTGCTATCCTATTGATGTTAGGACAAAAATCTAAAACATAATTCAAAGATCCTAAAAACCTTTGTAATTGTGTTTTGTCAAGGGTTTTATCAGCAAATTTTTCTGCAAATGATAGGGATCTCTCAATGGGTGTAATAGTGCCCCGAGAGATGTAATGTCCTAGGAAACGGATTTTTGTTTGAAAAAGTGAGATTTTGGATTTTGAAACAACCATTCCGTTTTTCTTAGTAATCATAAAAAATGTTCTAAGATGTTTGAAATGTTGTTCAATAGTTTCTGAAAATATCAATACATCATCAATGTAGACAATACAAAATTTTGAGTATGGATTAAAAATTTGATTCATAATTCTTTGGAATTCTGAAGGAGCATTCTTCAATCCAAAAGGCATTACTGTCCACTCATATTGACCAAAAGGGACTGTAAAAGCTGTTTTATAACGATCTTTTGGATCAATTTGTATTTGCCAAAATCCTGATTTCATGTCAAATTTTGAAAACACACAAGAAGAGTGTAGTTTTTGTAAGAGATCTTTTTTGTTTGGAATCGGGTAACGAATCCATTTTAAAGCTTTGTTTAAAGGTTTGTAATTTATGACCAATCTCGGTGTACCTCTTTCTATTTCAGAATTTTTATTCACATAGAAGGCTGCACAACTCCAAGGTGACCTTGATTTTGTAATTAGACCTTTTTGTTCTAGGTCTTGGATTTCTGTTTTGCAATGGGTTTCAAGTTCATAATTCATTTGAATAGGTCTAGCCTTAGTTGGGATTTGTTTGTCGGAAAAACCATTTTCATATGGTAGATCTACCATGTGTTGTTTTCTATTCCAAAAGGCATTGGGTAAATCTGAACAGATTTCATTTTCAATTCTCTTTTGAAGTTCTGAAATTTTCTGTTTTACGAAATTACTTTGTAATTGTTGTTCCGTTCTTAGAAAAGAAACATCTTGTTTTAAGAAATATAAATGTTTTTCTTTTCCTTGAATCAAACAATTTAATTCAGATTTGTAAACAGAACAAGCTTTCAAAAGATTTAAATTCTTTGTCCTGGGTTTTTCAATAAAAGGAAAAATGATTTTGGCTTCTTTTGTTTTGCAAGAAATGCTGTCGTAATTGACTGAGTAGGGAGTTATCATGTTAATGAAAGGAGTCCCTAAAATGACAGTGTGAGTAATATTTTCTAATAAAACAAAAGGAGTTTTGATTGAAACATTACCATTTTTAATGGAAGCTTCAGTTTTATTTTTTATAATCATGTTGGAGTTATTAGCCGCAACAAGTTTTTCATTAGATTTTTGTAAAAATCTATTTGGTACAATGCTACTTTTTAAGCAGTTTAAATCTGCTCCAGTATCAAAAAGTGCAATTGTTTCAAATTTGAAATCTTCAGAAAAGACTAAATTGATTTTGATTTGGTATTTTCTTGTTGTTATAGTTCTTAAAACGAACAAGAAATCTTCTGGGATTTCTTCTAAATTTTCAATTTTGTTAGAATATTCTTCATTTTCTTTTTCTTCTTCATCCTGTTCTTGGTCAGAAGAGGTTTGATTTTGTACCTGGGAAAGAAGGTTTTGAAGAATGTTGGAATCAATTTCTTGCTTTTGTTTAAGAGTTTTTAACTCTTGTTTAACGGTTTTAATCTCTTCATGAAGGGATTGAATTGTGACATGGGCTTGTGTCTTAGTTCTTTTCCCTAAGATATTTGTTAGGTCATAAGTGGTCTTAGGAAGTAGTTTTGATGAGGAAGTAGAAGGTTGACTTTGTTTTGATTCAAAAGTATTTAATAGTTTTCCTATTATTTCTTTTTGAAGTTTTGTATATTTGACCTGTTTTATAATATCAAGGATTAGTTCTTGATCTTTTGTTAGAACATTAATGGATTTAGTTTCTGCCTCTGAATCGCCAAGAGAGTCGGAGGTTCCTAGTTGGTCAAACTGTAAAGGTTTATCATTTTCTGATGAACCTACTTCAGAGTCCGTTACTGTTTCTTCTTCAGAGGTTTCTAAAAGTATTGCCTCTATTTTTTGAATTATTTCTTCATCGATTTTTAATTCATGGAGTTTTTTGTTTCTCTTGCAATATCTTGAAATGTGTCCTGTTTGGCCACACTTATAGCAAGTTATTTGTTTTGAAGTTTGAGGTTCAAACTTCTTTTGAAAAGGTTTTTCTTATAGAAATTGGGTTTTCTTTGATTGTAAGAATTTTGGGGTCTAGATTTTTTGTAGAATTCTAATCTTCCTGGTTTGGTAAAAGACTTTTTGTGAGGTTTTCTATAAGGTTTCGAACAAGATCCTTCACAATTTTTTGAAATATTGGTTGTGGGTATTTCAAATTGTTTACAAAAGGACCCTAGTTCTTGTCTAGTTCTTTTCATTTCCCATTTTAAATGTTTTTGGAGTTTTAAATCTTGACAGATTTTCAAACCTTCCTTTTGAGTGTAGCTAACTAACTCTCCATAAGTTAAATGGTTGTATGGGATTTGGTTTACCCCATAAACTTCTTTGATTTTGTTTCTAACCTTTTCTCCTAAAAGGGTTGGGAGTCCTGCAAGGAATTTCTCTTTCCAGAATGGTTGGTTTGAATCTTCTCTTAGCATAACTCTGGTTAAGAAAGTGTTTTTGTAATATTGGAATTCAGAAAGTTTTTTACATCTAAGGTTGGATAGGAGTTCGGCATTTTTGTCTTTCAAATGTGATGGATCACCTATGAAGTGCAAGCTAATTGTGTGTATAAGTGTTGCAACTGCATCAGGTATTGGGTTTCCTAATTCGTCGAGGATGGGAATACCTTCCTCTGTGGTTTGGATTGCGTTTAAGATTTCTAAGTGTTGTTGGGGTGTGAGATGGTAATCGCACCATCCTTTGAGTTGGCCTGAGAACCCCGCTATTAGGAGTTCAGCTATGGCTTTGTCAAGTGTGTTGGCCTGGGTTTTATAAGCATTTGACGCCATCGTCATCTGTTGGAGTAGACCTAATATGTTATATTCTGACATACCGTCTATGTTCCATTCGTAGACAGTGTTGGCATTGTATTTGGATTGAGAGAGGACATTAGGTCTATTTTCAATACCTAAGTCAGGTGCTGTGACCATGGCTAAAGGTTGGTCCTTTTTCCACCGAAGTTTGCACAAATTTTGTGTTTCTTGTTCGGTTTCAGAAACTTGATCTAGAGTTGTGACTGTTTTGTCAAAGGTATCTTTAGCTACCATTGGTGTGGAGGTAGAGGAATGTTCTATCCTACTAAGTTGTTCATGTAAGGCTTGGGTGAATTCTGATCTGCCTTCCCTAAACAGTCTTTGGCTTGTTTTTGAGATTTGGAATGGTTTAAAAACTGGGTTTTTTAATTTTGGATCAATTGTCTCAATCGGGGAGATAGTGGAATTTTGTTGGTTTTCTTCTATCTTTGTTAATTGTTTTGCTATTGTACTCAGATGGACGTTTGTAAAATTATTTTGTTGAAGGATATTTCGAATATCTTTTTCAGAACTATCACTTGGGATTTTGAAGGGGGCAGCATCTACTGGCTTTTCTGTGTGTTTTATTATGATTTGTCTTAAAGGTGGGTGTTCAGACTGGATCGTTTGTCCGGTTGCTAAATCCCATTCTGGAGTTTTGTTTCTAGTTGTTATGGGATTAACAGAACCTAGGTTTTGGGTGAAGGGGTAAGAAATTTGGTTTTGTTTAGCATAACTTTCAAACCATTCAAAAAACAGAATATGAGATTTGTTTTGTAAAATGAACTTGTAAAACTCATTCTGGATGTCATGCCTTTGTTTTAGAAAGTTTTTGAAGAACCAAGTTCTTTTTTCTTTATTTTTTGAAGCATAAAAATCATTATGGAGAATAGTTTTATTAACTTCAAATTCTTTTTCTATAACATTAAGTTCATTGACAACATTTTCAGTTATAGCAGAGAAAGAAGGTGAAGTTGGTGGAGAAATGTTTTGTTGCTCTTCATTTGTGTTTTGGGGTGCTGTGTAAATTTGATGCGGTATATTTGTGGAGTAATCAACATTTTGAAAAGAAGCACTTGGAATGTTAGAACATGAGAAACGTGGTTTTGTAAAGTTTTCTAATTTTTGATGCAATTGTATGACTGGAGATGGTCTGGAGGAACTAGCATCAGAATATCTGGCACTAGAAGTTCTTGAAAAGCTAGGGGTTCTTGAAAAACTTAGTTTTACCCTACCATCGTTATATTGTATGACTTCTTTGAGATTGTTATTTGGTTTTGACTGTTGGAGAGACTGTGGTTTAACAGCTCCTTCCAGAATCCATTCTTCAGGAAGATCAATATATTTCCAAAGGATGGTTTTTGGAATAACAGTGTTTGCCTTAGTCAAATCTGTTTGTAAAAATAGTGTTTCGCCTTTTTTGTTTTCAAAATGTTTTGTTGCCGTAAAGGCTGAAAACATTGCTTTGTAATGAATTCTGTAAATAATAGCTACAGGAATAGATCCTTCTATCATTTTGTAATTATGAGTTTTGATTTGCAGTATGAGGGATTTTGTAATGTTTGGATCTTTTAAAGACAAAGAAAAATTTGGATAACATCCGAACCAAATCGGTCCTTGACATAGACTAGATTCGACTGTGCTTATAATTGAATCTTGGAAGTTTAAGAACCTAGCATCCCGTAGGACGCATAGGATTGAAGTGTTTAATCCTTCTCGTGTTAAAGGTTTTATACCTACTTGAACAAGACCTATATGTATGAAATTATATTTTCTGTCCTTGTGTTTTTTGAGAGTTTTTGAAGAAAGAAGATTTATTGTTTCAAAGGGATCAGAAAGGGTAACATCACGTTCTTCCGTTTTGATAACATAATCGGTTTTTAAAAGATCTTTGAAAAGACTAGATACGTAGACCTCATCTTTTTTGGTTTTTGGTATTTGCCAATTGTTTATGGATTTTTGGAAGTCTTCAATAGTAATTTCTTCACTATTAATGGGTTCCCTTCGTTCTGGGTAGAAGGAGATGAGTAAGAAGAATTCTACAAAAGAGATTATCCATCTTTAAAATTTTGTCTTTTTATTTTGAAGAAACTTTCAAGGATTCACTGCCCTTAAACGCCTGTTTGTCGGCTTAAACACGGGACTTACAACCCAGAAACTATTATTCTTCAAGATAAACTTTCAAAATTTTTAAATATTTATAATCGTTTTGTGTCACCTATTCCCCCCCAAGTCTGATACCAACGAACGTCCTGGATCACATAAAATCTTGTTCTTTAAAATATTACACTAAAATACTATTATTTTTAGAAAAATATATAAAATAATAAAATAAAATGTTTATTATTTATATTGCTCATTAAATATAATATCTATCAAACCAACACATCATAGAAAAAATCCTTATAACAAAAAGGTAAGGACGATTATATATATATATATATATATATAATCACAATTCAAAAATAAGTATATAAAAACAAAGAAAAACAAACACAATATTACTACGATCTCAAGATTCTATAAATAATTAAAATAAGATATATTTAGAAATAATTAAAATAAGAGATACTTAAAAATGATTAAAATATAAATATGTACACACTTAACATTAGTCAAACATATATGAAAATATCATATCATATTAATTACCAACTCACATATACACTTAATATCACATAAAATCTTGTTCTTTAAAATATTACATTAAAATACTATTATTTTTAGAAAAATATATAAAATAATAAAATAAAATATTTATTATTTATATTGCTCATTAAATATAATATCTATCAAACCAACACATCATAGAAAAAATCCTTAAAACAAAAATTACTCACAAAATTTATCAACATATATTCTAAAATAATTTTAACATCAAATTAATTATTTAAAATCTTATTTAATTAATAAAATAGTTTATTATCAGATTTAGGGTGTTACAATTCTCCCCTTGTTAAAGAATTTTGTCCTCGAAATTTGTGTTGAGTGAACTAATATCTAACTTACCACCCTCAAGATTCAAACTTAGTCTATAAGTATATTTAAGACATTCAATCTCCAATCAAGCACAACATGTAGAAAATCAACTAACATAGCATGATAGATTAACATGACAAAATAAATCAATTAAACACACAACATTTATCATTCAATTATGAAATAAAATGTCTATCACATTTATCATTCAATTATGAAATTACAGAGTTACTCACTGTAATTTACATATAAAACATAAGATATAGATTTTGTCAATAATAATGTAGTTCATTTAGTTTGGTTAAATGAAACACATTCCAAGTACGTTGTCAATTTCAACTAGTTCTTTCCAACCAAATATTACTAGTTTTACTCCTTAAAATAAAATCTAAATCCTATCACCAAACATTCAACAAATCTAATTTAGGTCTGACAAAAAGAGCAATTTTTAAAATATTAAATACATCTAACAACTTAATAATATTATAATAATTTATAATCACTTACTCTATAAAAACATACTTTGTATATAATCAACGAGAAAAACATTAATGATAGAGATACTATTTCCTAATAACATATATTTAATAATTAAATTCATTCAATTGATATAAGCAATGAACATGTTTTTTAATTATTTAAAAATAAAATTAAAAGGTATTTCTAACAAAATAATGAGTTATCGTTGTCTCTTTTATTGACGATGAGTCATCGGGGTAGCTAGTGTGACACCCTAAATCCCAAAATAATATATATAATAATCTATATCATATTCCTATAAAATTTGCAGCGGATAAATAAAATTATATTTTCAAGAAAATAAAAACTTTTGTAACTAATTTAGGATATCACGTTTCTCAAAGTACACATGCAACAATTCAAATTTTATTACTCAAATAAAACAATTTAATCTCAATAAACTTGATTTAAGTATAATTACTTGATTTAATTCTAAAAACTTACTAGTGCTTCTAAGGTTTTCATACAAAAATTTGATTCAAACTAAATAAGTAAAATACAAATTAAAACCCTTATTCCCGGTATCACCTATCAGAGCGGGGTTCCTCCCAAACTTGAACTTCAAGACTCATTAACCTGTAATAACTGCGATTTCGCAAACGCAGGGCCCAGCCAGTCAAACACAAACAACGAAGGAGGTGAGTTTTGAAATCATGTTAATAGTATAATATGAGTAAGAAGAACACGCAAACAATCATAATAGAACCGTATCATAATCACTTTATGATATATCAAAATATTTAATTAAATAGTATCATACTATAACATCAAAATCACTCAAGTAAAATAATCATCTCATTATAATATGGATCAAATCATTTAATTAATATTACCTTTGAAACACATCAATCACCACAAAACAATCACAAGGAAATGCAATGCTATGCATGAGCTTAGACTTTACTTCACAATGTGGTACCATTCTAACTCTGAAGTACTTGGTTAGGAGGCCATGATACTATGCCACCATCCCGGTGGACGGACAATTCAAATTGGCCCTGTCCTCATAGATCCCCTCAACTCAAAACCCGAGACACATATACGTGACAGTCGAGGTAAACGTGTGTTGCATGGTAGCTCCCGACATTTGGAGTGCTACCTCCAAGTCACCTAGGAATTCCCCACCGGAATACCTCCAAGGTCTAACAATCTTGCCTTAAGGCTCGACGGCAGACCGCCACTATCAGGCTCATTCAATTGTACTTCCCCATAATCACTAGGCTTGTCAGGCCCTACCTATATGATGACAAAATAATCTCCACTTCACAAATTCACAATATTTATTTTCTCCCCACGTTAGCTTAGACTACTCCATTAAGAGCACCATATTTAAGAATCATCAATATCTCATCAAGTATGGGGTACTTCAATATTTTCATCACCATTTTATAATATCGTTAATCATAAATAATCATGATCATCGTATAAACTCATCACAATTTTATAACATCACTATCATCAATCAAAAATCATCATTATCATCACGTAAGCATATATCAAACCATGCATCCATATTTTATTATCACATCACATAATTTCATCTAATCAAACATGTACACATAATTTCATTCAATATCCAACATCACAATAATAACAAATATCAACTACCACACAAGTATCGAAAATTAAATCAATCAACACCTTATAAAAATTTCTATTTCACATTTTAATCTCACAATTCTCATATTTCAAATTAATCAATTTATCTCTCAAAGGGCTACTGCCGTACGTAGCAAGCCCCGGATGAATCGTTGGGAAATACGGTTTTCCCGTTCATCTCACAATATATTATACTCATGAATTCAAACGCTCTCTCACCCCTTACCTTATTTTGACGCTTTCACGAACGAATACGATTCAACGAGCAAACAACCTTTGTTCATTGACTCTTTGTCCTTTAATCGATCTAACTCGATAGTTTATGGGTAAACGTTAAAAATAAATTATGAGAAGATACTCTAAGAACTAAATTCGAAATTCGGTCAAGCAAAATTACCATAAATCAGAAAACCAATCAGTGGATAATATAGCCACTTTTAACACGGTCGTTTTGGCGTTGGTTTCACTCAAATCGGACTTACGGTGAAGAAGAATGGTGCAAAATAAGGATTTCTGTAAACGGAGAAATCGGGTATTTTATGGAGAAATTCGGGTTGTTAAAAATCTGAAAAATTGTGTTTAATTGAATAGATAAATGAGTAAAACAACATACTGAAATTTGGACGAAAATAGAGAAACTTTTCTGGGACAGCTATGGCTCTCCAATGTCAAACGATAGGTTGTTGTTGTGTTTACTCTTTGGTTCTACGGCTGCCCTTCCAACTCCCTTCCCTTCTTTTGTTTATTTTATATTATTAACAATTAGGATTTATAGAGTCAACCCCATTGGTCTCTTTATTTATATTTTACTATTATTATTTTTATTTTGTTAAAATAAAACTAATAATTATTTAATCTCCTTTTTAATATTTCTCCAAACCCCATTTATTTTTCCAAACATTACTAATATTTTATAAATTAGAGTAATTAAAATAATAAAAATATAAAAAAAAACATATTACTAATAACAGAAACTTTCACATTCAAAATAATCTCTACAATTATACTTATTTCTCAAAATATTCATATTATAACAATACCATCATATTAGAAAATAGTCAAAATTATAAAATAAATAGATATACCAATAATATTTTATGTAAATTACTAAATCATAATAAATATATATATAAAATCACAATTCAAAAATAAGTATATAAAAACAAAGAAAATCAAACACAATATTACTACGATCTCAAGATTCTATAAATAATTAAAATAAGATATATTTAGAAATAATTAAAATAAGAGATACTTAAAAATGATTAAAATATAAATATATACACACTTAACATTAGTCAAACATATATGAAAATATCATATCATATTAATTACCAACTCACATATACACTTAAAATCACATAAAATCTTGTTCTTTAAAATATTACACTAAAATACTATTATTTTTAGAAAAATATATAAAATAATAAAATAAAATGTTTATTATTTATATTGCTCATTAAATATAATATCTATCAAACCAACACATCATAGAAAAAATCCTTATAACAAAAATTACTCACAAACTTTATCAACATATATTCTAAAATAATTTTAACATCAAATTAATTATTTAAAATCTTATTTAATTAATAAAATAGTTTATTATCAAATTTAGGGTGTTACAAGGAACCCCGCTCTGATAGGTGATATCGGGAATAAGGGTTTTAATTTATATTTTACTTATTTAATTTGAATCAAATTGTGAGTATTAACTTTAAATCACTTGCAAGTGTTGATGGTTGTATATAGATGAGTAGAGTTTTGATATTGATTTTGAAAACAATTTAGAATGTTCGTCATGATTTAGATAGTATGAAATTCATATTATTGGCAATAGTGAAATTCTTTTTGAAAAATTATCTAAATTTTGGATTCTATAATTGATGTATTTTACAAGTAGATTTTTTTTATTATATGAATTAACATAACAAAATGGTATGCATTAGATTGGTATGTGTAGAGTGCATCATGTAAAATTTGTATGCGTATAGAAACTAAAATTTATTTTATCAATTTTTTTTATTAATTATAAAATTGCAATTTTTATTTGAAAATCAATTTTTAAGATTAGAACAAAACTCCAAAATATTTAAAATTGAAGATATGTTATGTTTTGGACCAATTTTGTGACTTGATAGAAACTGATGGATGTATCTATAAGCATGTTGAGTAGTTAGTGTGAGAGGAAGCTACTATTTTGTAAATTTATGAATTAGTGCAATTCATTATCATTATCATATGTCTTATGTTTTGTGTCATGTGCACTACTTTAATGTATATAAATATACAATTTTTTTTTTTAGTTTGATAAAATAAGAAAATAAATTGGAACTACTTTAGAAGTGTTA
>JBBPBR010000006.1:37324035-37349251 GCA_037974775.1 Cicer pinnatifidum
TTATGTTCTATATGTAAATTACAATGAGTAACTCTATGATATTTTATGTCATAATTGAATGATAAATGTTATAGACATTTTATTTCATAATTGAATGATAAATGTTGGGTGTTTAATTGATTGATTTTGTCCATTTTCTACATGTTGTGCTTAATTGGAGATTGAATATCTTAAATATATTTATAGACTAAGTTTTAATCTTGAGGGTGGTAAGTTAGATATTAGTTCACTCACCGCAAATTTCGAGGACGAAATTCTTTAACAAGGGGAGAATTGTAACACCCTAAATTTGATAATAAACTATTTTATTAATTAAATAGGATTTTAAATAATTAATTTGATGTTAAAATTATTTTAGAATATATGTTGATAAATTTTGTGAGTAATTTTTGTTATATGGATGTTTTCTATGATATGCTAGTTTGATACACATTATATTAAACAAATGATATAAATAATAAATATTTTATACTATTATATTTTATATATTTTTCTAAAAATAATAGTATTTTAGTGTAATATTTTAAAGAACGAGATTTTATATAATTTTAAGTGTACATATGATTTGGAAATTAATATGATATTTTCTTATATGTTTGACTAATGTTAAGTGTGTACATATTTATATTTTAATCATTTTTAAGTATCTCTTATTTTAATTATTTCTAAAGATATCTTAATTATTTATTCTATAAATAATTATCTTGAGATAGTGGTAATATTGGATTTGATTTTTTTTATTTTTATATGCTTATTATGATATTGTGATTATATATATATATATAGTATGATTTAGTAATTAATATAAAGTGCCGATTTTATACTGATTTATTTTATAATTTTTAATTAAATGATTTGATGCATATTATAATGAGATGATTATTTTACTTGAGTGACTTTGATCTTATAGTATGGTAATATTTAATTAAATATTTTGATATATCATAAAGTGATTATGATACGGTTCTATTATGATTGTTTGCGTGTTCTTCTTACTCATATTATACTATTAACATGATTTCAAAACTCACCTCCTTCGTTGTTTGTGTTTGACTGGTTGGGCCCTGCGTTTGCGAAATCGCAGTTATTACAGGTTAATGAGTCTTGAAGTTCAAGTTTGGGAGGAACCCCGCTCTGATAGGTGATACCGGGAATAAGGGTTTTAATTTGTATTTTACTTATTTAATTTGAATCAAATTTTATAGGAATATGATATAAATTATTATATATATATTATTTTGGGATTTAGGGTGTCACAGCCTTCTTAGACAACAATAAAGCAAGAATAGAACCAGAATAATTCAGATTATATAATACCACAATAATTCAATAAAACCAGAATAGAACAATAATTCAGATTACAACAATAATTCAGATTATATGCATGGCTTATATAAAACAATTAAACATGTACATTAAGATGCCCTTCTTCTTTTCCTGGTGGGATTCACATTTGTTTGTCCATTTACAATATGAAACGATGGATTAATCCAAATTCCCTCATCATGATCATCTCTAAGATATAAACCATCATCAGTTGAATCAATTTCATGTGGTTGTTGTGATGTTGCAAATAAAAGATCATTACCAACATCTTCATTATTGTTGTTATCATCACTTATTTTATTGGTCGATAGGACAACAGACCATTTATCATCAGAAGGATCGGTGACATAAAACACTTGTTGAGCTTGCGACGCTAAAATAAAAGGCTCGTCTTTGTATCCCACCCTATTAAAATCCACAAGCAAGAATCCTGACTCATCAATCCGAATGCCATTATTATTATTGACCCACTTGCAACCAAATATGGGAACATGAAACATTGTGTAGTCTAACTCCCATATGCACTCGATAACCCCAAAATATGATAGATTTGCATATATTGGGTTTTTGTCTTTTGCACTTGAGACATGCATCGCTTCAGCTACGAGAGTGACTCCACTATTTTGCATAGTGGTCTGATCATCTTGTTCTTTGGTATAAAATGTGTAGCCGTTAATAACATAACTAGTGTAAGAAAAGACATGTAAGCTCGGACCATTTGCTAGCCACCTCAATCTCTGTGAAATTGATCCGGGGTCTATATCAAATTTTGACTTTATGTGATTTTTTAACCATGTTATAAAACTTCGATTGTGCTCTCGAGTTATCCAATTTTGATTCCTATTCATGTTCAAACGAGATAACTGATCCATGTGTATTGTAACATACGGTTGAACCTCATCATCATTGTGCAGAACATACAATTGTGTCTGCTCCCATTATGTCCTTGATATAGTCAGTAGTCTCATTCCAATTATCCCTTCTCCTGATATTCTTCCCGAATGACGAGACATGGGAAGCCCTATGAATTCAACATTGGACAGATATTCAGTACAAAATTCAGCAGCCTCTTCAACAATGTATCGTTCAACAATACAACCTTCTGGTCGACTTCTACTTTTTACGTACCCTTTTAATATTTTCATATATCGTTCTATCGGATACATCCATCTCATATAAGCTGGCCCACAAAGTTGTGTCTCCTTAACCAGATGAACAGTAAGGTGAACCATTATATCAAAAAACGATGGTGGGAAATACATTTCAAGCTCACACAAAGTAACAACAATTTTTTTTTTCTCACCATGTCTTATCCAACATGTGTAGCTTTGATCAATTCCATTACATACTAGATGTCCTTCTAATTCATCTTCTCTAACACGTTTTCCAAAACAACATTTTAAACAAGGACAAACTACTCTATTTGGATCTTTTGCATTCTTCACTGCAAACTCAACAAACTCCTTCACTCCAATTTCATACTCTTTTGACAATCGATTGGCTGACATCCATTTCCTATCCATATTATACCACCTATATAAATGCAGTTACAAAACTAATAAGCTTTCAAAACATATCAACAAGTTTCAAAAAGAAACCAATATCAATCAATTATTTTAAAAACAGAACAGATCATGTGGTATGAGTTTTTGACTAGTTGAAGAGATTTAACACAGATCAAGTGGTATGAATTTTTAATTTGATAAAAAAAATCTAGTTAAAAAAAAAATACCTGAGACAACACGTAATAGGTAGATGGCGGCACAACACGTAATGGATATGAGGGTATGAGGGTTCCCATAGTAGAGGTGATGAAAGATGTAGAGGATATGAGGGTTCCCAACGTATATAATTATTTGAAATTTATGTCTTTTACAGCGCTTGTCAATAAAAGCGCTGTAATAGGTAGTTAAATTCAATGAAAGCGCTTGTATTTTATAGCGCTTGTGAAAAAAGCGCTGTAAAAGGTGGTCCAATTATTTTAAAGTGCATGCCTTTTACAGCGCTTGTGAAAAAAGCGCTGTAAAAGCATACGCGAAAGCGCTTCATTTTACAGCGCTTTTTTAAAAAGCGCTGTAAAAGCCTTATAACATTATGCGCAAACGTTATATGACCTACAACAGCGCTTGTTTTACAGCGCTTGTGCATAAAAGCGCTGTAAAAGGCTCCGTTATTTTTCAAATACATTTACAACAGCGCTTGTGTTTAGCAAGCGCTGTAAAAGGGGCGCTGTTAAATATCATTTTTGGCGTAGTGTATATATATAGTATGATTTAGTAATTAATATAAAGTGCTGATCTTATACTGATTTATTTTATAATTTTGAATATTCTCTAATGACGATAGTATTTTAATTTGAGTATTTAAATAAATAAAAAAATATATCATTAGGGTGATTATTTTGAATATGAAAGTTTTAATTATTAACATATTTTAGAAGATTAATTACTTTATTTTATAAAATATTAGTTTTGAAATATTAATAATGTTTTATTAATAAAATTGTGTTTTTTTTAAATAAAATAAAATAGTAATAGTAAAACCTAAAAGGAGTCTAATGGGCTTGACCCATGTGTGTAAATGATTTAAAATGTTAATAAAATAAAATAAAAGAACAAGGAAGGAAGCTTACGGCTAGCACCACTAAAATCAAGAGGAAACCAACAATAATCGTATCGTTTGACACCGACGATCAATAACTGTCCCAGAACAGTTTCTCTGTTTTCGTCCAAATTTCAGTATGTTGTTTTACTCATTTATCTATTCAATTAAATACAATTTTTCAGATTTTTAACAACCCGAATTTCTCCCTAAAGTACCCGATTTCTCCGTTTACAGAAATCCTTATTTTGCACCGTTCTCCTTCACCGTAAGTCCGATTTTAGTGAAACCAACGCCAAAACGACCGTGTGAAAAGTGGCTATATTATCCACTGATTGGTTTTCTGATTTATGGTAATTTTCTTTGACCGAATTTCGAAATCAGTTTTTAGACTATTTTCGCATAATTTATTTTTGACGTTTACCCATAAATTGTCGGGTTAGATTGATTGAAGGACAAAAAGTCAAATAACAAATATTGTTTGCTCGTGGAATTGTACTTGTGTCTGAAAGCGTCGAAATAAGGTAAGGGGTGAGAGAGCGTTTGAATTCATGAGTATAATATATTGTGAGATCAACGGGAAAACCGTATTTCCCAACGATTCATCCGGGGCTTGCTACGTACGGCAATAGCCCTTTGAGAGATAAATTGATTAATTTGAAATATGAGAATTGTGAGATTAAAATGTGAAATAGAAATTTTTATAAGGTGTTGATTGATTTAATTTTCGATACTTGTGTGGTAGTTGATATTTGTTATTATTGTGATGTTGGATATTGAATGAAATTATGTGTACATGTTTGATTAGATGAAATTATGTGATGTGATAATAAAATATGGATGCATGGTTTGATATATGCTTACGTGATGATAATGATGATTTTTGATTGATGATAGTGATGTTATAAAATTGTGATGAGTTTATACGATGATCATGATTATTTATGATTAATGATATTATAAAATGGTGATGAAAATATTGAAGTACCCCATACTTGATGAGATATTGATGATTCTTAAATATGGTGCTCTTAATGGAGTAGTCTAAGCTAACGGGGGAGAAAATAAATTTTGTGAATTTGTGAAGTGGAGATTATTTTGTCATCATATAGGTAGGGCCTGACAAGCCTAGTGATTATGGGGAAGTACAACTGAATGAGCCTGATCGTGGCGGTCTGCTGTCGAGCCTTAAGGCAAGATTGTTAGACCTTGGAGGTATTCCGGTGGGGAATTCCTAGGTGACTTGGAGGTAGCACTCCAAATGTCGGGAGCTACCATGCAACACACGTTTACCTCGACTGTCACGTATATGTGTCTCGGGTTTTGAGTTGAGGGGATCTATGAGGACAGGGCCAATTTGAATTGTCCGTCCACCGGGATGGTGGCATAGTATCATGGCCTCCTAACCAAGTACTTCAGAGTTAGAATGGTACCACATTGTGAAGTAGAGTCTAAGCCCATGCATAGCATTGCATTTCCTTGTGATTGTTTTGTTGTGATTGATGTGTTTCAAAGGTAATATTAATTAGATGATTTGATGCATATTATAATGAGATGATTATTTTACTTGGGTGACTTTGATGTTATAGTATGATATTATTTAATTAAATATTTTGATATATCGTAAAGTGATTATGATACGGTTCTATTATGATTGTTTTCGTGTTCTTCTTACTCATATTATACTATTAACATGATTTCAAAACTCACCTCCTTCGTTGTTTGTGTTTGACTGGCTGGGCCCTACGTTTGCGAAATCGCAGTTATTACAGGTTAATGAGTCTTGAAGTTCAAGTTTGGGAGGAACCACGCTCTGATAGGTGATACCAGGAATAAGGGTTTTAATTTGTATTTTACTTATTTAGTTTGAATCAAATTTTTGTATGAAAACCTTAGAAGCACTAGTAAGTTTTTAGAATTAAATCAAGTAATTATACTTAAATCAAGTTTATTGAGATTAAATTGTTTTATTTGAGTAATAATTTTTGAATTGTTGCATGTGTACTTTGAGAAACGTGATATCCTAAATTAGTTATAAAAGTTTTTATTTTCTTGAAAATATAATTTTATTTATCCGCTGCAAATTTTATAGGAATATGATATAGATTATTATATATATTATTTTGGGATTTAGGGTGTCATAACAATGAAGGATCATATTTGTCCCTTTAACTTGTGTAATTGATTACTAGACGTTATGATATATCTTTAATTTTTTATTTCTTATCTATTCTTTCATATTAGAATGAGGTTCAAAACCAAAACCAACATTATACTTCAATTAAATAGCTATTAGAATATATATTTAACTAAAAAATACATTTCTATATTAATTTTTTTAATAAATGTCTCTTAAGTCAAATGCGATCTACAACCAAGTTAAAATTAATTCTAATGTAGATTATTTGAATTCAAAATAATAAAATCTTTTTCGACCGCTATTGAGGACACATATCCATTTTATTGCAAATGAATCAACTGTATAGGACCGTTAAATATTATATTTAGATTGACCTAGTTAATTTAAACTACAACCTTAACACACCATGCCTAGTTTCATATGAGTCTAATATTAGTGAGAGAAAGAAAAAAAAACTGCTTTAATATAGAAATAAGGGAATGGAAAGGCTTATTCATAGATCATCACAAGTTCGAGGAAAACGTACATGAATTAGTCGATTAATTTGAAATGAGAAATTAATTATAATCGGTCAAAGTAATGGATTAAGTAATCACAATAAACCACCATTAGCTAAATTACCAATGTGCTTTCATATTTGTCAATAATTGTTTTTAAAAAATCTTCCTAAAATTAGAATAATTATTAAATGTCTCTTAGGAAAATCATGCATCATCTTTATTTTTTTAACTCATTTTAACTCATCATAGTTAGGAAGACACATAAAGTCACTTAGTGTTACCAAACTATCACTTTTTATCCGTTCATATGTGTAGGGATTACAAAAGAGCAATTGTAGAAATGACTTACCAATGAAAGGACCACGTATTTATGCATAAATTAAAAAGCATCATAGGATAAAAGTCAATGCACAAATCTATCTATTATATTAAAGGCTTAATAGTAGTTTTGGCCCCCCATTTTATTTATCCTAGTTTTGGTCCCAAACAAAATTTTGATCCAAAACTTGATGAAATTTCATTTTTTTAAAACCGTACTAGACCACTTATGATCATATATTTCCAGTATAATTGTTACACCATGAGATCTTGAGGCACGGTATGACTTAGATAAATGCAAGAAAAAAAAATGAAATTTCATCAAATTTTGGACTAAAATTCTATTTGGTGGACCAAAACTCTGGAAAATAAAATGGGGGACTACTTTTGCGATTCAACTAAAATAGGGGGACCAAAATTGCTATTAAGTCTATAATATACTAATACAAATTCTCTATTTTATTGAATGACACATCGCACACCTATGTGTCACATCACTTATTTTCCAATGTGACATTTTCATATGCTTCTATAATTTATCCCTCACATTTTATTTCTCAATTTAACTTTTACATCATCATATACATATGTTGAGTACCCAAACACAAAATTTCTTCATGAAAATAATTTTACTATTAAAGCTTCTCATAAAAATAATTTTACTATCTTCTCACTTCAATCAACTTTTAATACTTCTTCATTTTTACCTATCTTATATTGTCGCACTAAAAGGAGGGACAATGAAGGCCTCTAGAGAGGAATGCACACAATATCATTTTTCAGTTGTTAAGACATGATTTCAAGTGTTGAAGAACATCAATCAACTATGAACTGTACATACCGAAGATTGATTGAAACATTTAGGAGAAAAAGTATTCAAAAATGAATAAGGGAGCATAAGGAGGTGAAAAATTATTTTTAAGCTAATGGATCTCGACTATACAACTGGGCTGCTTTTAATTTGTTTTCATCACTTAATTTGTTGGTTTATTTTTCCTTAATAATTGAAGTTTTGTGCATCTCTATACTACAATATTGAAAGTATCTCGACTATACAACTGTTCATGCATGTGTGTTTATATATTTACCTTGTGGAATTTCACCTAACTTATTGACTATTTCTTGCCTGATTATGTGAAAATTATCATGAAAATTAGGAATTTAAATTAATAACGTTATATCTTTGTTTACTATCCTTTGCTTTAATTTTATTTGTAGGTTCAGGATACGAATGCAGATTAATAATGCTTAGTGGTTTTATAGAGCTGAAGACACATTAAAAATGTTGAATTTTGTTCTTTGCGTTTCACATTTTTAGTGGATTGTTCTTAATTTTGTTAAATCAAGTGCGTGTTTTAAATAATAAAGGAAAATTCAAGGTTGTTTCTAGAAAATTATTGGTAAGTTATTCAAATCAAATGAAAATCAATCACATACATTCCATTCATTTTGTTTTAAAATTTTAGTTTGATATAGTTAATAGAGAGTTTAGATGAGTAATATTAATTGGTCTTGGAAACATACCGTTAATTTTTTAAAGACAACATCGGTGTGTCACCAAGAAAAAATGTTACAAATTTTAGATGAAATATATATTTTTGTAATTTATGCATTTTGAATTTGTCAACATACTAGGTGTATTTATTTTATTACATGTAAAATTTCTAATTAGTAGGTGTATTTTTTTTCAAACACATCCCTTATTTATGTTGGAAAATAAAAAGTCAAATTGAAAATATTCATGTATAAAAGGTATTTTAGAAACATCAACATAAATAATTGACACCTTATATTCAATACCTACTTTTCTTAATATTTGTAGAAAAAAAAATACAAACTTATAAATAAGGATGGAGATAGTATTCTTAATATTTGTAAAAAAGAAAATGAAAATTTATTATTAAGAATGGAGATAGTAATTAAAAATTAAAACGTAGACACACACTAAGTTTGCACATTTAGAAAACATGATATTTTTTATAGATAATAACAATAATTTTATAACTCATAACTTTGAAAACTAAAAAATAAAACATGTGTAAACACTAAATCTTGAACAATACAAACAATTATTAGGTAGAGTAGCTGATTCAAAAGATACTATTGAATATCAAAGATATCTACCCATACTAGAAAATCAAAGATAGTAAAAAAAATCAATTGCTTTTCGTTATTAAGCTGGATTTCACAAGAAAAGCTCCATCGATTTCGTTATTAAGCTAGATTTCGTTATTAAGCTGGATTTCACAAAAAAATCAAAGATATCACAAGAAAATCTCCATCGATTGCTTTTTGTTATTAAGCTGGATTTGACCTACATACAAATATATTATAGGGGAAACATAAAAAAGATGTGAGTTTATCTTTAATCATGTAAAATGAATAAAATCATATATAGATTAACACACGTTGTGAATCATATATATATATATGTGGATAAACTTTCAATGGTAAAGCATGCACTATCTGAAATTCATGTGAGGTGAAAAATAACTTAGGAAAATATGGATTGAGAGGTTATGTTATGTGCCATATATAAAGTGCAACACCCGTCTAGATTGTATATATTTTTATTGTGCACTCTCACTAACACTAGTTGTACGATGACATCCTCGAGATAACAATTGAAAGTGTAAACTCAATAAATCAATTTCCTCTAATAAAAACTAAACTCAATTTTATGTTTTGTAGATGGAATATGAAACATTGAATCCATATATATCCTTAAACACAAACGCAGATATATAACTCACAAGCGATCAAAGCTAACAAGACGTTCAAAATAAAATTTAATCCACTTGTAAATTTATTAAAAAAATGAAAGTTGAAGACTTAAAGGTTGTCAAGTAACATTTAAATCTTTTTTACCTTTCCCTGCACTTACAAATACCAGTTTTGCAAATTGGACGTTGATAAACGGGACACTTGAAATTTCGACAATCGTAGGTTGTGACACATTTCATAGCTGTAATGTATAAAATAAAATAAAAAAAATATTTTTGAAAATAGATTAAGAGTTTTGTAGAATATGAAAATATGAGAATGGACTTACCACCAACATATTCTAGAGCAAGACATAACAACACTAAAAGGATCATAGTATAAAAAACCTTGAGAGTTTTAGCCATTTTTTACACTACCTTGCATGCAACAAATACAAAATTGTTTGATCACTTTATAGTGTGTAAAACCGTACGCTATGCTTATTTCAATTGAATAGTTTGTAGTACAACGAAGGATCATATTTGTCCCTTTAACTCGTGTAATTGATTACTTGACGTTACAAGATATCTTTAATTTTTTATTTCTTATCTATTCTTTGATATTAGAATGAGGTTCAAAACCAAAACCAACATTATGCTTCAATTAAATAGCTATTAGAATATATATTTAATTAAAAAATGCATTTCTATATTAATTTTTTTTAATTAGAATATATATTAAAAAATGCATGTCTCTTAAGTCAAATACGATCTACAACCGAGTTAAAATTAATTCTAATGTAGATTATTTGAATTCAAAATAATAAAATCTTTTTCGACCGCTATTGAGGACATCTATCCATTTTATTGCAAATGAATCAACTGTATAGGACCGTTAGATATTATAATTAGATTGACCAAGTTAATTTAAACTACAACCTTAACGCACCATGCCTAATTTCATGAGTCCAACATTACTGAGAGAAAGAAAAAAACTGCTTCTATATAGAAATAAGGGAATGGAAAGGCATATTCATAGATCATCACAAGTTCGAGGAAAGCGCACATGAATTAGTCGATTAATTTGAAATGAGAAATTAATTATAATCTGCCAAAGTAATGGATTAAGAAATTGCAATAAACAACCATTAGCTAAATTACCAATGCGCTTTTTTATTTGTCAATAATTGTTTTTAAAAATCTTCCTAAAATTAGAATAATTATTAAATGTCTCTAAGCAAAATCATGCATCATCTTTGTTTCTTTAACTCATTTTAACTCATCATAGTCAGGAAGACACATAAAACTTTGTGGTAATCAAAAGTCACTTAGTGTTCCAAACTATCATTTTTTATCCATTCATACGTGTAGGGATTACTAAAGAGCAATTATAGTATTCGACAATGGCTAAATCGTTGAAGAAATAACTTACCAATGAAAGGACCATGTATTTATACATAAATTAAAAAGCATCATAGGATAAAAGTCAATGTACAAAATCTATCTGTTATATTAAAGGCTAACAGTAGTTTTGGTCCCCCATTTTATTTATACTAGTTTTGGTCCCAAACAAAATTTTGATCCAAAACTTGATAAAATTTCATTTTTTCAAAACCGTTCTAGACCACTTATGATCATATATTTCCGGTATAATTGTTGCACCATGAGATCTTGAGGCGTGGTGTGACTTAGATAAATGCAAAAAATAATATAAACAAAATTTCATCAAATTTTGGACTAAAATTCTATTTTGGGGACCAAAACTCTCGAGAAATAAAATGGGAGACTACTTTTGAGATTTAGCTAAAATAGAGGGACCAAAATTGCAGTTAAGTCTATAATATATTAATACAAATTCTCAATTTTATTGAATGACACATCGCACACCTATGTGTCACATCACTTATTTTCCAATGTGACATTTTCATATGCTTCTATAATTTATCCCTCACATTTTATTTCTCAATTTAACTTTTACATCATCATATACATATGTTGAGTACCCAAACACAAAATTTCTTCATGAAAATAATTTTACTATTAAAGCTTCTCATAAAAATAATTTTACTATCTTCTCACTTCAATCAACTTTTAATACTTCTTCATTTTTACCTATGTTTATTCAGATTAGTTGGTAAAAATACACATCATATCTTATATTATCTCAAGAATCATTCTTTCAATTCCTTCTTAAGCTTTAGTGGAGAGTACACATTAGATATAAATTTTTATCATTTACACAACATTACATCATTCATGACTTCTCAATTCTCACCCAAGTGCCAACGAAAAATGTGAGATTGTGTAACCTATTGGTGACTTCCTAAGTGGATCTGCCAAAGTAACTCTAAGAGAAGGTAAAACTACTTAGGTGTATATTAAAATAACAAACTTAGTGGTACGAATAACATACTAAATTTGTATATCAAACGGAGCAAATTTACTATACACCTGTTACCACCATCGAAAACAACTTTATGTGTCACATCACTTATATTCCTAAGTGGCACTTTAATATGCTTCTACAATTTATTTCACAAATTTTATTTCTTAATTTAACTTTCCCTCTTCTTAGATGAAGTAATCACAATAAACAACAATTAGCTAAATTAACGATGAACTTTCATATTTGTCATCAATTGTTTTAAAAAACTCTTCCTAAAATAAGAATAATTATTAAATGTCTCTTAAGACAATCGTGCATCATCTTTGTTTGTTTAACTCATCATAGTAAGGAAGGCACATAAGCGACACTTGTCAAACTTGCCAAAATATCATGTTTGCTTTATTATATTGTATAGATGTTTGAATTTGAATAACTATAGTTATAATTGTCTTAAGTATTTGGCTATATGAGTAAGAGAGACTAGTTACTCCGATGACTCATCATCGATAAAAGAGGCGAGAATAGCCCATTGTTATTATTGTTAGAAATATTTGTTGATTTTATTTTTGAAATAGTTAAAAACCATGTTCATCTCTTACACGATTTTGAGTGATTACAAGTCTGATGTGGTATCAATGTTGAATACCGATAATTGTTTATGTGGTATAATATTAAGTTGGAGGTGCATTTCTGTTTATATACATTTATGTGGCATGAACCATCCAAAATTGTTTATATACATTTCTGTTTGTAATTCTAGATTGTGTGAAATATTTTAAATGTTTTTCTATATGTCTAACTTTTTGAAACATGTAGAGTAATTGGTGTAAGGATTTAAACATTCTTTTAAGAGTGTAAAACTAGTAGAGTAATGTTTGAGTAGTTAGTTGAATTTGAAAGCGTATTTGATATATATATGTTTTATTTGATTCAATTAAATGTAATAAATTGTTGTTGACTAAACTCACATGTTTAATTTTTTTCTATAAATGATAATAATTAATCACGATATTCTCTCATATTTGAGTTATTGAATGTGATGTATTTAATTAATTAGTTGTGTAATGTTAGCTTATCATGCAAGGATTCTTGACATATTATGTTAAATGTGTTGCTATCGCCTTTAATTATGCTAGGATTCTCAAAAAAATATCGGAAAAATTTCTCAAGAAAATCTATAATATTTTTTTCTCTAAAAAAATTTTAAATTATTTTTTTCTCGAAAAATTGTGAGCAAAATCAAAAAATTATTTTTTTTGAAAAAATTTATTTTTTTGTCTTGATTAAAAAAAATTTGAGAAAAAATCAAAAAAATGTAAATCTTTAAAAAATTGAGAACAAAATCAAAAAAAAAAAATCAATTTTTTTTTTCAAATTAAAATGGGTTTTTATTTGAAAAAGTGGGTCCATAGACCAACAAAATTTTAGGGGCATTTTTGTTTTGAGGCTTTTCTTTTTAGGAGATTTTTAAACTGTCAAATTTAAGGATTATATCCTGCACTCTCATATCTAAACCTGTCACTCTTTCAATCAACGTGAATATACAATTTTAACTTTTATAAAACCTTCAACTTTTTTAACTTTCCATTTTTTCACCCATATTTCCAAAATATTCAAAAGTTTCCCAAGTTTTGAAATGGCAATTTCCATAATTTTTTAAACTTTCGAAATAGAAAATTCTATAATTTTCAAAACTTTTGAAATAGGAAAATTTCAAAACTTTTCATTTTGAAACTTATTACAAATAGTTAAAAAGGTAAAATTGTATTTTCATGTGTCTTGAGGGGTGGGTGGTTTAGGTGTAGGGGTGCATGGTATAATCCTCATGAAATTTTTGACCCTACAACATGTGAGTTGAGGCCAATAATTAGTGGGCTTGTCAAATTGATCTGCTCTAACAATTAATGTATAAGCCACTAGAGTTTAACTTTTATATATAATAGAATTTGCTTATTCACAAACATGTGTTCTGATTTGACTTTACTTTCACATTTTACCATTTATTCTTGATTTTATTTATGAAATATATTACTTTGATTTTTTAGATGAATGATGGTGATATCGATGAAATTTTTTTAACATTTGAAAGCAAGATGAAAAGATAGATATAGATACTTAAGTTTTCTTGATTTTTTTTTTTTATAGATAATAATTTTTATTTTTGTTATTTTGATTTCCTCATTTTCTATAGAATATAAATAAGAAAAATGAATCATTATGTATGTCATATGAATGATCAACAACTATAACGCTTCACCTATATTGTTTGTTGGTTTGACGCATTGCTAACATAGACATAACATATATATTGTGTTTGAACACTATAGGACAATGAACTTTAACTATACATAGTATTACAATAATTTTGTACTATCACAATTGTCATATTTTTAAATTTATTATAATATATTACAACAATTTTGTATTATCGCAATGTTATATTTTTAAATTTATTATAGTGTTACAGTAATAATGTTTTACTAAAATATTTTTTTTGAAATAAAATGATTTACAATACTTTTTTATTTTTAAAATATTTTATTTTATGCAACGGTTATAAAGTTTTGTCGTACCTTAATTAAAAAAATGCCTACAAAAATAGTTTTAACTTGGCAACAGTGTAAAGTCGTTGTAAATTTGAAAAACCGTTCTGTAAGAGGTAGCTACAACTACAGTTTTCGTAAGGCATAAGCAACACCTTGATTCTCCATGTACAGAAAATTATTCTTGTAAATTATTACAATGTTTTTTTTTTTACATTAAACAACGATTTTTATGTGTTGCAGTAGTGAAAAAATGTTATAGTGTTGTGTTTGAAATTGAGTTGTAATGATTTAGCTTACTAACAAAATATAGAGTTTTATGATTGTGTGAATTTTCAAGAAAATCAAAAGTTGAGAAAGGTATTCTATTTTGAGAGTCAAATTTGACAATTTGATATTTGAAATTTTGTGAACCTATTTAAAAAACAACGTTGATCGTTGAAGTCTCAAGGATTTTGTTTTTATAATAGTGGAGACAATCATCGAGTTAGATTTGGAAAATCATTTTGGAATATAGAGTTGTGAAGGTTTCTTTAAAAATGTAGTATTAAAAAGTTTAGAGTTAAGATCAAATTAAAGATTTAAATTTACTTATATTTTGTCATTACAAAATGAGCTGTAAATGTGATTGTGAATAATAATAATAATAATAATAATAATAATAATAATAATAATAATAATAATATTAATAATAATAATAATAATAATAATAATAATAATAATAATAATAATAATAATAATAATAATAATAATAATAATAATATTTTTACGTGTTTGCCCAAAAAGAGGAATTTACATTCATTTTTGCCCACTTATTTATTTCCTAGGAGAAAGCTGGAAGAACACTCTGTTATTTTATAATCTTCCCCAAATCAAGGAAAATCTCGAAAATAGTTGGAGCAAGGAAGAAAGTTGGGAAGTAGATAGCTACCCCAAATCAACTCGAATCGAAGGGAAAATTTCCATAGAAAGTAGTGAGTTCTTTAAATAGTTTTCATTTTTTATGGGCTTTATGGGTGTTGATTCTAATGAATTTTAAAGAGTTCAAATGATTTATGGAGCTTCTTAAAATCTAAGGGTAAGGGAAATTATAAATTTTAGCATGAAATAAATGTTTGTGAAACTACCGTTAGAGTACGCTCATAATAATTATAAATTTTAGTTTTCATTTTTTTATGGGCTTTATGGGTGTTGAGTCTTTTAATAGTTGCATTCACATAATAATTCAAGAGAAAGAGTTAGAGTACGCTCATCCATTTCATAGTTGGCCGTGACCGTAATGGACCACATGGTTCTTCCTGGTATTGATGCTCAACCTTATCCTTATAAGGATTTTTAGTCCTGCTAGTCTGAGAGACTTTGCACATAGGGTTTGTGAGATATTGCACATTGGTAAATAGTATTGGTCTTTGAGAGGCTAAACATTTATGATTTACGCTTTTCGAAGAGAGGTTTGAAATTTTAAAATCATGTTCACCAACATATAAGTATTCCATTAGGGGTGTTTGTAACGTGAGTTATGTTTGTTGTGATATATATATATATATATATATATATATATATATATATATATATATATATATTTATATATATATATATATTTATATATATATATATATATTTATATATATATACTTTGTGTATTATTTATGATCATGCCATAATTGTTAAATGTTAATTGTTAGTTTCAGTTAGTAACCATTTACATTATTGTAGAATTTGACCTTTTCCCTCAGACGATGCTAGACTTCATTCTACATACACGGGAAGAATAGTGATAACTAGTAGGAAGGTTGATGCAGTATTCCTTGTGGGACTCACACACGAGAGGATCAACTACCACGTACCTTTAGAATTGGCGCTCGTGGCGAGTGAAGCATGAGCAAACGTAGAGGGTGTTTCAGCTAGAGAAGACATGGAAGCCACCGTGGGTGTGTCGACTCCCACAGTAGAAGCAGTAGATGTGGTGTTTGGACCAAGGGCTAATGCCAATAGGAAAAATCGAGATTCAGTGTGGGACTCACACACGAGAGGATCAACCACCATGTACCTTCAAGATTGGTACTCGTGGAGAGTGGAGCATGGGCGAATGTAGAGGAAGCTTCAGCTAGAGGAATATGGATGCCACTGTGGGTGTGTCGACTCCCACAATAGAAGCAATGGTTGCATTGTTTGGACCAAGGGCTAATGCCGACATGAAACGACGTTGCAAGACCATCTAGGTTATGGGATGACTTTATATATGACATGCAATGTCATCTCTTGTCGGCAATATATGTCGGCATTCGATGAGGAGGATGAGGTTACTTCATTGAGAGATATTGCTTTATACAGGACTTGTATGGTATGTATTGCTTTAATTTGTTTTCATCACTTAATTTGTTGGTTTATTTTTGCTTAATAATTGAAGTTTTGTGCATCTCTGTACTGCAATATTGAAAGCATCTCAACTATACATTAAAATTAATTCTAATGTAGATTATTTGAATTCAAAATAATAAAATCTTTTTCGACCGCTATTGAGGACACATATCCATTTTATTGCAAATGAATCAACTGTATAGGACCGTTAGATATTATATTTAAATTGACCAAGTTAATTTAAATTACAACCTTAACGCACCATGCCTAATTTCATATGAGTCCAACATTAGTGAAAGAAAGAAAAAAACTGCTTCTATATAGAAATAAGGGAATGGAAAGGCATTTTATCGGAGTACCTCTGAAGCAGATAAGTCATATTGAGTGGGTCTTAGCTTGTGAAGTAGACCTATATATTAGTAACATTATTATACAACCAATCAAAGAGAAATATTAATTTTAAAGGCATACCGAAAAATGAAGATCATACTATACATGCTATAAAAATTGTTGTCATTTTGGCTTTGTAAGAATTCTTTCAATAGAAGTATCATTTTGTTATTTTATTTTTTCAATGTCATGTGAATTATTTTTTTCTAATTTTTCCACAAAGAAGTTATTTTGTTTTGATTTTGTCCACTAAATTTTATATTATCTACACCCCTTTAACGTTATTATATTTCATTACATTTATGACAACGATTTCTATATTCGTCTCTTTTTATAAGCACTTATATTTTTTTCACATATATTAGAAAAGTAGATAACAAATTTAATTTGTCTATTTTATGTGTATATTTTCCTAAAATAACATTTGACACATTTTATGGTTTTAGCAATGTATAATTTTGGTTTCTATAGCTAGTTTTCATTTCTTAATTTTTTTAAATATATAAAAAAAAAATCTTAAAGTTTTGACTGCTTAAATTAAGTCTTTACACTTATTATTCAAACAAATTTGGTCTATATATAAATATTCTAATAAATTTATTCTTGAATCATGGTTTTAGGTAATACAGGAACATAAAATATACAATGTTAATTGAAATAATAAGTTAATGTAAACAAAAACTTACTATTTTTAATAAATTTTAATAAAATATTATATTTATTCTCTTTTTTTTATTATTATAAAATTCATTTCTTATAGTAAAAATAAGAGTCCACCTTAAATCATTTTTGAGAGATCCATAATAGACACCAACTATTGATAGATGATTAAAAAAAAAAAAAAAAGCAAATGTCCAAACCTTGTGCTTGAGTGGGGATGTTGGAAAGCAAAACAAGCGACAATATTATGAGGAAAGTTTTAAAAGATCTCAAAGATGATAGAGTCTCCATTTTCTGCATTTGAAAAGAGGATTTTGGAATTTGATAGATATAAAAAACACAATTATTATACTTTATATATAGTGGAGAAGTTAAACCCAAAACTTCCTATGCTTATGACGACCTATAAGTGACTATCTATTCTATTTTTAAATAACAAAGCAAAATATTCCAACGAAAATCTATGATTGTATTGTTTTGATTGTTCTTTTGACTTACACAAATCTTTCTATATATAGACTTTTTAACTAATTATATAATGTTGTTATCTTTTTATTTTTGGATAAACAATAATGTTCTTAGTGCCATGTCACGTTGAAGATATATATATTAACTTTTTTAGGTAAGCAAAAAATTAATATTTTTTACTTGACATAGCAAATATTTTATTTGTTTCGTTCTCATTATAAACGCCTCATTTGAATTGTGCACATTTTTAAGAAAAATGATTAATTAGTTGTATTGATTGTAATAGTAAAAAAAAATTATTTATTAAAATATTTTTATTAATAGTAATAGTTAATATATAGTTCAATGAGTTGAAACATAATGAATAAAGTCAGAAATATTGTTAGATTCATATTTTAAATGATCTAGAATCAAAATATATAGATTAAAATAGAAAAAATGTAAATGGATAATTAGTTAGATATTTCAAACATAAAGCAACAATGATAATGTTTCAATAATAGTAATAATCAAAACCAATTAGTATTCTTACATTTTTCAAAGTAGAAGACGCTTAATCTCAATTAAGTCTCTAAAATAACCCCTTCAAACCATCTACATCCAAAATTATATCTTCACTAAACATACAACGATTAAATAAACATAGGAATTGTAGTGGATAAATTTTACAGATTATAATGGTTTTAACCACGGTTATAAGACAACATTTAAACCTTGTTTAAAAATCATAATTTTTTTTTTCAAATGTTAACCGTATTTTTCAAATAATGATGGTTTGAACCACTTTAATTATCGAGTTTTACTAAACAAACTTATGAATATTATGGCGGTTTCAACAGACTAATTTTCTATTCTATTTTTTACAAAATTTGGTTCAAAATTATGGTTGTCAAATAGATATAGCAAATATCTTGATGGCCTTGTAATAATAAAAAGAAAATATTAATATTCTCTTTCTTTTATTCCACTAACAATATAAAAAAATATAATTCAACATAATCTTCAATCCAAAAAACTATATGGATAACTCAACTCGCTACTTCAATATTGTTTAACTTGTTATCATTGTAGTATGTTACACTTTAAATGATCTTTTTTAATTTTGAGATAGATTATAGGAAGGAAATGTTGAGTTAGAATTATGGTATGAATGGATTTTGTATGCAAGAATACATATTTGATTTGGGTGAAATTAATAAGGGGAATTGTAATTCTTTAAACTTGTATAACACTCAATCTGTATAATGTCCATAACATTCACCAAATATTGTATTGCAATGATTCTTAAACCATTAGAAACTTGAAAAAATTATCTTCAAATTAGACACTGAATCGTTGATTTCTACACATTATAGTAGGAGAAATTTAAGGTTATAAGTTATATAATATTTGTTGTCCTATTTTTGTTCCTTCATGTCTTTTTTTCATAAACCGAACTATTTGGATACTTATTTTGAATAATAAATATCATATTTATAAACTAGATATTCGAAACTTTTTAAAAAAATTTCGTTAACTTATATTCCACATCGGTTGACATTTTAATAAAATTGTCAAAGTTGATGTATAAATGTCAAAAATTCTGCTGGTATTAAAGTTAACTTAAATTCAACATAGGTTTCCACTAGGTAATGTTGTCCAGGACCTTTGAAACAAATAGACACGTCCTCAAATCCATATATATTATTTCTCAATACAATTTTTTTTTTTTCAAATTCATTAAAATTTCATGTATTGATTCTTGAATACCTACTATGGTAGAATATTCATGTGGTATTTTCTCATATTTTACACGTGTGATACATATTCTCTCAATTTCTCTGAGCAAAATTCATCGCATTGCAATGTCTATTGTATCTGCTTGGCCTTTCATAAGTGGAGACAAAATAAAGTGTCCATAATAAAGACGCTTACTGTCTACCCTTGATTCAACACACTTCCACTGTAGTGTTCGAGTAGATACTTTTATTTTTTTCTAAATCATGGTAATATATTTTTATCACACTCTTAAATTAATTGTTTATTTCTCTTGAAATATCTTTCTTTAATGTTTATTTTCAATTTTACACACGTCTTTTTTTAGGATCCCTGCATCCATTATGTGTCATAGGGGTTACGTCCGTATAAACCTTAATAGTATACCACTTCTATGAATATAGTTCTTAATGCCGCATCTCTTCCGAGATCAGGACATTTTATTATGACTTTTGCTCGTTGCATGCCTTGATCGACTACTATTCGAATAACATTTGCTGTTGCAATTTGAGCAGTAAAGGGGGTCCCCCTTCGTGTACCCTTAAATCCACACGAACCGGTAGAGGATCAAAAATCACCGGACCCCATACATCAGTAACAATCATAATGGTATTGTTGAAACTAACTTGAACATAAATAATTCTCTTTAGTATTTTACGAGTTTGTTTTCGCGAGCCAATACGTGTATTTTTATGTGAAGCTATTTTTGATATAGATTTTTCCATATTTTATTATTTTAAAAAATTAAAGTCTGAAATATATGGATATATCCATTTCTTGGCAAAAATGGATTCTTTACTATTTTCTAACTAGATTTTCTATTTTAATTGTATTCTATAATTCGATTAATATTGATATAGAATTATAGAAATATCAAGTATTAAGCAATAATATTTCTTATAATACTTATAATTATAGAATAGATTATAAAATTTAAATTATTTTAATTTTATAAGTTAATATTTAAGAAAATTTAATATTAATTAGATTTTTTGTTTGATTATCCATTTTCTTTTGTGCATTATATATTTTATTTTTAATATAAAGCCCCTTTTTGTTAAAATATTATCCCATGTCTTTGTTTATGTTTTGGATTGGAATAAATTACAATAATCCGACCTCTCTTGCAGATCAATCGACATTTTTCGCAAATTTTATGAACAGAAGCTGCTAATTTCATATTTATGACTCCTTAACTAAATGTTGAATCTATCTATTTATTGGAAGAAAATAGGATTTTTCTTATTAACTTAAATTAACTTAAAATTGTGCCCCCTAAAAAACATATTGAGGGTCTAATTAAATTAATTGACTTATAATTCCTTCTTTTACTTTCTCAGTCGTAGACTTAAGTATGCCAAATATTTTTGAAACATAGACTAGAATTTTATTTTCATTCTATTTGTCTAAAGGTGTAATATACCTTTAGAAGTGATTCAGAAATTAAATCTTTATGATTTTTTATTTATTTATTTGTGTTCTAGTTAAATCCTCTTCAAGCATTTATTAATGTATCAGGAGTAATATTAGATATCCATTTTTCCTTTACTACATTCACAAGAATATATATAAGTTTTTAATATAATTTGAATATAAAAAAAATGACCATTATCATATATAATATAAAACTTCTCTGCAGATTCTTCCTAATCGAGTCTCTCGATATGTCATTATACCCCTTAAAGTAGAAAGAATTACAATCCCCATTCCTCCTACAACTCTATGAATTTTTTTATAGTTAAGAATAGGTGTACTGATCCTTTTAAAATTTTTTTTAAAAAATTATATGATCCTTTCCTATTTCTCCGTAGAGTTCAAATTAAAAAGTATTTGTTGCTTTTCCAATGTTTTATGATGTTTTCAACAAAACCCTCTCGTAAAAGTATTTTCACAATGTTTTCGGTGATATTAGTAAGTGGTATTTGAACTATTTTTTTTTATTCATGTCAGCATTGCATACATTGACATCCTAAACTCCAAAATGACATATATAATAATTTATATTAGATTTTTTTTAGTAAAATTCACAAGGAATAAGGAAAATTTATTTACAAGGAAATAAAAAAAATTTGTAACTAATTTAGGATATCACGTTTCTCAAAGTGAACATGGAACAATTCAAACTTTATTACTCAATTAAAACAATTTAATCTCAATGAATTTGATTTAACTATAAATTCTTATTTTAATTTCAAAAACTTACTAGTACTAAGATTTTCATATAAAAAGTCATTTGTAATTACATAACTAAAAATATAAATTACAACTCTAAATTCCCGGTATCACCTATCAGAGCGAGGTTACTCCCAAACTTGAACTTTAAGACTCATTAACATGTAATAACTGCGATTTTACAAACGCAAGGCCAAGCCAGTCAAACACAAATAAAGAAGGAGGTGAATTTTGAAATCATGTTAATAGTATAATATAACTAAGAAAAACACACAAACAATCATAATACACATTATCATAACACAAATATTCTTCAAGGAAAAACATCACATTATAAAGTTAAAACCAATCAAGTAAAATCAATGCATTTCACAATAACATCAAATCATCTAAGAGAAATTATTACTACACACAACACCTATTAATCACAACAAAACAATGACAAGAAAATGCAATGCAATGCATGAACTTATATTCTACTTCACAATATGGTATCATTCTAACTCTGAAGTACTTGGTTATGAGACTTGATATATACTATGTCACAATATACATAGATCCCCTCAACTCAATCTGAGATACATATACATGACAGTTGAGATAAACGTGTGTTGCATGGTAGCTCCCGATATTTGGTCTGCGACCTCCAAGTCACCTAGGAATTCCCTATCCGAAAACCTCCAAGGTCTAACAATCTTGCCTTAAGGCTCAACAGCAAACCGCCACGATTAGTCTCATTCAGTTGTACTTCCTCGAAATCACTAGGCTCTTCAGATCATACCTATATGATGACAAAATAATCTCCACTTCACAAATTCTCAATTTTTTTTCTCCTCTCATTATCTTAGACTACTCCATTAAGAGCATCATCTTTAGGAATCGTCACTATCTCATCAACCATGGGGTACTTCAATATTCTCATCATAATTTTATAGCATCATAATCATACATAATCATGATCATCATATAAACTCGTCGCAACTTCATATCATCATTATCATCAATCAAACATCATCATTATCATTACATAAACATGTGTCATACAATGCATCCATCTTTTATTATCACATCACATAAATTCGTCTAATCAAACATATGAATAGAATTTCATTCAACATCCAACATCACAACAATATCAAATACCACACAATTATTCAAAATTAAATCAATCAACTTCTTATAAATATTTCTATTTAATATTTTAATCTCATAATCCTAATATTTTTACATGAATTAATTTATCTCTCAAATGGCTACTGTTGTAAGTAACGAGTCCCAAATGAATTATTGGGAAATACAGTTTCTCGTTCATCTCACAATATATTATACTCATGAATTCAAACGTTCTCTCACCCATTATCTTATTTAGATGTTTTCTCAAACACATAAATCAATAGAAATTTTCAATAGCAACTGTAGATCGACAACATACAGCGAACGAATCCGAATAAACGATGAGTTCACAAAATCGTTGAGACGGGACTGATAAATTACACAAAATGTAAAAATTTGAGTCAAAAAGATGAGAAAAAACTGCAGAAAAAGTTTCACCGACTTGTTGGAGAGCCGAAAGTCTCAAACATTAACTTCGCTAAAAAATACAAGTGAGTAGTACTTCTTAAAGATTTTGACGAGAGGAATTCAAAAACGATGTCATTTTTTCGAGACGACAAATGTGGTGATCGGAATCGACCAAAAACAACTCGTCCAAGGAAAGAAACACAACTATTTCTGATTAAATGATGTTATAATTGATAAAATTGATGCCAACAATGGATTCAGTGGCCGATTTCGTGTGGGATAGAGATTGTGATTATTTCAAAATGGCAAGGAATTGTTGGGGATGAATTTGAGACAAAAAGGGTTTTTTTTGATGGATATGTGTGTTTTCTTGCTGAAGAGAGGAAGTCTTTAAGGGCATATGAAAGTGTGTAGGTAGCAAATGTACAGGTGCATGAGTTAAACAAGTTGTAAGGCCCAACAACGGGGAGTCTAGTTTGTGTCTGATGCATGAATGAAGGTGTAATGAGCATTTCTGAAGTGTAGGAAAGAAAAAGCCCAACCAGTAATAGCCTAAATGAATATGCAGAAGTATAAAATAGGGCGTAAACAATCGTCTGGTCTCAAATTCATTTTTTAGTATTTCTAAAAGCCCTTAATAAATAAATAATTTATTTTACTTTCCTAGAAACTTTTCTACAAAATACTCATTTTAACATAATATTATTTATCCTTAACATAGATAAATATAATTTTAATCAAAACTCTCATGTTCAAAATAATAACTATGATTACTACTATAACATCTTTGAAAATAATTACATAAAAATACATCATCTTTATAGAATAGTTGAAATGATAAAATAAATAAATATAACATCAACAATTTATATTACTTAATAATTAAAAATAAATATGTGCAACTATATAAAATAAAGAAAATCAATATTAAAATTACTAATATATCAAGATAATTATTTGTAAAATAAATTACTAAAATAAAATATATTTATAAATAATTAAATATAATTATGTATATACTTAACATCAGTCAAACATACAAGAAAATATCACATTAACTGCAAATACACATATACATGTAGAGTCGCCTAAAATTTTATTTTTTAAAATATTTACACTAAAATACTATTATTTATAGAAAAATATATAAAATAATAAAATAATAAAATATAATATTTGTTATTTATATCACTTATTTAGTCAAATATATACAAAATCAACGTATCATAGAAAACTCCCATATAATGAAAGTTAGTCATAAGATTTATCCACATATATTCTAAAATAGTTTTAAAACTAAATTAATTATCTAAAATCATATTTGATTAAAAAAAATATTTATTATAAAATTCGAGGTATTACATGAGGTTAGT
>JBBPBR010000006.1:37368939-37386521 GCA_037974775.1 Cicer pinnatifidum
GAATAGAACAATAATTCAGATTACAAATAAAACCAGAATAGAACAATAATTCAGATTACAACAATAATTCAGATTACATGCATGGCTTATATAAAACAATTAAACATGTACATTAAGATGCCCTTCTTCTTTTCTTGGTGGGATTCACATTTGTTTGTCCATTTACAATACGAAACGATGGATTAATCCAAATTCCCTCATCATGATCATCTCTAAGATATAAACCATCATCAGTTGAATCAATTTCATGTGGTTGTTGTGATGTTGCAAATAAAAGATCATTACCAACATCTTCATCATTGTTGTTATCATCACTTATTTTATTGGTCGATAGGACAACATACCATTTATCATCAGAAGGATCGGTGACATAAAACACTTGTTGAGCTTGCGACGCTAAAATAAAAGGCTCGTCTTTGTATCCCACCCTATTAAAATCAACAAGCAAGAATCCTGACTCATCAATCCGAACGCCATTGTTATTATCGACCCACTTGCAACCAAATATGGGAACACGAAACATTGTGTAGTCTAACTCCCATATGCGCTCGATAACCCCAAAATATGATAGATTTGCATATATTGGGTTTTTGTCTTTTGCACTTGAGACATGCATCGCTTCAGCTACGAGAGTGACTCCACTATTTTGCATAGTGGTCTGATCATCTTGTTCTTTGGTATAAAATGTGTAGCCGTTAATAACATAACCAGTGTAAGAAAAGACATGTAAGCTCGGACCATTTGCTAGCCACCTCAATCTCTGTGAAATTGATCCGGGGTCTATGTCAAATTTTGACTTTATGTGATTTTTTAACCATGGTATAAAACTTTGATTGTGCTCTCGAGTTATCCAATTTTGATTCCTATTCATGTTCAAACGAGATAACTGATCCATGTGTATTGTAACATACGGTTGAACCTCATCATCATTGTGCAGAACATACAATTGTGCCTGCTCCAATTCTGTCCTTGATATAGTCAGTAGTCTCCTTCCAATTATCCCTTCTTCTGATAGTCTTCCCGAATGACGAGACATGGGAAGCCCTATGGATTCAACATTGGACAGATATTCAGTACAAAATTCAGCAGCCTCTTCAACAATGTATCGTTCAGCAATACAACCTTCTGGTCGACTTCTACTTTTTACGTACCCTTTTAATATTTTCATATATCGTTCTATCGGATACATCCATCTCATATAAGCTGGCCCACAAAGTTGTGTCTCCTTAACCAGATGAACAGTAAGGTGAACCATTATATCAAAAAACGATGGTGGGAAATACATTTCAAGCTCACACAAAGTAACAACAATTTCCCTCTGCAATGTCGGTAATTTCTGAGGGTCGATCACTTTACTACAAATTTCCCTGAAGAAGAAACATAATCTAGTTAATGCTAGTCGAACTTTTTCAGGTAAAATGGAACGTATACCTATTGGTAGCAAATGCTCCATTAGAATATGACAATCATGAGTCTTCAAACCTTTTAACTTGAGGTCTTTCATACAAACCAAATTTCTAATGTTCGAAGAGTATCTTTCTGGAACTTTAACTTCATGTAGAAATTTACATAAAACAATTTTTTCCTTTCTAGATAGAGTATGAGCGGCTGGAGGTAGATATGTGCGATTTCCTTTCTTTACTGGAGCCAATTCATTTCTTATTCCCATATCGACCAAGTCCAATCTTGCGTTGATGCCGTCTTTAGACTTTCCTGGAACATTGAGTAACGTACCAATAACACTATCAAATACATTTTTTTCAATATGCATCACATCGAGGAAATGTCTTATATACAATGACTTCCAATATGGTAATTCAAAGAAAATTGACTTTTTCTTCCACCCAGTTTTGACCAGCTCTCCCGCAAAAGGTTTGCCAAATTTATTGGTCAAACCTTGTACTTTTTCAAGTATTTGATATCCAGTCGGTGGTAAAGGAGCTTTACCTTCCTCTGATTTTCCATTAAATGCATTTCTCCACCAACGATACTGATGACTATAAGGTAAAAATCTACGATGTCCAAGAAACACATTCTTCTTACAATGTTTCAACCGCATCCAATTTGTACTCTCTTCACATACAGGACATGCACACTGAACTTTAATGCTATATCCTGATAAATTACCATATGCTGGAAAATCATTAATTGTGCCGAACAACATAGCCCTCAAATTGAAATATTCTTTCTTATACCCATCATAAACTTCCACACCTGTCTCCCACATACGTTTTAAATCTTCTATTAGAGGAGTCAAGTATACGTCGATATCATTCCCCAGTTGTTTGGGTCCAGAAATTAACAGAGACAACATCATAAACTTACGCTTCATACATAACCATGGAGGTAGGTTATATATTACCAAAATCACAGGCCACGTGCTGTGTGAGATGCTTTGAAGACCATGTGGATTCATTCCATCAGTAGAAAGTGCAAGTCTTAGATTTCTTGACTCTATCCCGAATTCAGGATACTCGTGATCAATTTTTGCCCATTGTGGGGAATCTGCAGGGTGTCGAAACATTCCATCTCTAATTCTTTCATCTGCATGCCATGTCAAGTGTTTTGAATCTTCTTCACTGCGATACATGTGCCTAAATCTTGGTATTATAGGAAAATACCACACGACTTTTGCTGGAGTAGATTCTTTCTTCTTATATCGAGAGACATTGCATTTCGGACACGCCTTAAGTAGTTCATATTCATTTTGAAATAAAATGCAATCGTTAGGACACGCATGAATCCTTTCGTAACTCATGCCAATAGAACACAAAATCCGTTTAGCCACGTAGGTTCAACTGGGAAGTTCATTATCATCTGGAAACATATCTTTTATGAGTGTTAATAATTCTGTAAAGCTTTTATCAGACCATCCATTACTCGCTTTTAGGTTGTACAACTTTAATATCGTCGACAGTCTTGTGAATTTAGTACAACCATTATATAATTCTTTCTCTGCATCACTCAACAAACTTTCAAACATTTTAGGACAATCTCGAATATCTTCTTCAACTGTTTTTGCGATCTCATCAACTCGGTCCGGCTCATATGTATCTCTATCGAAGTCAGTTGAAGCATATGTCGAACTATTCTCAAAATTAATGTTTCCTTTTTTTTTCTCACCATGTCTTATCCAACATGTGTAGCTTTGATCAATTCCATTACATACTAGATGTTCTTCTAATTCATCTTCTCTAACACGTTTTCCAAAACAACATTTTAAACAAGGACAAACTACTTTATTTGGATCTTTTGCATTCTTCACTGCAAACTCAACAAACTCTTTCACTCCAATTTCATACTCTTTTGACAATCGATTGGCTGACATCCATTTCCTATCCATATTATACCACCTATATAAATGCAGTTACAAAACTAATAAGCTTTCAAAACATATCAACAAGTTTCAAAAAGAAACCAATATCAACTAACAATTTCAAAAACAGAACAGATCATGTGGTATGAGTTTTTGACTAGTAGAAGAGATTTAACACAGATCATGTGGTATGAATTTTTAATTTGATAAAAAAAATCTAGTTAAAAAAAAAATACCTGAGACAACACGTAATAGGTAGATGGCGGCACAACACGTAATGGATATGAGGGTATGAGGGTTCCCAGAGTAGAGGTGATGAAAGATGTAGAGGATATGAGGGTTCCCAACGTATATAATTATTTGAAATTTATGTCTTTTACAGCGCTTGTCAATAAAAGCGCTGTAATAGGTAGTTAAATTCAATGAAAGCGCTTGTATTTTATAGCGCTTGTGAAAAAAGCGCTGTAAAAGGTGGTTCAATTATTTTAAAGCGCACGTAATTTACAGCGCTTGTGAAAAAAGCGCTGTAAAAGCATACGCGAAAGCGCTTCATTTTACAGCGCTTTTTTGGAAAGCGCTGTAAAAGCCTTATAACATTTTGCGCAAACGTTATATGACCTACAACAGCGCTTGTTTTACAGCGCTTGTGAATAAAAGCGCTGTAAAAGGCTCCGTTATTTTTCAAATACATTTACAATAGCGCTTGTGTTTATAAAGCGCTGTAAAAGGGGCGCTGTTAAATGTCAAATTTGGCGTAGTGTATTCATAATATTTGTAAAAAAGAAAATGAAAATTTATAATTAAGAATGGAGATAGTAATTAAAAATTAAAATGTAGACACACACTAAGTTTGCACATTTCAAAAACATGATATTTTTTATAGATAATAACAATAATTTTATAACTCATAACTTTGAAAACTAAAAAATAAAACAAATGTAAACACTAAATCTTGAACAATATTACAAACAATTATTATATAGAGTAGTTGATTCAAAAGATACTATTGAATATTAAAGATATCTACCCAAACTAGAAAATCCAATATAGTAAAAAAATATCTTAAAATAAAGTGAAGTACTAGCCTCTAGTACTTCAGTTTCACAAGAAAAGCTCCATCGATTGCTTTTCGTTATTGTGTTGAATTTAACCTACATACAAATATATTATAGAGGAAACATAAAAAAGATGTGAGTTTATCTTTAATCATGTAAAATGAATAAAATTATGTATAGATTAACACACGTTCGTGAATCATATATATATATATATATATGGATAAACTTTCAATGGTAGAGCATGCACTACTTGAAATTCATGTGGGGTGAAAAATAACTTAGGAAAATATGGATTGTGAGGTTATGTTCTGTGCCATATATAAAGTGCAACACCCGTCTAGATTGTATATATTTTTATTGTGCACTCTCACTAACACTAGTTGAACAATGACATCCTCGAGATAACAATTGAAAGTGTAAACTCAATAAATCAATTTCCCCTGATAAAAACTAAACTCAACTTTAAGTTTTTTAGATGGTATATGAAACACAAAATCCATATATATCCTTAAACACACACGCACATATATGTCTATGCTAGCAGCCTCTAGGAAAATAAACATACGATGTTTCCAGTACATATATGCGGCACCGTTAAAAGCAGGGGGCCTAGCTAATGAGGCACCCTCTCCTAGAAATTCAGAGGTCATGATTTTTGATGAGAGTTACTCTAACAAAAATAGGTTCTGATACCAATTGATGTAAGGTATGACCTCAGTTTGACAGAAATTATGCAGAATAATGTCTATTCTAACAATATGCGCAGTAGTTTAATAAATTTGAAATTTACTAAACAAAATATTAAACAAGGTCCCAAAAAGATCAATCCTAAGGAAATTCAACAATAACAATTATTGTTAAAATGAAGAGTGCAGCATATACATTTATCATTCAAGATATTGATTCACCTACAAGCATGCTAAGACAATCTTTCATGTAATATCAAGATATGCAGAAATATGTTTAAGCATACAATCAATGTCAATCAAATATACAATGTAGGAATTAAAAAGAGATAAGGGAAAGAAAAATGGTACACAGTGATTTTTATACTGGTTCAGCCGTTGTTGAACGGCCTACGTCCAGTCCTAAGATCAAATCCGATCTTAGCCTTTCCACTAGAATGTCTCAGAATCAGTTTATAGATGTTCCAGCTCCTCACCTATCAATCTTAAACTATTCTTTCTATTCTATTCTTATCTCCCTGAATCCCAGAGTCTATCTCCCATAAACTCTTCCAAGATTTCAGTCAAGTTTCTTCTTGATGAGATCCCTCAATCACAAAAGATCACTACCAGTAGAGACTGTATTTCTCACTGTAATTTGATTACAGAAATCGTTTACAAATGTTCTAAAACAGAAATACACAGATTTTGTCAAGCAGGCTTCTTCTCTAAATGACTTTCTCTTTGCAATCTTTTTCAACCTTTGTTGATCATGAATGAATAATGTTCAAGTCTGAAAAAGCAAAGTTCAATGTTATATTTGATGTGAGAAAGTAACTATTAGAAAATTCTATGAATTTCAAAGTGTAATACTATTGTTGTTGTTAAGAAGAAAAGCTTGAAAAACAGTTTATATAGATTCAGAAAAAAAAAACAACACATAGATCGATTTACCCACTCGATTTATTAAAGTTATAAAACATACTAATCGATTTACCAAATCGATTTCACGAGTCTTGTTTTTCTTGAATCTTTAAACTGCAGAAACTAATCGATTTACCTAATCGATTATTTTAAAGTATTCTTCAGATTTGAATAACAGTTCATGTGTGAATCGATTTGCATAATCGATTTGGTATGTTTTGTTCCATCAACGAGATCAAAACAATCGATTTACGCAATCGATGCAAACATTCACATAATCGATTTGGCCAGGACTAAGTCTTCTCTGTTTGTTAAAACTTTTGTGCTAATCAATTTGGTCAATCGATTTTACTAATTACAGAGAGACCTTAAATCATTTAATCGATGTGCCTAATCGATTATGGACTTATGTCTGAAGAACAATGTATCAGTTTGTTTCATTCAATCGATTTACCAAATCAATTAATGTCAAACTTATTTCAAAAGAACTATATCAATGGATTGTGCTAATCGGTTGTGTATGTCCTAGACCAAGATCATTTTAAAACTTATTTTGTCAAATCGATTTGTTAATTACTGGTTTGGCTCTGTGACTTTCACAATCGATTGTGTCAATCGATTTAAAAACAATCAGAATAAAACTGTGATTGGAACAATCGATTTGGATAATCGATTTAAGGCTAACTGGCTCTCTGACTTGCACAATTTAATTTCAGTCAGTGTGTCAATCGATTTGCCTAATCGATTTAAGGCTAACTTGCTCTCTGACTTGCACAATTTATTTTCTAATGAATGTACCAATCGATTTGCCTAAATGATTGATAGCATACTTGATTTTCAGAAAATGTGCAAATCGATTTTGCCAATCGATTGATTAATTCACATACTACAAATATTCCTACAACCCTTTTACAGAATCGATTTTTCTAATCGATTTTTTCAGTAATTCTTCAAACTTTGTTGATTCCTTGAGTTCCAAGCCATTGTCTCAAGTTTGTAGGGTTGAGTTGTTGTTCCTGAAATTTTGCTTAGTTCAAAATGTTATATTTATCACATGATGTATGTTTGTCAAAAATATCAAAAATGGACTTATGTCTAACAATCTCCCCCTTTTTGATTAATTGACAAACATGCAATTTTAACTTGAGAAACATTTCAAGGAAGGACTTATAAAACAAAAGAAGCTCCCCCTAAATTTGAGCAGTCATGCTGTTTAGGGTCAGAGCCGTATAACAAAACAGATTGTATCAGAGCATTTGATAAGACAACCATTAACATAGATCTGGCATATAACATAACAGATTGCATTATCATAATGGTATCAGATCACCATGGTATCATATCAGTTTAACAAAACTGAGTTTGTTTATCAAATCAAAGTAACTAATAAATCAGAGCAAAGCAAAACAATATTGATAGCTGTACCAGAGTAAGTAGCAATGCTAATTGTCAGAGCAGATATTAGTGAGCATAAAATGTATCAATAGAGAAACCACCAATTAATATCAGAGGAAACAATACACTAATATCAGACAATGTGCAGTACGTATCAGAGCAATCAGAATTAGAGTAGCAATAAGTAACAAAAGTTATAAATTTTCTCCCCTTTTGTTAGTTAATCCAAAAAGGAGTGAAAATGATGAAAGGAGAAGCTATCTGCAGAAATTTTCTCCCCCTGTGTTAGTTACAACACTGAAAACTCGTAGTGATAGCGTTAAAAAGAAATTGAAACAGATTATAATGTAGATTAAATCAGATTATGGTGCAATAATAAACAACAATATAGATCAGCTAATATAATCATAAAAACATTCTTTCATATATAATCAACAAAAGAAAGTACATATGGAAATATCATTACACAGAAGGAAGCAAAACACCAAAGAATCTAAAACCTAAACATCTAGATTTGGTTGTTCCTCATTATTATCTAAGGAAGAGGCTGAGACCACTGTATTATCCTCAGCAGGTGTCTCCTCAACATGAGGTTCAGTGTCATCTACTTACGTAGGAATTGGTTGTTCAGCGGCTTGTCTGCCAATCTCAGCAACATCACTAAAAGACAATTTAATGCCTAGATGTTCCTGGATTGCTGCAACATCCTGTGCAACCAGGTTCAAATCTGACTGAAGCTTTTGGATAGCAGCCTCCATCCGTGCAGTTGATGCATCCATTTTCGCGTCATGAGCTGCCAAAAACTCCATCAATTTGTCAAAAACATCAGCAGATGCTGCAACAGGCTGAGCAGCTGGTCCAGAGTTCTGCTGAACTTGCTCAGCATTTGCTGTGGTCTTTTCCAAACGCCATCTACCCTCCTCAGCTGCATCTGGTTCACAATCGATTCACCAAAAGATAGGGTGGTCTTGGACACTTCTTCATTCTTGAAGGACACTTTGAAGTGCTCCAAGATTTTGGTAATCAGCTGGGGGTACGGAAGCAAAAGCTTTCCCTGTGCTGCTTCTAGCATGTGTCTGAGGACTATCCAAGCCTAGCTCATCTTAAGCTCTTTGCATAATCCCCATAGCAGCGTGATGTCCAACCTTTGGACAATTGCGTGATTTCCGGAATGCGGAACTAGCATCCGGGTGAGCGCGTACATCAGCATCCTTTGATGAACCTTCATTTGGCCGATTGGTAGTGAAACAGATTCCATAAACCCATCAACCATTAGGTCCTGCACAACAGTTTGCCTATCCAGTGAAGCTTCCCAGCCTTCCTCAGCTTCATCTGCGTCGGAGCTTCCGTCAACCGAGTCTCCATGATAGGGCAGTCCCGACAGCTTCGAGAACTCCTCAAAAGTCATGGAAATCTTCGTTCCTTTAACAGTAGCTTTGAATCCGGTTTCCGTCATCTTGAAAGTGGAATAAAAAGCACGGATCAAATTTGGATAAGTGTCGAGATTGTTGGATAAAAAATCTTCCAGACCATGAAAGCGAAGATGGTCTTGGAAAGTGAAGCCGTATTGGTCGAAGTAAGGAAAGTCCAATGTCCGAGCTTCATGAATCTTCCTTTTGATGAAGGCAGGTGGAATTTTGAACTGTTCCACTGGTTTAACCTTTGAAGCTGTTGCCTTCTTTTGTGGTGTGGAGGAAGAAATTTTCTTCTTCTTCTTCTTCTTCTGAGCTATGTCTTTCATTACAACAGCAAGGAGTTTTTCTGAAGGTGGCTCCTTCCGTTTCTTTATCCTGCCTTGATCTACTGCAATGCCTTTGCCCTTGTCTTGTGCAGCAATTTTATGAGTAGGCACAGAGACACGTTTAGATAAAGTGGGAGGTGGAGAAGGGGTTCTCCCACTAGAAGAAGACGATGGAGAAGGGGTGTTGGGTGAGGTTCTTTTAACTCTTGCCATAGTAATCAGTTTTGGAAGCAAAAACAGAGATTGAACAAAAAAACAGAGTGTTTGTGTGGATTGAAAGTAAAGACACAGCAGAGATTTGAGTGTTGTTTGCAGAGAGTTTGAGTGTGAAATCGATTTGAGGGTATGAACACAAGTGGTTGGAAACGATTGCCACTGTTCCTTTAATAGAATCAGGTGCGTAAATCGATTGGTCCAATCGATTAGGTAACCGTTGCTGGGGAAGTTCAATCAACAGAGACGTTAGAGTCCATAACGGCTAGTAAAAAATAACATAACGGTCATATTGTCAATCGATTTCCCTAATCGATTTATTTAACTAAACGCTCCAAATGAAATCAAACCATCGATTACCCTAATCGATTTCGAGGTAGAGTATGGAAAACATTTCAAAACTTTGAAGTCAGGGGCCAAAGTAATCGATTTCCCAAATCGATTCTTTAAACTGTACCAAGTGGTCAATCGATTATCCAAATCGATTGGAAAACGAAAAGTTAAAGCATTTAGCTTTCTGGGAACACTAAATCGATTACCCTAATCGATTGTCGTGATTCTATTTTCAAAAAATAGACACTGTTGGGTATAAATCGATTTCCCTAATCGATTTCATAAAGTCATTTTTCTGTGTATCCACAGGATAATCGATGTACCAAATCGATTGGTCACAGAAATCAGATCTCACTAGGATCTATGATGCCCAGTTTCATCCTAATGTAGAGAAAACTTTCCTTTGTAATGCTTTGGTAAATATGTCAGCCAACTGCTCAGTTGTGTTGACATACTCAAGCTTGATATTCCCACTTTGAAATTGGTCCCGAATGAAATGATGCCTTATCTCAATGTGCTTTGTTCTAGAATGCATCACTGGGTTCTTGGTGATACAAATTGCACTTGTGTTGTCACACATAATAGGCACGGTTCCTAGATCAACACCGAAGTCCGATAAGTGTTGTTTCATCCAAAGGATCTGAGCACAACAACTTCCAGCTGCAATGTACTTAGCCTCAACTGTGGAAAGTGCAATGCTGGTTTGTTTCTTGCTAAACCAAGACACAAGAGAGTTCCCTAGCAAGTGACAAGTACCTGAGGTACTTTTCCTATCTAGTTTGCATCCTGCAAAGTCTGAACTGAATAGCCAACTAAAGAACAGGTAGATCCCTTAGGATACCATAATCCTAGACTCCTAGTTCCAACTAGATACTTGAAAATCCTCTTAACTGCACTAAGGTGAGACTCTTTAGGATCGGATTGGTATCTCGCACACATGCAAACGCTGAACATGATGTCAGGCCTGCTTGCAGTGAGATAGAGCAATGATCCTATCATACCTCTATACCTTGTAACATCTACTGGTTTCCCTTTTTCATCTCTATCTAGAAGGTTCCCCTGACTCATGGGAGTATCAATGGACTTGAAATTTTCAAAACTGAATTTTTTTATCAAATCATTGCAATGTTTTGTTTGACTAATGAAAATGTCTTGCTTGCTTTGGTTAATTTGAAATCCCAAGAAATATGATAGTTCACCCATCATTGACATTTCAAATTTACCTTTCATCAAATTTTCAAAATCTTTGCAAAGCTTATTGTTTGTAGATCCAAAGATTATGTCATCAACATAAACTTGGACCAGCAGGATGTCATTTCCATTAGTTTTAATGAAAAGTGTCTTGTCAACATTTCCTCTTAAAAAGTTTTGTTGAAGGAGGAAATTGTTGAGCTTCTCATACCAAGCTCTTGGAGCCTGTTTCAACTCATAGAGGGCTTTTGTTAGCTTGTATACATGATTAGGAAAATCAGAATTCTCAAAACCAGGTGTTTGGCTAACATAAACTTCCTCTTGGATATCACCATTGAGAAAGGCACTTTTAACATCCATTTGATAAAGCTTAAAGTCCATTATACAAGCATAAGCAAGAAGTATCCTAATGGCTTCTAATCTAGCAACCGGGGCATAGGTTTCATCAAAATCTATCCCTTCTTCCTGATTGTATCCCTTGGCCACTAATCTAGCTTTGTTTCTAGTGATGACTCCATTCTCATCTAACTTGTTCCTAAACACCCACCTTGTTCCTATGATGTGCTTATTTTCTGGTTTAGGTACTAGATGCCAGACTTTGTTCCTCTCAAATTGGTTTAACTCCTCTTGCATAGCAAGTATCCACTCACTACCTAGTAAGGCTTCCTTAATGTTCTTAGGTTCAATCTGAGATACAAAGGCAGTAAGGTTACAAAAATGTCTAAGGTTCCTCCTAGTTGCCACTCCTTTAGAGATGTCACCTATGATGTTATCTATGGGATGGTTTCTACTAAACTTCCACTCTCTAGGTAACTCATCTACTCTAATGGGTTCAACACAGTCACTGTTGGTTGGAGGTGCAGCTTCCTTTGGTTCTAAAGGTTCAGATTCTACAACTTCATCCAAAGAATCATTAACCATAGAAGGAGTGTTGTTCAAGTTTTCTTTAAAAAGTTCATCAAACTTTACATGAACTGACTCTTCAATGGTTTTTGTTCTCTTGTTGTAGATTCTATAGGCTTTGCTAGTTTGGGAATAACCTAGAAAGATACCCTCATCTGCCTTGGGATTAAACTTACCTAGGTGTTCGTTGCCATTGTTTAACACAAAGCACTTACAACCAAATACTCTAAAGTAAGAAATATTAGGCTTTCTACCCTTGTACAACTCATAAGGAGTTTTCCTAAGAATTGGCCTAATCAAAACTCTGTTGACAACATGTGTGGCAGTGTTAATTGCATCAACCCAGAAATACTTAGGAATATTTGAGTCTTTAAGCATAGTCCTAGCTAGCTCCTCTAAAGACCTATTTTTCCTCTCCACTACACCATTTTGTTGTGGTGTCCTAGGGGCTGAGTACATGTGATGAATACCATTCTGTTCACAATAAGTATCAAAAGAATCATTTTGGAATTCACCTCCATGATCACTTTTGATTGACACTATTTTCTGACTAGTTTCGTTTTGTACCAAGTTTGCAAACTTTTTAAAAACAGAAAACGCGTCACTTTTATGAGTCAGAAAGAAAGTCCATGTGAATCTAGAATAGTCATCAATTAACACGTATCCATACATATTACCACCAAAACTTCTCACCTGAGATGGACCAAAGAGATCCATGTGAATCAGCTGCAAAACCCTATTGGTTTTGACCATGTCTATTGGGGGAAAAGAAGATTTGACAAGTTTGCTTCTCTCACAAGAATCGCACAATCTATCCTTAGCAAACTTTCTATTTGGAAGACCTATGACTAACTGCTTACTAACAAGTCTATTCAAATGATCTATATGAATGTGTGCAACACGTTTATGCCATAACCATGTTTCATCAGCATTTGATAATAAGCAACAAACAGAATCAGCAGGCATAGCATTTAAATCTAGCATGTAAATATTGTTAATCCTATCACCAACCAGTTTGATACTCTTATCATGTTTGTTCTCAATAATGCAGGAATGTGGTGAAAAGCTTACTTGAAAGCCATTATCACACAGCTGACTTATACTTAGAAGATTGTGTTTCAATCCTTCCACGTATAAGACGTTTTTGATGATAACAGTTGATTCGCTGCCTATGTCACCAATTCCGCAGATCTTACCCTTATTATTGTCGCCGTATTTGACAAATCCATCTTCTTTTAGGCTTAGGGACAGGAACATAGATTTGTCCCCTGTCATATGCTTTGAGCACCCACTATCAAGGTACCATTGGTGCCTTGTGGATCTCAAGCATACCTGTAACAAAATCAAAAATTCGTTTTAGGTACCCAATACAAATTGGGTCCTGGGGGGGTCAGTTTTAGAATTTTGTGTCTTGAGCTTCCAAATCTGTTTACACCCTCTGTTGGCAAGCTTTTTAAATTTGCAATTGTAAACAACATGTCCTTTTCTACAACAGAAATGACAAGTGACAGTAGAGGATGCATACTGTTTTGGTTTGACAAAGACACTATGCATATGACTAGATTGACCATGCCTATGGTTATGCTTAGCATTCCTATATCCAATGCCATGTCTGTTATGGTTATGTTTAGCATGCATATGCGGTTTGTAGCCTAATCCAGATTTCTCATTCACATTTCTTTGATTAGCAAGAAGTAAGTCTAGCTGATTTTTACTGCTGTTAAACTTATCTAAATCACTATGCAATGCATGATTTTCATTTTTCAGATTTTCATGTGTAACCTTAAGTGATTCATGCTCAAGTATAATCTCATCATACAATATGCATTTCTGTTATAGTAACTTCTTAGTACTAACTATCTGCTTAACGGATTTAACATATTCATCATGCAGTTCACTAAATGCATCTTGTAGCTCATCATATGCAGGATTAGATGAACTTACTCCGCTTTCTGAATCTAAGTCTGTTTTAGCCATGAGACACAGATTTGCTTGTTCTTCTTCAGACGATGAAGAGGATTCGCTGTCATTGTCGTTCCACGCAACATAAGCTTTTCTGGATTTAGGGGCTGGATCCCTGCCTTTGTTCTTTGCAGTTTTGTTTTTATTTTGCAGCTTGTAACACTCAGACTTTATGTGTCCTGTTTTTCCGCATTCATAGCAAGTTATAGTCTTGGTGTCATTTGCTTTAGAATTTGCTGGTTTTCTGAATTTACTGTCTTTCTTTTTCAGAAATTTCTTGAACTTCATGACAAGTAATCCAAGCTCTTCATCATCCTCACTGCTTGATTCATCTGAGCAGGTCTCTTGTTCAACTTTTGATTGTTGTGCTTGAACTTTCAGAGACAACCCTTTCCTTTTCCTGTCAATCTGCTCGGATTCCTTGAGTCTTTGCAATTCCATCTCATGCTCCCTCAATTTTCCAAACAGTGTAGCTATAGCCATACTTCCAAGATCTTTTGATTCTGCGATGGCAGTAACTTTTGGCTGCCATTCTCTAGTTACACATCGCATGACTTTACTGATTTGTTGATCATTGTCTATTTCCTTTCCTAATGCGTTCAGGTTGTTGACAATGTGTGTGAATCTGGTTTGCATGTCATTAATTGATTCCTCTTTCTTCATACTAAACAGCTCGTATTCGTGCATCAAGGTGTTTACACGAGCTCTTTTCACATCCTTGGTTCCTTCATGTGTCTGTTGAAGGGTGTCCCACATTTCTTTTGCTGTCTTGCAATTAGAGACCTTGAAAAACTCATTAGCAGAAAGTGCAGAGGTTATTATATTCTTAGCTTTAGCTTTATAACCTACCTTATTCTTATCATCATCATTCCAGTCAGCCCTGGGCTTAGGAATAAAAGAATTATCAGTTCCTGCAATTTTTGGCTCATAAGGTCCTTCTAAAACAGCATCTAATATGTCTATGCTAGCAGCCTCTAGGAAAATCAACATACGATGTTTCCAGTACATATATGCGGCACCGTTAAAAGCAGGAGGGCTAGCTAATGAGGCACCCTCTCCTAGAAATTCAGAGGTCATGATTTTTTAAGAGAGTTACTCTAACAAAAATAGGCTCTTGATGCCAATTGGTGTAAGGTATGACCTCAGTTTGACAGAAATTATGCAGAATAATGCCTATTCTAACAATATGTGCAGCAGTTTAATAAATTCGAAATTTACTATACAAAATATTAAACAAGGTCCCAAAAAGATCAATCCTAAGGAAATTCAACAATAACAATTATTGTTAAAATGAAGAGTGCAGCATATACATTTATCATTCAAGATATTGATTCACCTACAAGCATGCTAAGACAATCTTTCATGTAATATCAAGATATGCAGAAATATGTTTAAGCATACAATCAATGTCAATCAAATATACAATGCAGGAATTAAAAAGAGATAAGGGAAAGAAAAATGGTACACAGTGATTTTTATACTGGTTCAGCCGTTGTTGAACGGCCTACGTCCAGTCCTAAGATCAAATCCGATCTTAGCCTTTCCACTAGAATGTCTCAGAATCAGTTTATAGATGTTCCAGCTCCTCACCTATCAATCTTAAACTATTCTTTCTATTCTATTCTTATCTCCCTGAATCCCAGAGTCTATCTCCCATAAACTCTTCCAAGATTTCAGTCAAGTTTCTTCTTGATGAGATCCCTCAATCACAAAAGATCACTACCAGTAGAGACTGTATTTCTCACTGTAATTTGATTACAGAAATCATTTACAGATGTTCTAAAACAGAAATACACAGATTTTGTCAAGCAGGCTTCTTCTCTAAATGAATTTCTCTTTGCAATCTTTTTCAGCCTTTGTTGATCATGAATGAATAATGTTCAAGTCTGAAAAAGAAAAGTTCAATGTTATCTTTGATGTGAGAAAGAAACTATTAGAAAATTCTATGAATGTCAAAGTGTATTGAATACTATTGTTGTTGTTAAGAAGAAAAGCTTGAAAAACAGTTTATATAGATTTAGAAGAAAAAAAAACAACACATAAATCGATTTACCCACTCGATTTATTAAAGTTATAAAACATACTAATCGATTTACCAAATCGATTTCGCGAGTCTTGTATTTCTTGAATCTTGAATCTGCATAAACTAATCGACTTACCTAATCGATTATTTTAAAGTATTCTTCATATTTGAATAACAGTTCATGTGTGAATCGATTTGCATAATCGATTTGGTATGTTTTGTTCCAACAACGAGATCAAAACAATCGATTTATGCAATCGATGCAAACATTCACATAATCGATTTGGCCAGGACTAAGTCTTCTCTGTTTGTTAAAACTTTTGTGCTAATCGATTTGGTCAATCGATTTCACTAATTACAGAGAGACCTTAAATCATTTAATCGATGTGCCTAATCGATTATGGACTTATGTCTGAAGAACAATGTATCAGTTTGCTTCATTCAATCGATTTACCAAATCGATTAATGTCAAACTTATTTCAAAAGAACTATATCAATGGATTGTGCTAATCGATTGTGTATGTCCCAGACCAAGATCATTTTAAAACTTATTTTGTCAAATCAATTTGCCTAATCGATTTGTTAATTATTGGTTTGGCTCTGTGACTTTCACAATAGATTGTGACAATCGATTTAAAAACAATCAGAATAAAACTGTGATTGGAACAATTGATTTGGCTAATCGATTTAAGGCTAACTGGCTCTCTGACTTGCACAATTTATTTTCTAATGAATGTACCAATTGATTTTCCTAATCAATTGATAGCATACTTGATATTCAGAAAATGTGCAAATCGATTTTGCCAATCGATTGATTAATTCACAGACTACATATATTCCTACAACCCTTTTACAGAATCGATTTGTCTAATCGATTTTGTCAGTGATTCTTCAAACTTTGTTGATTCCTTGAGTTCCAAGCCATTGTCTCAAGTTTGTAGGGTTGAGTTGTTGTTCTTGAAATTTTGCTCAGTTCAAAATGTTATATTTATCACATGATGTATGTTTGTCAAAAATATCAAAAATGGACTTATGTCTAACAAATGCACTTGTAAATTTATTAAAAAATTGAAAGTTGAAGCCTTAAAGGTTGTCACGTAACATTTAAATGTTTTTTTTACCTTTACTTGTATTATAAGCACTTACAACGACCATATTTGCAAAATCCACGACGATGAAGGAGACACTTGTAATTTAGACAATCGATGTTTGAGATACATGTCATAGCTATAATGTATAAAATAAAATAAAAAATATTATTGAAAATAGATTAAGAGTTTTGTCGAATATGAAAATATGAGAATGGACTTACCACCAACATATTCTAGAGCAAGACATAAGAACACTTAAAGGATCATATATATTATAAAAAACCTTGAGAGTTTTAGCCATTTTTTACTCTACCTTGCATGCAACAAATGTAACACCCTAAATTTGATAATAATCTATTTTATTAATTAAATAGAATTTTAATAATTAATTTGATGTTAAAATTATTTTAGAATATATGTAGATAAATTTTGTGAGTAATGTTTGTTACAGGGATGCTTTCTATGATGTGCTGGTTTGATAGATATTATATTTAATGAGCAATATAAATAATAAATATTTTATTTTATTATTTTATATATTTTTCTAAAAATAATAGTATTTTAGTATAATTTTTTAAAGAACAACATTTTATATGATTTTAAGTGTATATGTGAGTTGGTAATTAATATGATATTTTCTTATATGTTTGACTAATGTTAAGTGTGTACATATTTATATTTTAATCATTTTTAAGTATCTCTTATTTTAATTATTTCTAAATATATGTTATTTTAATTATTTATTCTATAAATAATTATCTTGAGAT
>JBBPBR010000006.1:37386673-37430664 GCA_037974775.1 Cicer pinnatifidum
AATATTGTGTTTGATTTTCTTTGTTTTTATATACTTATTTTGGAATTGTGATTATATATATATATATATATATATATATATATATATATATATATATATATATATTTATATTTATATATATATGACTTAGTAATTAACATAAAATATTATTGTTATATTTATTTTATAATTTTGATTATTTTCTAATATGATTTTATTATTATAATATAAATATTTTATGAAATAAGTATAATTGTAGGGATTATTTTGAATACAAAAGTTTCAGTCATTTGAATTCAAGAGTATAATATATTGTGAGATGAACGGGAAAACCGTATTTCCCAACGATTTATCCGGGGCTTGCTACGTATGGCAGTAGCCCTTTGAGTGATAAATTAATTAATGTGCAAATATGAAAATTATGAGATTAAAATATAGAATAGAAATATTTGTAGGGTGTTGATTGATTTAATTTATTTGAATGTGTGATATTGATATTATTGTGATATTGGGTGTCAAATTAAATTTATATATATGTGTGATTAGGTGAGTTTATGTGATAACAAAATATGGATGTGTTGCGATAATTTTATATAATGATGATGATGATGTACTATTAATAATTCTGATGCTATAAATTTGTGATGAGTTTATGTGATGATGATGATAGTGGTGTTCTAAACTGTGATGAGAATATTGAATTAACCTCATAGTTGATGAAATAATGGTGATTTCAATTTGTGTTTGAGATGACGGTTTTAATGGAGTATCATAAACCAACGAGGGGAGAAAATAAATATTGTGAATTTGTGAAGTGGAGATTATTTTTTCATCATATAGGTAGGGCCTGACAAGCCTGGTGATTCTGGGGAAGTACAACTCAATGAGCCTGATCGTGGCTGTCTGTTGTCGAGCCTTAAGGCAAGATTGTTAGACCTTGGAGGTATTCGGGTGGGGAATTCCTAGGTGACTTGGAGGTAGCACTCCAAATGTCGGGAGCTACCACGCAACACACGTTTACCTCGACTGTACGTATATGTGTCTCGGGTTGAGTTGAGGGGATCTATGAGGATAGGGCTAATTTGAATTGTCTTTCCACCGGGATGGTGGCATAGTATCAAGCCTCCTAACCAAGTACTTCAGAGTTAGAATGGTACCACATTGTGAAGTATAGTCTAAGGTCATGCATAGCATTGCATTTCCTTGTGATTGTTTTGTTGTGATTGATGTGTTTCAAAGGTAATAATAATTAGATGATTTGATGCATATTATAATGAGATGATTATTTTACTTGAGTGACTTGGATGTTATAGTATGATATTATTTAATTAAATATTTTGATATATCGTAAAGTGATTATGATACGGTTCAATTATGATTATTTGCGTGTTCTTCTTACTCATATTATACTATTAGCATGATTTTAAAACTCACCTTTTTCGTTGTTTGTGTTTGACTGGCTGGGCCCTGCGTTTGGGAAATCGCAGTTATTACCGGTTAAATAGTCTTGAAGTTCAAGTTTGGGAGGAACCCCGCTCTAATAGGTGATACCGGGAATAAGGGTTTTAATTTGTATTTTACTTATTTAATTTGAATCAAATTTTTGTATGAAAACCTTAGAAGTACTAGTAAGTTTTTAGAATTAAATCAAGTAATTATACTTAAATCAACTTCATTGAGATTAAATTGTTTTATTTGAGTAATAAAATTTGAATTGTTGCATGTGCACTTTGAGATACATGATATCCTAAATTAGTTACAAAAGTTTTTATTTTCTTGAAAATATAATTTTATTTATCCGCTGCAAATTTTATAGGAATATGATATAAATTAATATATATATTATTTTGGGATTTAGGGTGACAAATTAGTGGTATCAGAGCCTGGTTTGTCCAATCAGGCCGAGTGGGTCGAATGTCGATTCTGTGTTACGAATGTCAGTCGTGTCAATTGTGTTTTCTTGTGTAATAATTATTTTCACTATGATGTTTTCCCGTTATATAATTGTGTTAAGGGTTATATGCTTTTGTATTATTATACATGTTTTGGAGATTACTAATTAACGGTTTATTATTTGCTTACTCTGATTGTGTTCTGGATCCTAAATTCCTATCTAAGTGACTAAATAAACCATGAAATTATTTGTTAAGATTTGTGTTAATTTTAATTGTTGACAAGATTATGATAGTTATTTGTTGCTTATTGTTTGTCTATCAAACTATGATTTTTGCACTCTGGGTTTATATGAATAGTTGAAAGTAATAATTTTGATTGACCAGCTGTATGTTTCAAGTTATTAATCTCATTCACGTATTCTTAGTTATCAAATGTCATACCTCACTAGTTAGTTGTTTTAAAGTTCGAATTTCACCCTTAATCAATTTAAAATATTTAGTTTTGATATGTATTTGTTTAAAGTGTTTGATCTAATAACTAATTGATTGAAACATTGATTTTCGTATGGGTTATATGTTTAATTCTTCAAGTATTGACTTTTACTAAGTACAAATTATTATTATTCTGGTGAAACTCAATTTAGACAAAAAAAAGATGTTTCGTTCTAAACTTTGAGTTAGATAGGAAATATGTCTCTTACGTTTAAAGTTTTAATTTTGACTAAACATTTATTATTTTTATTTTATGTTGGCTTGTGTTAAAAAAATCGATTTTAAATTGTGAATATTAACTTTAAATCACTTGAAAGTGTTGATGGTTGTATCTAGATGAGTAGAGTTTTGATATTGATTTTGAAAACAATTTAGAATGTTCGTCATGATTTAGATAGTATGAAATTCATATTATTGGCAATAGCAATTCTTGAATATTAGAGGTTGATAAAACTTAGAATTTTTTAAAAACGACATTTTGAAGGAGTTAAAGTTTACTTTTTTTGTATGATGAAAATAAATTTTGTTTAAATTACTTTTGATTATTTTAAAGAAATTAAATTGAGTTGAATTTTTGTTGATTTATAAAATAACAATAATTCTATGCTAGTAATTTTATTTAATGTTTAAAACAACTTAAAATTTACAGTATGTTTTACTACGTCTTGTTTTTAAGAAAAATGAAAAGAGTTGTTGTTATCTTGGTTTAGGGGGGCTGGTGTGAATATTGAATCGTGAGGGTGTTGGGATATTTATTTGAAATGATTGATTTTCCTGATTATGATATTATGAACTCATTAGAGTTTGACTCGATGTTAGAGTTTTAGAGTTTAAGAACTCTTCAGTGATTTACAATAGTACTAATGATAAAATATCTACTAATTGAGGAAAAGAAGGAAGAAATAAAAACAAAGATTTTAAAAATCTTCTCAATAGTGAAATTCTTTTTGAAAAATTATCTAAATTTTGGATTCTATAATTGATGTATTTTACAAGTAGATTTTTTTTTGTTATATGAATTAACATAACAAAATGGTATGCATTAGATTGGTATGTGTAGAGTGCATCATGTAGATTGATATGTGTAGAATGCATCATGAAAATTGGTATGCGTATAGAAACTAAAATTTTTTTATCAATTTTTTTTTATTAATTATAAAATTGCAATTTTTATTTGAAACTCAATTTTTAAGATTAGAACTAAACTCCAAAATATTTAAAATTGATGATATGTTATGTTTTGGACCAATTTTGTGGCTTGATAGAAACTGATGGATGTATCTATAAGCATGTTGAGTAGTTAGTGTGAGAGGAAGCTACTATTTTGTAGATTTATGAATTAGTGTAATTCATTATCATTATCATATGTCTTATGTTTTGTGTCATGTGCACTACTTTAATGTATATAAATATACAATTTTTTTAAGTTTGATAAAATAAGAAAATAAATTGGAACTACTTTAGAAGTGTTAATTAATTGTAAAATTAAATTTAATTTTAAAATATAAGCTGAAAATAATAATTTTTACAGTGATTAACTATTTAGAAATGTGTTTTTCATGATTAAAGTACGAATGAATTTTTAGAAATCTTATAGACTTTAAAAAATATATGTGATTTATTTTATTTGTATTGTATTTAGAAACGTGACTTATCTTAGTTGTTTTATTTAGACTTGAATTATTGAAAACTAATTTAAAGGAAAATTTGGAATTCTCAATGATTTTTTTTGGTGCTAAATGATTAGTGATATTTTTTTAATAATAAATTAAGTCAAGAAATCAATTTTTAGGAAGATGTATAATCTTGAAAGTGGTTTTTGCACTACTGATTTTATTTGGTTTTTGTAATTTGTTGTATCTTCTAGTAAATAATTATTTATCTTATCTTTTACTTGAAAAATCTATATATACTTCCATTTGTTGTAACTTTTAAGTGACGGTTAATTCAAAAGAAAATTTAATCGTGATCAATTTGGAGAGTTAGATCTCTATGAGAATATGTTTCATATTTAGAATCATCGTTTGAGTTATGAGATTAACGTAAAATCTTGGTGCTAATTTTTGGATTAATTATTTGAATGTTTATATGATTATGTAAATATTAAATTGTTTGTGTTTCAAGTGTTCTAATTGTTGGGAATTGGTGTATAGAGTTAGAGTAGTCGACAGCATCTAAATGTGAAATAGTTTTATATTTCTTCAATCGAATTATTGGTTATATATTGATGTTAATGGCCTTTCTTTTGTTGTTGTAACTAGTAGTAAATTACAAATAAATTATTGTGAAGGTGTAATTAATTGAATTTTTAACTTGAAGTGAAGAGTAGGAGTTGTGGCACCGCATTCCCACTCCTAAACCACCACATTATAAAGATACTTTTAATTATCCATATTTGAATTTGAATTTGAATGATTGCAGTTATAGTTCCTTAAGTAGTTGACTACATGAGTAGAAGGGATTAGCTACCCCGATGACTCATCATCAATAAAAGAGACAACAATAACTCATTATTTTGTTAGAAGTACCATTTAATTTTATTTTTAAATAGTTAAAAAAAAAACATGTTCATTGCTTATATCAATTGAATGAATTTAATTATTAAATATATGTTATTAGGAAATAGTATCTCTATCATTAGTTTTTTTTTTCTCCTTGATTATATACATAGTATGTTTTTATAGAGTAATTGGATATAAATTATTATAATATTATTAAGTTGTTAGATGTGTTTAATATTTTAAAAAATTGCTCTCTTTGTCAGACCTAAATTAAATTTGTTGAATGTTTGGTGATAGGATTTATTATTTATTTTAAAGAGTAAAACTAGTAACATTTGGTTTGAAAGAACTAGTTGAAATTGACAACGTACTTGGAATGTGTTTCATTTAACCAAACTAAATGAACTACGTTATTATTGACAAAATCTATATATTATGTTTTATATGTAAATTACAGTGAGTAACTCTATGAACTACGTTATTATTGACAACGAAGGATCATATTTGTCCCTTTAACTTGTGTAATTAATTACTAGACAGTATAATATATCTTTAATTTTTTATTTCTTATCTATTCTTTCATATTAGAATGAGGTTCAAAACCAAAATCAACATTATGCTTCAATTAAATAGCTATTAGAATATATATTTAACTAAAAAATACATTTCTATATTAATTTTTATAATAAATGTCTCTTAAGTCAAATACGATCTACAACCAAGTTAAAATTAATTCTAATGTAGATTATTTGAATTCAAAATAATAAAATCTTTTTCGACCGTTATTGAGGACACCTATCCATTTTATTGCAAATGAATCAACTGTATAGGACCGTTAGATATTATATTTAGATCGACCTAGTTAATTTAAACTACAACCTTAATGCACCATGCCTAGTTTCATATGAGTCCAATATTAGTGAGAGAAAGAAAAAAAAACTGATTTAATATAGAAATAAGGGAATGGAAAGGCTTATTCATAGATCATCACAAGTTCGAGGAAAACGTACATGAATTAGTCGATTAATTTGAAATGAGAAATTAATTATAATCGGTCAAAGTAATGGATTAAGTCATCGCAATAAACCACCATTAGCTAAATTACCAATGCGCTTTCATATTTGTCAATAATTGTTTTTAAAAAATCTTCCTAAAATTAGAATAATTATTAAATGTCTCTTAGGAAAATCATGCATCATCTTTGTTTTTTTAACTCATTTTAACTCATCATAGTTAGGAAGACACATAAAACTTTGAGGTAATCAAAAGTCACTTAGTGTTACGAAACTATCACTTTTTATCCGTTCATATGTGTAGGGATTACAAAAGAGCAATTGTAGTATTCGACAATAGCTAAATCGTTGTAGAAATAACTTACCAATGAAAGGACCATGTATTTATGGATAAATTAAAAAGCATCATAGGATAAAAGTCAATGCACAAATCTATCTATTATATCAAAGACTTAATAGTAGTTTTGGTCACCCATTTTATTTATCCTAGTTTTGGTCCCAAACAAAATTTTGATCCAAAACTTGATGAAATTTCATTTTTTTAAAACCGTACTAAACCACTTATGATCATATATTTCCAATATAATTGTTGCACCATGAGATCTTGAGGCATGGTATGACTTAGATAAATGCAAGAAAAAAACGAAATTTCATCAAATTTTGGACTAAAACTCTATTTGGTGGACCAAAACTCTGGAGAAATAAAATTGGGGACTACTTTTGCGATTCAGCTAAAATAGGGGACCAAAATTGCTATTAAGTCTATAATATATAATACAAATTCTCTATTTCATTGAATGACACATCGCACACCTATGTGTCACATCACTTATTTTCTAATGTGACATTTTCATATGCTTCTATAATTTATCCCTCACATTTTATTTCTCAATTTAACTTTTACATCATCATATACATATGTTGAGTACCCAAACACAAAATTTCATCACGAAAATAATTTTACAATTAAAGCTTCTCATAAAAATAATTTTTACTATCTTCTCACTTCAATCAACTTTTAATACTTCTTCATTTTTACCTATCTTATATTATCTCAAGGATCATTCTTTCAATTCCTTCTTAAGCTTTGTTGGAGAGTACACATTAGATATAAAGTTTTATCATTTACACAACATTACATCATTCATGACTTCTCAATTCTCACCCAAGTGCCAACGAAAAATGTGAGATTGTGTAACCTATTGGTGACTGCCTAAGTGGGTATGCCAAAGTAACTATAAGAGAAGGTAAAACTACTCAGCCTAAATATTAAAATAACAAACTTAGTGGTAGGAATAACATACTAAATTTGTATATCAAATGGAGCAAGTTTACTACACACCTGTTACCACCATCGAAAACAACTTTATGTGCCACATCACTTATAATATTCTTAAGTGGCATTTTAATATGCATCTACAATTTATTTCACAAATTTTATTTCTTAATTTAACTTTTACGTCATCATATACATATGTTGAGAACCCAGACACTAAAGTTATTCATGAAAATAATTTTACTATTAGAGCCACTCATAAAAATAATTTTACTATCTTCTTACTTCAATCAACTTTTAGTACTTATTCATTTCTAACTTTGTAAATTTAGAGTAGTTGGTAAAAACATACATCATATCTTATATTATCTCAAGAATCATTCTTTCAATTCCTTCTGAAACTTTGACAGAGAGTATATTTTAGATACAAAGTTTTTTCGTTTACACAACATTACATCATTCATGGCTTCTCAATTCTCACCCAAGTATCAATGGAAGATGAGATTGTGTAACCTATCTTTGACTTCCTCGGATGGGACAAATCACTAATAATAAAAGACATCAAATAAACAAATAAGAAATGAAATATCTAATAAGAAAAGTCATTTGTTGTAATCACTAACGATAATTGTCGCACCAAAAGGAGGGACAGTGAAGGCCTCTAGAGAGGAATGCGCACAATATCATTTTTCAGTTGTTAAGACATAATTTGGAGTAAGATTCATCAAGTTTTGGACTAAATTTCTATTTGGGCGACCAACACAGGGGAGAAATAAAATGGGGTAGCCATTCCATATTTGGTAGTTGTTTCATATTCGGTAATCATTCAATTAGTCAATCACTCGGTACTCCTTCCATATTTGTTTGAGAGGTAATAATGGGTGTGTTTGTTTCAGAAAAAAAAAATCTATTCTTTGAAATCAAAAATTATTTTTTAGGGTTTAAAGGATGTTTGTTTCAGATTATTTTTAAAATTTTGTTAGAAAAATTATTTTTTGATTAATATACTTAGATATGTACATTGATATTGGTATGTGGAGAGCATCATGTGGAATGAGTAAAATATTTAAATGTTTTAATGTGAATAAGGCTTTTAAATAGGCTTCTAGGTCAGGCCAGGCTGGAAAAAAAAAACCTATGATAGGTCGTAGACTTGCTTAGGCCTAAAAAATTAATCGTAGGCCAGACTCAGACCTTTCAAAGTCAGACCTGGCCTATTCTCAGCCCTACACACTAGCAACCAAATTGGATACTAAAATTTTGAAACTTAAAACTAAATATTTTTGCGTCACTGAATCCGTCGCTACTGAAATTTAAAGATTGAAAAAACAACTAAATTTTAGTGACTACAAATCGGTTTATAATTTTTTTTAATTAAAATAGGCTATCAAAATTTTAGTCGCTAACTATATTTTAATTACATAGGTATTTCTTTCTCACCACCACATACGATAAGTTCCTCTTTCTTTCTCAACCCACCAAAAACCCTAAAACCATTCTTCTCTTGTTAATCCCCTCTCACCTCCATTTCATCACGATTGACAACCATTCATTTGTTGCTAACCCCAACTCGTTTGAATTTCTTCTGCAACCACGAAATCAATGTGTTCTAATAAACCCTTAAACTGCAACTACAATGTGAGATCCTCATTTTTTGTCGTCTCGTCGGCTATCGTGAACCAGAATATAAGGAATTTATTTTCTAATTCTTTGATTATGCTTTATTTCACTTTTTGTTTTTTGTTGTGACCTAATCATTTTGAACTTACTTAACTAAAGGGGGTAAAGAAATTATGAAAATGATTCACTTGAGAATATTTTTATTGTTTAATTCCAGGACATGAGATATTGGGTTTTCCATGTAATCAATTTTTGAAGCAAGAGACTTGGGAATAGCAAGGAGGCTGAGTAATTTGCATGTACAACATATAAAGCTGAGTATCCGATATTGATGTAATTGCATTGTGCATTTCATTTGGTAAAAGACAACAGAACTAGACAATCAAATTTTTATTGTACCCTATATTGTTTAGAAATTGATCATGAGACTGGTTAGACTAGGTAGCAAGAAATTGAACAAAAACAGAAAAATTATGGTCCCTTAAAAAATAACGGAAATTTCTTTGTCCAAGATACAAGCAATCAAGAATATCAAAATATCTTTTTAAATTTTCGACTAAAATATTATTATAATTTTCTACTATCTCATCTCTCTCTCTTTGTCACTCTTTTCTTACTCTCTCCCTCTCCTATATTTTGTTGTCTAATCTTTCTCTCTTTCTATTGTTTCATGTGTATCTCTCCCTCATATATTTCTCTCATGTATCTCTTCTTCTATTTCATATTGATGCATCTTAGCTCTTTCTACAAACACGTCTCTCTCTTATCTTTATATATCCCTATCTCTTTTTCAACCTTCAATCTTTCCCTTAAGTGGCATTCAACCTTCAACCTGTTACCACCATCGAAAACAACTTTATGTGCCACATCACTTATAATATTCTTAAGTGGCATTTTAATATGCATCTACAATTTATTTCACAAATTTCATTTCTTAATTTAACTTTTACGTCATCATATACATATGTTGAGAACCCAGACACTAAAGTTATTCATGAAAATAATTTTACTATTAGAGCCGCTCATAAAAATAATTTTACTATCTTCTTACTTCAATCAACTTTTAGTACTTATTCATTTCTAACTTTGTAAATTCAGAGTAGTTGGTAAAAACATACATCATATCTTATATTATCTCAAGAATTATTCTTTCAATTCGTTCTTAAACTTTGACGGAGAGTACATTTTAGATACAAAGTTTTTTCGTTTACACAACATTACATCATTCATGGCTTCTCAATTCTCACCCAAGTATCAAGGGAAAATATGAGATTGTGTAACCTATCGTTCACTTCCTTGGATGGGACAAATCACTAATAATAAAAGACATCAAATAAACAAATAAGAAAACAAATATCTAATAAGAAAAGTCATTAGTTGTAATCACTAACGATAATTGTCGCACTAAAAGGAGGGACAGTGAAGACCTCTAGAGAGGAATGCGCACAATATCATTTTTCAGTTGTTAAGACATAATTTGGAGTAAGTGTTGAAGAACATCAATCAACTATGAACTATACATACCGAAGATTGATTGAAACATTTAGGAGAAAAAGTATTCAAAAATGAATAAGAGTGCATAAGGAGGTGAAAAATTATTTTTAAGCTAATGGATCTCGACTATACAACTGGGGTGCTTTTAATTTGTTTTCATCACTTAATTTGTTGGTTTATTTTTTCTTAATAATTGATGTTTTTTGCATCTCTGTACTGCAATATTGAAAGCATCTCGACTATACAACTGTTCATGCATGTGTGTTTATATATTTACCTTGTGGAATTTCACCTAACTAATTGACTAATTCTTTCATGATTATGTGAAAATTATCTTGAAAATTATGAATTTAAATTAATAAGGTTAGATATTTGTTTACTATCCTTTGCTTTAATTTAATTTTTAGGTTCAGGATACGAATGTAGATTAATAATGCTTAGTGGTTTCATAGAGCTGAAGACACATTAAGAATGTTGAATTTTGTTCTTTGTGTTTCACATTTTTAGTGGATTGTTCTTAATATTGTTAAATCAAGTGCGTGTTTTAAATAATAAAGGAAAATTCAAGGTTGTTTCTAGCAAACTGTTGGTAAGTTATTCAAATCAAATGAAAATCAATCACGTACATTCCATTCATTTTGTTACAAAATTTAAGTTCGATATAGTTAATAGAGAGTTTAGATGAGTAATATTAATTAGTCTTGGTAACATATCCATAATTTTTTAAAGACAACATCGGTGTGTCACCAAGAAAAAATGTTACAAATTTTAGATGAAATATAAATGTTTGTAATTTACGCATTTTGCATATGTCAACATACTAGGTGTATTTATTTTATTACATGTAAAATTTCAAATTAGTAGGTGTATTTTTTTTTCTAACCCATCCCTTATTTATGTAGGAAAATAAAAAGTCAAATTGAAAATATACATGTATAAAAGGTATTTTAGAAACATCAACACAAATAATTGACACCTTATATTCAATACCTACTTTTCTTAATATTTGCTGCAAAGAAAATGCAAATTTATAGATAAGGATGGAGATAGTATTCTTAATACTTGTTAAAAAGAAAATGAAAATTTTTAATTAGGAATGGAGATAGTAATTAAAAATTAAAACATTGACACACACTAGGTTTGCACATTTCAAAAGCATGATATTTTTTTTATAGATAATAACCATAATTTTATAACTCATAACTTTGAAAACTAAAAATAAAACAAGTGTGAACACTAAATCTTGAACAATACAAACAATTATTAGATAGGGTAGCTGATTCAAAAGATACTATTGGATATCAAAGATCTCTACCCATACCACAAAATCAAAGATAGTAAAAAAAATCTTAAAATAAAGTGAAGTACAAGCCTCTAGTACTTCAGTTCCACAAGAAAAGCTTCATCGATTGCTTGTCGTTATCATGTTGAATTTAACCTACATACAAATATATTATAGGGGAGACATAAAAAAGATGTGAGTTTATCTTTCATCATGTAAAATTAATAAAATCATATATAGATTAACACATGTTCGTGAATCATATAAATATATGGATAAACTTTCAATGGTAAAGCATGCACTACTTGAAATTCATGTGGGTTGAAAAATAACTTAGGAAAATATGGATTGAGAAGTTATGTTATGTGCCATATGTAAAATGCAACACCCTTCTATATTGTATATATTCATAGTGTGCACTCTCACTAACACTAATTGTACGATGACATCCTCAAGATAATAATTGAAAGTGTAAACTCAATAAATCACTTTCCTCTAATAAAAACTAAACTCAATTTTAAGTTTTTTAGATGGTATATGAGACACCCTAAATCACAAAATAATATATATAATAATTTATATCATATTCCTATAAAATTTGCAGCGGATAAATAAAATTATATTTTCAAGAAAATAAAAAATTTTGTAACTAATTTAGGATATCACGTTTCTCAAAGTACACATGCAACAATTCAAATTTTATTACTCAAATAAAACAATTTCATCTCAATAAACTTGATTTAAGTATAATTACTTGATTTAATTCTAAAAACTTACTAGTACTTCTAAATTTTTCATACAAAAATTTGATTCAAATTAAATAAGTAAAATACAAATTAAAACCCTTATTCCTGGTATCACCTATTAGAGCGGGGTTCCTCCCAAACGTGAACTTCAAGACTCATTAACCTGTAATAACTGCGATTTCGCAAACGCAGGGCCCAACCAGTCAAACACAAACAACGAAGAAGGTGAGTTTTGAAATCATGTTAATAGTATAATATGAGTAAGAAGAACACACAAACAATCATAATAGAACCGTATCATAATCACTTTACAATATATCAAAATATTTAATTAAATAGTATCATACTATAACATCAAAGTCACTTAAGTAAAATAATTATCTCATTATAATATGCATCAAATCATCTAATTATTATTACCTTTGAAACACATCAATCACAACAAAACAATCACAAGGAAATGCAATGTTATGCATGAGCTTAGACTCTACTTCACAATGTGATACCATTCTAACTCTGAAGTACTTGGTTAGGAGGCCATAATACTATGCCACCATCCCGGTGGACGGACAATTCAAATTGGCCCTGTCCTCGTAGATCCCCTCAACTCAACCCAAGACACATATACGCGACAGTCGAGGTAAACGTGTGTTGCGTGGTAGCTCCCGATATTTGGAGTGCTACCTCCAAGTCACCTAGGAATTCCCCACCCGAATACCTCCAAGGTCTAACAATCTTGCCTTATGGCTCGACAACAGACCGCCACGATCAGGCTCATTCAGTTGTACTTCCCCAGAATTACTAGGCTTGTCTGGTCCTACCTATATGATGACAAAATAATCTCCACTTCACAAATTCATAATATTTATTTTCTCCCCTCGTTGGTATAGGATACCCCATTAAAATCGTCATCTCAAACACAAATTGAAATCACCATTATTTCATCAACTATGGGGTTAATTCAATATTCTCATCACGGTTTAGCACAACAGTATCATCATCATCATCATCATATAAACTCATCACAAATTTATAGCATCACTATCATCAATCAAACATTATCACATAAACTTATCACAAATTTATAACATCACAATTATTAATCGTACATCATCATCATAACATAAAATTATCACAACACATCCATATTTTGTTATCACATCACATAACTCATCTAATCACACAAATATATAAATTTAATTCGACATCCAATATCACAATAATATCAATATCACACATTCAAATAAATTAAGTCAATCAACACCCTACAAATATTTCCATTCTATATTTTAATCTCACAATTTTCATTTTTGCACATTAATTAATTTATCCCTCAAAGGGCTACTGCCATACGTAGCGAGCCCCGGATGAATCGTTGGGAAATATGGTTTTCCCGTTCATCTCACAATATATTATACTCAAAAATTCAAACGCTCTCTCACCCCTTACCTTATTTCGGCACTTTCACCTATGAATATGATTCGATGCCCAAACAGTCTTTGCTCTTTGACTCTTTGTCCTTCAACTGATCTAACTCGACAGTTTATGGGTAAACGTCAAAAATAAATTATGATGGTATATTCTAAAAACTAAATTTGAAAATCGGCCAAAGCAAATTACCATAAATCAGAAAACCAATCAGTGGATAATATAGCCACTTTTCACACGGTCGTTTTGGCGTTGGTTTCACTCAAATCGGACTTACGGTGAAGGAGAACGATGCAAAATAACGAATTCTATAAACGAAGAAGTCGGGTATTTTAGAGAGAAATTGGGGTTGTTAAAAATCTGGAAAATTATGTTTAATTGACGAGTTAAATGAATGAAATAACATACTCAAATTTGGGCGAAAATGGAGAAAGTTTTCTGGAACATCATCGGTGTCAAACGATAGAGTTATTGTTGTGTTTGCTCTATGGTTTTACGGCTGCCCTTCCAACTCCCTTCCCTTCTTTGGTTTATTTTATTTTATTAACAATTAGAGTTCATAGAGTCAAACACATTGGTCTCTTTATTTATATTTTACTATTATTATTTTTATTTTGTTAAATAAACTAGTAATTACTTAATCTCTTTTTTAATATTCCTCCAAACACCATTTAGTTTGCCAAACATTACTAATATTTTATAAATTAGAGTAGTTAAAATAATCAGTATATAAAAACATATTTACTAATGACTGAAACTTTCACATTCAAAATAATCCCTACAATTATATTTATTTCTCAGAATATTCATATTAAAATAATACCATCATATTAGAAAATAGTTAAAAGTATAAAATAAATAAATATAACAATAATATTTTATGTTAATTACTAAATCATAATATATATATATATATAATCACAATTTCAAAATTAATATATAAAAACAAAGAAAATCAAACACAATATTACTACGATCTCCATATAATTATTTATAGAATAAACAATTAAAATAAGATATATTTAGAAATAATTAAAATAAGAGATACTTAAAAATGATTAAAATATAAATAGGTACACACTTAACATTAGTCAAACCTACAAGAAAATATCATATTAATTACCAACTCACATATACACTTAAAATCATATAAAATCTTGTTCTTTAAAATATTACACTAAAATACTTTTATTTTTATAAAAATATATAAAATAATAAAGTAAAATATTTATTATTTATATTGCTCATTAAATATAATATCTATCAAACCAGCAGATCATAGAAAACATCCCTATAACGAAAATTACTCACAAAATTTATCAATATATATTCTAAAATAATTTTAAAATCAAATTAATTATTTAAAATCCTATTTAATTAATAAAATAATTTATTATTAAATTTAGGGTGTTACAGTATATGAAACACTGAATCCATATATATCCTTAAAAACACACGCACATATATAACTCACAAGCGATCAAAGCTAACAAGACGTTCAAAATAAAATTTAATGCACTTGTAAATTTGTTAAAGAATTGAAAGTTGAAGCCTTAAACATAATAAAGAAATTAAATACAAGAGAAACAACATTAATGATGACGAGCAAATAAAAATAATTAAAGGCTGTCACGTAACATTTAAATATTTTTTTTACCTTTACTTGTACTATAAGCACTTACACCAATGCTTTATGCAAAATCCACGACGATCATGGGGACACTCGTAATTTATACAATGGATGCTTGACGTACATCTTAGAGCTGTAATGTATAAAATAAGAATAAAAAAAATTATTGAAAATAGATTAAGAGTTTTGTAGAATATGAAAATATGAGAATGGACTTACCACCAGCATCGACTAGAGCAAGACATGAGAACACTAAAAGGATCATAGCAAAAAAACCCTTGAGAGTTTTAGCCATTTTATACTCTACCTTGCATGCAACAAATACAAAATTGTTTGATCACTTTATATTGTGAAAAACCGCACACTATGCTTTTTTCAATTGAATAGTTTGTAGTACAACGAAGGATCATGTTTGTCCCTTTAACTCGTGTAATTGATTACTTGACGTTACAATATATCTTTAATTAAATAGATATTATAATACATATTCAACTAAAAAATACATTTCTATATAAATTTTTTTAATACATGTCTCTTAAGTCAAATACGATCTACAATCGAGTTAAAATTAATTCTAATGTAGATTTTTTGAATTCAAAATAATAAAATCCTTTTCGACCGCTATTGAGGACACTTATCCATTTTATTGCAAATGAATCAATTGTATAGGACCGTTAGATATTATATTTAGATTAACCAAGTTAATTTAAACTACAACCTTAACGCACGATGCCTAATTTCATATGAGTCCAACATTAGTGAGAGAAAGAAAAAAAACTGCTTCAATATAGAAATAAGGGAATGGAAAGGCATATTCATAGATCATCACAAGTTCGAGGAAAACGTACTTGAATTAGTCGATTAATTTGAAATGAGAACTTAATTATAATCGGTCAAAATAATAAATTAAGTAATCGCAATAAATAACCATTAGCTAAATTACCAATCAGCTTTCGTATTTGTCAATAATTGTTTTAAAAAAATCTTCCTTATATTAGAATAATTATTAAATGTCTCTTAGGAAAATCATGCATCATCTTGGTTTCTTTAACTCATTTTAACTCATCATAGTTAGGAAGACACATAAAACTTTGTGGTAATCAAAAGTCACTTAGTGTTACCAACCTTCCATTTTTTATCCATTCATATCTGTAGGGAGTACGAAGGAGTAATTATAGTATTCAACAATGGCTAAATCATCATAGAAATAATGTACCAATGAAAGGACCATATATTTATGCATAAATTAAAAAACATCATAGGATAAAAGTCAATGCACAAATCTATTGATTATAATATAATAAAACAAATTCCTAATTTTAATGAATGACACATCACACAATTATGTGTCGCATCACTTATATTCCTAAGTGGCACTTTAATATGCTTCTACAATTTATTTCACAAATTTTATTTCTTAATTTAACTTTTACATCATCATATACATATGTTGAGAAACCAAACACAAAAGTTATTCACGAAAATAATTTTACTATTAAAGCTGCTCATAAAAATAATTTTACTATCTTCTTACTTCAATCAACTTTTAGTACTTATTCATTTCTAACTTTGTATATTCAGAGTAGTTGGTAAAAACATACATCATATCTTATATTATCTCAAGAATCATTCTTTCAATTCCTTCTTAAACTTTGATGGAGAGTACATTTTAGATACAATGTTTTTTTGTTTAAACAACATTACATCATTCATGGTTTCTCAATGCTCACCCAAGTATCAATGGAAAATATGAGATTGTGTAACCTATCGTTGACTTCCTCGGATGGGACAAATCACTAATAATAAAAGACATCAAATAAAAAAATAAGAAACCAAATATCTAATAAGGAAAGTCATTTGTTGTAATCACTAACAATAATTGTCGCACTAAAAGGAGGGACAGTGAAGACCTCTAGAGAGGAATGCGCACAATATCATTTTTCAGTTGTTAAGACATAATTTGGAGTAAGTGTTGAAGAACATCAATCAACTATGAACTATACATACCAAAGATTTATTGAAACATTTAGGAGAAAAAGTATTCAAAAATGAATAAGAGTGCATAAGGAGGTGAAAAATTATTTTTAAGTTAATGGATCTCGACTATACAATTGGGGTGCTTTTAATTTGTTATCATCACTTAATTTGTTGGTTTATTTTTGCTTAATAATTGAAGTTTTGTGCATCTTTACACTGCAATATTGAAAGCATCTCGACTATACAACTGTTCATGCATGTGTGTTTATATATTTACCATGTGGAATTTCACCTAACTAATTGACTAATTCTTGCCTGATTATGTGAAAATTATCTTGAAAATTATGAATTTAAATTAATAACGTTATATCTTTGTTTACTATCCTTTGCTTTAATTTAATTTGTAGGTTCAAGATACGAATGCAGATTAATAATGCTCAGTGGTTTTATAGAGCTGAAGACACATTAAGAATGTTTAATTTTGTTCTTTGCATTTCACATTTTTAGTGGATTGTTCTTAATATTATTAAATAAAGTGCGTGTTTTAAATAATAAAGGAAAATTCAAGGTTGTTTCTAGCAAACTATTGGTAAGTTATTCAAATCAAATGAAAACCAATCACATACATTCCATTCATTTTGTTAAAAAATTTAAGTTTGATATAGTTAATAGAGAGTTTAGATGAGTAATATTAATTGATCTTGGTAACATACCCATAATTTTTTAAAGACAACATCGGTTCGTCACCAAGAAAAAATGTTACAAATTTTAGATCAAATATAAATGTTTGTAATTTATGCATTTTGCATTTGTCAACATACTAGATGTATTTATTTTATTACATGTAAAATTTCTAGTATGTGTATTTTTTTTTCAAACACATCCCTTATTTATGTTGGAAAATAAAAAGTCAAATGGAAAATATTCATGCATAAAAGGTATTTTAGAAACATCAACATAAATAATTGACACCTTATATTCAATACCTACTTTTCTTAATATTTGTAGAAAAGAAAATGCAAACTTATAAATAAGGATCGAGATAGTATTCTTAATATTTGTAAAAAAGAAAATGAAATTTATAATTAAGAATGGAGATAGTAATTAAAAATTAAAACGTAGACACACACTAAGTTTGCACATTTCAAAAAAATGATATTTTTTATAGATAATAACAATAATTTTATAACTCATAACTTTGAAAACTAAAAAATAAAACAAGTGTAAACACTAAATCTTGAACAATACAAACAAATATTAGATAGAGTAGTTGATTCAAAAGATATTATTTAATAACAAAGATATCTACCCATACCAGAAAATCAAAGATAGTAAAAAAGAATCTAAAAATAAAGTGAAGTACTAGCCTCTAGTACTTCCGTTTCACAAGAAAAGCTCGATCGATTGCTTTTCGTTAATATGTTGAATTTAACCTACATACAAATATATTATAGGGAAAACATAAAAAAGATGTGAGTTTATCTTTAATCATGTAAAATGAATAAAATCATATATAGATTAACATACGTTCGTGAATCATATATATACGGATAAACTTTCAATGGTAAACCATGCACTACTTGAAATTCATGTGGGTGAAAAATAACTTAGGAAAATATGGATTGAGAGGTTATGTTCTGTGCCATATATAAAGTGCAACACTCGTCTAGATTGTATATATTTTTATTGTGCACTCTCACTAACACTAGTTGTACGATGACATCCTCGAGATAACAATTGAAAGTGTAAATTCAATAAATTAATTTCCTCTGATAAAAACTAAACTCAATTTTAAATTTTTTAGATGGTATATGAAACACTGAATCTATATTTATCAATAAACACACACGCACATATATAACTCATAAGCGATCAAAGCTAACAAGACGTTCAAAATAAAATTTAATGCAGATGTAAATTTATTAAAAAAATTGAAAGTTGAAGCCTTAAAGGTTGTCACATAACATTTAAATGTTTTTTTACCTTTACTTGTACTATAAGCACTTACAACGACCATATACGCAAAATCCACGACGATGAAGGGGACACTTGTAATTTAGACAATCAATGTCAGAGATACATGTCTTAGTTGTAATGTATAAAATAAAAATAAAAAATTATTATTGAAAATATATTAAGAGTTTTGTAGAATATGAAAATATGAGAACGGACTTACAACCAACATATTCTAGAGCAAGACATAAGAACACTAAAAGGATCATAGTATCAAAAACCTTGAGAGTTTTAGCTATTTTTTACTCTACCTTGCATGCAACAAATACAAATTTGTTTGATCACTTTATATTGTGAAAAACCGCACGCTATGCTTATTTCAATTGAATAGTTTGTAATACAACGAAAAATCATGTTTGTCCCTTTAACTCGTGTAATTGATTACTTGACGTTACAAGATATCTTTAATTTTTTATTTCTTATCTATTCTTTCATATTAGAATGAGGTTCAAAACCAAAACCAACATTATGCTTCAATTAAATAGCTATTAGAATATATATTTAACTAAAAAATACATTTCTATATTAATTTTTTTAATAAATGTCTCTTAAGTCAAATACGATCTACAACTGAGTTAAAATTGATTCTAATATAGATTATTTGAATTCAAAATAATAAAATCTTTTTCGACCGCTATTGAGGACACTTATCCATTTTATTGCAAATGAATCAACTGGATAGGAACGTTAGATATTATATTTTGATTGACCAAGTTAATTTAAACTACAACCTTAACGCACCATGCGTAATTTCATATGAGTCCAACATTAGTGAGAGAAAGAAAAAAACAGCTTCAATATAGAAATAAGGGAATAGAAAGGCATATTCATAGATCATCACAAGTTCGAGGAAAACGTAGAGGAATTAGTCGATTAATTGAAAATGAGAAATTAATTATAATCGGTCAAAGTAATGGATTAAGTAATCGCAATAAACAACCATTAGCTAAATTACCAATGCGCTTTCGTATTTGTCAATAATTGTTTTTAAAAAATCTCCCTAAAATTAGAATAATTATTAAATGTCTCTTAGGAAAATTATGCATCATCTTTGTTTTCTTAACTCATTTTAACTCATCATAGTTAGGAAGACACATAAAACTTTGTGGTAATGAAAAGTCACTTAGTGTTACCAAACTATCATTTTTTATCCGTTCATATGTGTAGGAATTACTAAAGAGCAATTATAGTATTCAACAATGGCTAAATCGTTGTAGAAATAACTTACCAATGAAAGGACCATGTATTTATGCATAAATTAAAAAGCATCATAGGATAAAAGTGAATGCACAAATCTATCTATTATATTTAAGGCTTAATAGTATTTTTGGTCCCCCATTTTTTTTATCCTAGTTTTGGTCCCAAATAAAATTTTGATCCAAAACTTGATGAAATTTCATTTTTTTTAAACCGTACTAGACCATTTATGATCATATATTTCCGGTATAAATATACACCATGAGATCTTGAGGCATGATGTGACTTAGATAAATGCATAAAAACAAAAAATGAAATTTCATCAAATTTTTGGACTAAAATTATATTTGGGGGACCAAAACTTTGGAGAAATAAAATGGGGGAGTACTTTTGTGATTCAACTAAAATAGGGGGACCAAAATTGCTATTAAGTCTATAATATATTAATACAAATTCTCAATTTTATTGAATGACACATCACACACCTATGTGTCACATCACTTATTTTCCAATGTGACATTTTCATATGCTTCTATAATTTATCCTTACAATTTATTTCTCAATTTAACTTTTACATCATCATATACATATGTTGAGTACTCAAACACAAAATTTCTTCATGAAAATAATTTTACTATTAAAGCTTCTCATAAAAATAATTTTACTATCTTCTCACTTCAATCAACTTTTAATACTTCTTCATTTTTACCTATGTTTATTCAGATTAGTTGGTAAAAATACACATCACATCTTATATTATCTCAAGAATCATTCTTTCAATTCCTTCTTAAGCTTTTGGTGGAGAGTACACATTAGATATAAAGTTTTATCATTTACACAATATTACATCATTCATGACTTTTCAATTCTCACCCAAGTGCCAACGAAAAATGTGAGATTGTGTAACCTATTGGTGACTTCCTAAGTGGGTATCCTAAGTAACTCTAAGAGAAGGTAAAACTACTCAGGCTGTATTTTAAAATAACAAACTTAGTGGTAGTAATAACATACTATATTTGTATATCAAATGGAGCAAGTTTACTACACACCTTTTACCACCATCGAAAACAACTTTATGTGTCACATCACTTATATTCCTATGTGGCACTTTAATATGCTTCTACAATTTATTTCACAAATTTTATTTCTTAATTTAACTTTTACATCATCATATATATATGTAGAGAACCCAGACACTAAAGTTATTCATGAAAATAATTTTACTATTAGAGCTGCTCATAAAAATAATTTTACTATCTTCTTACTTCAATCAACTTTTAGTACTTATTCATTTCTAACTTTATAAATTCAGAGTAGTTGGTAAAAACATACATCATATCTTATATTATCTCAAGAATCATTCTTTCAATTCGTTGTTAAACTTTGACGGAGAGTACATTTGAGATACAATGTTTTTTCGTTTACACAACATTACATCATTCATGGCTTCTCAATTCTCACCCAAGTATCAATGGAAAATATGAGATTGTGTAACCTATCGTTGACTTCCTCGGATGGGACAAATCACTAATAATAAAAGACATCAAATAAACAAATAAGAAAACAAATATCTATTAAGAAAATTCATTAGTTGTAATCACTAACGACAATTGTCGCACTAAAAGGAGGGACAGTGAAGACCTCTAGAGAGGAATGCGCACAATATCATTTTTCATTTGTTAAGACATAATTTGGAGTAAGTGTTGAAGAATGTGAATCAACTATGAACTATACATACCGAAGATTGATTGAAACATTTAGGAGAAAAAGTATTCAAAAATGAATAAGAGTACATAAGGACGTGAAAAATTATTTTTAAGCTAAAGGATCTTGACTATACAACTAGGGTGCTTTTAATTTGTTTTCATCACTTAATTTGTTGGTTTATTTTTGCTTAATAATTGAAGTTTTGTGCATCTCTATACTGCAATATTGAAAGCATCTCGACTATACAACTGTTCATGCATGTGTGTTTATATATTTATCTTGTGGAATTTCACCTAACTAATTGACTAATTCTTGCCTGATTATGTGAAAATTATCTTGAAAATTATGAATTTAAATTAATAACGTTAGATCTTTGTTTACTATCATTTGCTTTAATTTAATTTGTAGGTTTAGGATACGAATGCAGATTAATAAAGCTTGGTGGTTTTATAGAGCTGAAGACACATTAAGAATGTTGAATTTTGTTCTTTGTGTTTCACATTTTTAGTGGATTGTTCTTAATATTGTTAAATTAAGTGCGTGTTTTAAATAATAAAGGAAAATTCAAGGTTGTCTCTAGCAAACTATTGGTAAGTTTTTCAAATCAAATGAAAATCAATCACATACATTCCATTCATTTTGTTATAAAATTTAAGTTCGATATAATTAATAGAGAGTTTAGATGAGCAATATTAATTGGTCTTGATAACATACCCATAATTTTTTAAAGACAACATCGGTGTGTCACCATGAAAAAATGTTACAAATTTTAGATGAAATATAGATGTTTGTAATTTACGCATTTTGCATTTGTCAATATACTAGGTGTATTTATTTTATTACATGTAAAATTTCTAATTAGTAGGTGTATTTTTTTTTTCAAACACATCCCTTATTTATGTTGGAAAATAAAAAGTCAAATTGAAAATATTCATGTATAAAAGGTATTTTAGAAACATCAACATAAATAATTGACACCTTATATTCAATACCTACTTTTCTTAATATTTGTAGAAAAGAAAATGGAAATTTATAAATAAGGATGGAGATAATATTCTTAATATTTGTAAAAAAGAAAATGAAAATTTATAATTAGGAATGGAGATAGTAATTAAAAATTAAAACATTGACACACACTAAGTTTGCACATTTCAAAAGCATGATATTTTTTTATAGATAATAACAATAATTTTATAACTCATAACTTTGAAAACTAAAAAATAAAACAAGTGTGAACACTAAATCTTGAACAATACAAACAATTATTAGATAGAGTAGCTGATTCAAAAGATACGGTTGAATATTAAAGATCTCTACCCATACCAGAAAATCAAAGATAGTAAAAAAAATCTTAAAATAAAGTGAAATACAAGCCTCTAGTACTTCAGTTCCACAAGAAAAGCTTCATCGATTGCTTGTCGTTATCATGTTGAATTTAACCTACATACAAATATATTATAGGGGATACATAAAAAAGATGTGAGTTTATCTTTCATCATGTAAAACTAATAAAATCATATATAGATTAACACATGTTCGTGAATCATAAAAATATATGGATAAACTTTCAATGGTAAAGCATGCACTACTTGAAATTCATGTGGGTTGAAAAATAACTTAGGAAAATATGGATTGAGAAGTTATGTTATGTGCCATATGTAATGTGCAACACCCGTCTAGATTGTATATATTCATAGTGTGCACTCTCACTAACACTAATTGTACGATGACATCCTCAAGATAATAATTGAAAGTGTAAACTCAATAAATCACTTTCCTCTGATAAAAACTAAACTTAATTTTATGTTTTTTAGATGGTATATGAAACACTAAATCCATATATATCCTTAAAAACACACGCACATATATAACTCACAAGCGATCAAAGCTAACAAGACGTTCAAAATAAAATTTAATGCACTTGTAAATTTATTAAAGAATTGAAAGTTGAAGCCTTTAACATAATAAAGAAATTAAATACAAGAGAAACAACTTTAATGATGACGAGCAAATAAAAATAATTAAAGGTTGTCACGTAACATTTAAATATTTTTTTTACCTTTACGTGTACTATAAGCACTTACAACGACGATTTATGCAAAATCCACGACGGTCAGGGGGACACTCGTAATTTAGACAATGGATGCTTGACGTACAATTTAGAACTGTAATGTATAAAATAAGAATAAAAAAAATATTATTGAAAATAGATTAAGAGTTTTGTAGAATATGAAAATATGAGAATGGACTTACCACCAACATCGGCTAGAACAAGACATAAGAACACTAAAAGGATCATAGCATAAAAAACCTTGAGAGTTTTAGCCATTTTTTACTCTACCTTGCATGCAACAAATACAAAATAGTTTGATCACTTTATATTGTGAAAAACCGCACGCTATGCCTTTTGAATTGAATAGTTTGTAGTACAACGAAGGATCGTGTTTGTCCCTTTCATATTAGAATGAGGTTCAAAACCAAAATTATGCTTCAATTAAATAGCTATTAGAATACATATTCAACTAAAAAATACATATCTGTATAAATCTTTTTAATAAATGTCTCTTAAGTCAAAAACAATCTACAATCGAGTTAAAATTAATTCTAATGTTGATTATTTAAATTCAAAATAATAAAATCTTTTTCGACCGCTATTGAGGACACTTATCCACTTTATTGCAAATGAATCAATTGTATAGCACCATTAGATATTATATTTAGATTGACCAAGTTAATTTAAACTACAACCTTAACGCACCATGCCTAATTTCATATGAGTCCAACATTAGTGAGAGAAAGACAAAAACTGCTTCAATATAGAAATAAGGGAATGAAAAGGCATATTCATAGATCATCATAAGTTCGAGGAAAACGTACTTGAATTAGTCGATTAATTTGAAATGAGAACTTAATTATAATCGATCAAAGTAATAAATTAAGTAATCGCAATAAACAACCATTAGCTAAATTACCAATGCGCTTTCGTATTTGTCAATAATTGTTTTAAAAAAATCTTCCTTAAAGTAGAATAATTATTAAATGTCTCTTGGGAAAATCATGCATCATCTTTGTTTCTTTAACTCATTTTAACTCATCATAGTTAGGAAGACACATAAAACTTTGTGGTAATCAAAAGTCACTTTGTGTTACCAAACTATCATTTTTTATCCGTTCATATGTGTAGGGATTACAAAAGAGCAATTATGGTATTCAGCAATGGCTAAATCGTTGTAGAAATAACTTACCAATGAAAGGACCATGTATTTATGCATAAATTAAAAAGCATCATAGGATAAAAGTCAATGCACAAATCTATCTATTATATTAAAGGCTTAATAGTAGTTTTGGTCCCCCATTTAATTTATCCTAGTTTTGGTCCAAAACAGAATTTTGATCCAAAACTTGATGAAATTTCATTTTTTATAAACTGTACTAGAACACTTATGATCATATATTTCCGGTACAATTGTTGCACCATGAAATCTTGAGGCATTGTGACTTAGATTAATGCAAAAAAAAAATTCATCAAGTTTTGGACTAAATATCTATTTGGGCGACCAACACTTGGGAGAAATAAAATGGGGGACTATTTTTGTGATTCTGCTAAAATAGGGGGGCCAAAATTGCAATTAAGTCTATAATATATTAATTAAAATTCTCAATTTTATTGAATGACACATCACACACTTATGTGTCACATCACTTATTTTCCAATGTGACATTTTTATATGCTTCTATAATTTATCCCTCACATTTTATTTCTCAATTTAACTTTTACATCATCATATACATATGTTGAGAACCCACACACAAAATTTCCTCATAAAAATAATTTTACTATTAAAGCTTCTCACTTCAATCCAATTTTAATACTTCTTCATTTTTACCTATGTTTATTCAGATTAGTTGGTAAAAATACACATCACATCTTATATTATCTCAAGAATCATTCTTTCAATTCCTTCTTTAGCTTTGACGCAGAGTACACATTAGATATAAAGTATTATCATTTACACAACATTACATCATTCATGACTTCTCAATTCTCACCATAGTGCCAACGGAAAATGTGAGATTGTGTAACCTATTGTTGACTTCCTCAATTGGGTCAAATCATTAATAGTAAAAGACATCACATAAACAAATAACATACCAAACATCTAATAAGAAAAGTCATTTGTTGTAATCACTAACGATAATGGTCGCACTAAATGGAGGGGCGGTGAAGACCTCTAGCGAGGAATGCGCATAATATAATTTTTCAGTTGTTAAGACACAATTTGAGCAAGTGTTGAAGTACATCAATAAAATATGAACTATACATACCGAAGATTGATTGAAACATTTAGGAGAGAAAGTATTCAAAGATGAAAAAGAGTGCATAAGGAAGGGAAAAATGATTTTTAAGCTAATAGATCTCGACTATACAATTAGGGTGTTTTTAATTTTTTTTCATGACTTAGTTTTGTTGCGAAAAACCAAAGATAATTAGCGATAACTATCTCAATAATGCGGAATATTTTTCCCCTACCTATACAGATAATTGGCCAAACAAAACATACAAAGCAAAAATAATTGGCAGAAAATTAAATATGAGACAAACACAGTTTTAACGTGGAAAACTTCCCTCAATTTGAGAGAATAAAAACCACGGGATCTAGTCTAGAAAAACATCCACTATAATAATTAATGGGTACACTAGAGTCTTCCAAATAACAATAGGGAACATCAATCAACAATAACAACCTTATAACAACCTTCCACTGAAGTGGGTATGCCAAAGTAACTCTAAGAGAAGGTAAAACTACTCATGCGGTATATTAAAACAACAAACTCAATGGTAGGAATAACATACTAAATTTGCATATCAAACGGAGCAAGTTTTCTACACACCTGTTACTACCATCGAAAACAAACCCTTATTTTCTCTCTTCTCCTTTTACTATTACGGCTGCCTTCTTTTCTAGTTCTTTTTTCCCCACTATTTTTCTTTCTTAGGGATTTTAAATCCTTTTTCTTTCTCATATGGGCAAAGGCCATTAAAACCTTTTTTTTTCTTTCTTTTATTTCAATAATAATAATACTAATACTAATAAAACTAGTGGATTTCACTAGGAGAGTGAGTCCATCCAACAAATCTCCCCCTCACGACTCAAGTGGGAAGGTACTGCTCAACCATGCCAAATTTCTTTCTACAACATATCATCTTCGACACATGCAACGTCTTCATCATCATAACCATTATCATCAGTATGAATCTTCTCAATTAAAAATGACTTCATTTCCAGTGCATCTCATATCCAATGATACCGCACTTTAATATGCTTCGACTTTGCATGAATAATCGGATTCATGCTGAGATGGATCACACTCTAACTATCATAGAATAACACAAACTTGTCTTGTTTGAGGCCTAACTCATTTAGGAATTTCTTCAACCACAAGAGTTCTTTTGAAGCTTCAGTTGCTGCAATGTACTCAACTTCATTAGTAGATAAAGCAACTGTCATATATGCATCTGCCATATCTACATCTGTGTAGCCATCCAACACAGATTCACCACCTCCATAGCATAAACACACTTTGGAAGTGCCTCTGAGGTATCTGAGAATCCACTTCACTGCTTGCCAACGATCTTCACTAGGATTAAAGAGAAACCGACTAACAACTCCAACTGCATGAGCAATAAATGGCCTTGTGTATACTATACCATAGCATAATCAAACTACCAACTGCGGATGCATAAGGAACCTTCTTCATCTTTTCTTTGTCTTTCTCACTTTTAGGACATTTATCAGAATTCAATTTAAAATGACTACCAAGTGGAGTATTAACAGGTTTGCAATTGCTCATGTTAAACCTCTAACACCTTCTCAATATAATTGTTTTGAGACAACCACAATTTATTATTCTTTATGTCACGAGTGATTCTCATTCCCAGAATTTGCTTTGCAGGACCCAAGTCTTTCATTGCAAAAGACTTGTTCAAATCTTTCTTTAAAGATTGAATCTTCTTAGTGTCATCACCATCAGAGGATTTCTTGATAAACACACAATGGCCAGAAGTAGTTTTACCATAGCTATGTTTCTCCATGAAAGAATCAAATTTCTTGTACCATTGTCAAGGTGCTTGTTTGATCCCATACAAGCTTTTCTTTAATTTGCACACAAGCTGCTCTTTACCTTTGACTTCGAAACCCTCTGGTTGCTCCATATAGATCTCTTCCTCCAAATCACCATGAAGGAATTCAGTTTTCACATCAAGTTGTTCAACTTCTATGTTCAAACTAGCTGTTAACCTAAGCACAACTCGGATAAAGGACATCTTTACCACAGGTGAAAAAATTTCATCAAAGTCAACACATTTTCTCTGATTAAAACCTTTCACAACCAATCATGCTTTGTATCTTGGTTGAGAACTATTATTTTCTGCCTTTATCTTGTATACCCATTTGTTCTTGAGTGCTTTTCTACCATTAGACAACTTTACCAAATCAAATGTGTGATTCTCATGCAAGGAATTCATCTCTTCTTGCATGGCCTTTAACCACTTTTCTTTTTCAACATTTGTAATAGCTTCTTGATAATACTCTGGCTCTCCACTATCAGTGATCATCACATACTCATGTGGAGGATATCTTTGACAAGTTTGACGTTCTCTAGTAGATTTTCTCAACTCAAACTCGGCAGGTGGCTCAATTGGAACCTGCTCATCATGGTGAGGCACATGATCATCAATTACATTCTCATCATCTACCTGTATATCTCCCCTATCAATAAGAGTTTCTGTATGGGGTTTAGGCGCAACATCAATGTAAATTCTTGAATTTGGTTTCTGTTTTTCATCTTTACCAAAATCTTCAACAGTGTGGTCTTCAAGAAATATCTCATCTTGGCTTTTGATAATTTTCTTGTCAATCGGATTCCACAATCTATAACCAAATTCTTCATCACCATAACCGACAAATATACACTGTTTGGATTTACTATCAAGCTTGGACCTCTCATCGTTTGGAATGTGAACAAAGCATCTGCAACCAAAAACTCTCAAATGATTGTAAGAGACATCTTTCCTTGTCCACACTCTATATGGAACATTACCATCAAGTGGAATAAAAGGAGAAAAATTGATCAAATCCACTGTAGTTTTCATTGCTTCACCCCAAAAAGATTTCGATAATTTTGTATGAGAGAGCATACATCTGATTATGTCATTAATCGTACGATTCATTCTCTCTGCAACACTATTATGTTAAGGTGTCTTTGGAACTATTTTCTCAAACCTGATTCAATGTTCTCTACAATACTCTTCAAATGAACCTCTGTATTAGCCACCGTTATCTGATCGAACACATTTCAATTTCCTTCCCTTTTTTCTTTCAACACTTGCATGAAAATGCTTGAAGACTCCAAATACTCGGTCTTTAGATTTCAAAGGAAATGTCCACACTTTTCTAGAGTGGTCGTCAATAAAAGTAACAAAATATGATGCACCACCAAGAGATTTACTATCCATCATACAAACATCAGTATGAACTAAATCATGAATATTTTGCCTCCTATGAGGACCAGTATTATGAAAAGAAACTCTATGTTATTTTTCAACAAAACAATGAGTCCAAGTTTTTAGAGACGTACCTTTCACAGGAAGAAAATTTTTCTTTGCAAGTATGTTGAGTCCTTTCTCACTCAAGTGACCAAAGCGCATATGTCATAAATCAGAAGATGCATCTTTAATTGCATTCACTTATTCCTTTCATAGCTTCGTAAGCATCTTATAGAGAGAAGTGGAACTTTGCTCCTTTGCAACCATTAGGGACCTTTTGGTGATTTTACATATACCACCACCACCAAAGTAAGTGTAATAACTCTCAATATCCAAGACTTTCATCGAAATCAAATTGAGACGTATATTAGGTACATGTCTAACATTCTTCAACTGAAGCTTGTAACCAATCACAATTTCAACCCAAACATCTCTGATACCGATAATTTTACATACTCCTTCGTCTCTCATTTTTACTATGCCAAAATCATCAGCATTGTAAGATGAGAAGAAATCACGTCTAGGAGTAACATGATATGAGGCACCCGAATCAATAATCCAAGCTGAATCCTAACATGCAAGATTTATGAAATTATCATCACAAACAATGTAGACATTATTAACAGATGCAACTGTTGTTGTATCTTTATCATTTTTCTTCTCTTTGTCTTCATCTCTTTCCCTTGATTAATCTCTCTTAAGGAATTTGCAATTTTTTTATGTGACTCGCTTTGCCACAATGATAGCATATCACTTCTTTTCTAGTCTTCGACTTGCTTCTTGAATTGCTACGACTTTCATAGTTGTCGCGTCTATGGAAGTTTCTAGATTGAATTCTTCCCCGTTTGAGAAAAAACCAATCAAACCACGTTCCTTTCTTCGAGCTTCTTCATTCAACATGCTCTCTTTAACTGTTGACATTTTCAACTTTCCACTTGGAGCTGAATTGGTCAATGTCACAACAAGGACTTCCCAATTATCAGGCAAGGAACTGAACAATAACAATGCTTGCAATTAATCGTCCAATTTAATTTATGCAGTTGTCAACTGATTCACTGTATTATGAAAATACTCCCCATCTTTGTATTTCATATTCACCAGCTTCCGAATCAAAAATGCTTTATTTTTCACATTCTTTCGTTCGTACAACTCTATTAATTTTTTCCACATCTTATTAGCATCTATTTCAGTTTCAACATGTGGATATACACTAAGATCCAACCACTGCTTGATCAACGCCACTATCTTTCTATTCATCTTCTTCCAGTCAACGTCAGATTTATCTGCAGGTTTAGCAGTGTTACCCTCAATAGGAACATACAAATCTTTACTATATAACATGTCTTCCATGAGAGTCTTCCAAAGTGTATAATTAGAAAAGTTGAGTTTAATCATATTGGAACCTTTATTTTCCTCCTCCATTTAAATGCACAAATCAAATCAACCGGGCTCTAGATACCGCTTTGTTGGGAAAAATCATAGATAATTAGCGATAACTATCTCAATAATGCGGAATACTTTTTTCCCCATTTGTGCAGATAAATGGCCAAACAGAAAATACAATTGCACATAGCAAAAATAATTGGCAGAAAATTAAATATGAGACAAACACAATTTTTTAACGTGGAAAATTTACCTCTAATTGAGAGAATAAAAACCACGGGACCTAGTCCAATAAAAAATTACACTATAATAATTAATGGGTACACCAGAGTCTTCCTAATAACTATAGGGAACATCAATCAACAATAACAACCTTATAACAACCTTCCACTAAAGTAGGTATGCCAAAGTAACTCTTGTCGCCACCAATTTTATTTTTACTAAAGGAAAAATTGAATAAAACCTAAAATAATATTTTTGAACCAAAAATTTGGATTCGGGAATCGATTACGAGTAGGGAAGTATTATCACCCTACAACGTCCATTAAAACGGTTACCCTATAATTAATTATATACAAACTATTTATTTATTTATTTATTTTTACCCCAAAAAGAATAATATAAAAAATTAAATTATTTACATTAATGAAAGAAAAAAAAATATTTTTTTTTATTAATTTGGTTTGACAAGGGGAAGACCTTGCTCCTACGTATCCCCAAGTGCAATAGGGAAATCAAAACACACGTAGTTCTTGGGTAGAAAATATTTGTGTGTTGACCGATTTTATTATTATTTTTATTTACATACGTATTAAAAAAATGTAATAATAATAATAATAATAATGATAAATATAATAATAAATATAATAATGTTTATTTTAACGTAAAAAAAAAATTAATTTTTTTAAGAAATTTTTTTTCGTAATGTGGCGGTTTGTGAACGAGACAAATGGACACGACGGTGAAATAATCTGTTAAATGATTTGTTCGTACGTTGTCGGATCTGTCGCGACACAAAGGCCACCAACGATTGAAAGTAAATAATATGGTGTAGCGAGCGAGGATGAATTTCATCCGACGGCAACAACCATTAATTCTAATCTTAAGGGTAAAAACATTTATCCGTTATAATTTTTTTTTATTTGATAAAGACGTATTATGAAATTTTTTATTAAATTACAATATGATAAAATTTGTTTTCTTAATTTATAGACATCAACTAGTTATATTTTTTATTTTTTTATATTACAAAGAAGACAATTTTTAGGATTAAACGATTTAAAAAATAAAATGAAAGCTTAACATATGGGTTTATTTTTTATAAACAAAAAAAAATAGAAAGAGAAAAAATATATCTATTAAAAAAAAGATGTAAAAACAAAAAAAAAAACTAATAAGCAGACTAGAGAAAAGAATAAGAAAATGGTACCTTACTAGACTGATTACTTCAAGATCAGATTCTCTCCTTCTCTTTTGCTAACTAATCTCTCTATTTTTTTTGTGCTCTCAGTTTGTGTTTTCAATTGTCCTCCCCTATTGTGCTCTTGTGGCAGCCTATTTATAGATTTTTTGGTGTAGATTTCAAAAGACAAAAGAATAATTGTCAATTGATTACTATTAATCTATTTTTCGGTTTCTTTTCTTTTAATTGACCACAATTATACCGATTCTTATTGCCATTGATTCATTTCTTTGGTTTTCTTTTCTATTCAATTGATCACCATTATTCTGATTTTTATGACTATCAATCAATTTCTTTTCTGTTTTTTTTTTTCATTTATTTTGATCATCATTGCATCGATTTTTATGACAATCAATTCATTTCTTTTCAGTTTCCTTTATTTTTATTTATTTATTTATTTATTTTTATTATTATTTTTTTTTATATTTTAGAAAAGAGTCTGAACAAGAATTAGAGGCAAACAAGAACCGAAAACACTTGTGATTGTTTAAATCTTATATTCCTAATTATTTATTTTTATTTTTATATTTCTTCACATATATTTATATATTTATTATTATTGTCATTATTATTATTATTATTATTTCCTTTTTTAATAAAAAATAAATAAAAGTCGGACAAAATTAGGTGTCAACAACTCTCATAGAAGATAAAACTACTCAAACTATATATTAAAGTAACAAACTCAGTGGTAGGAATAACATACAGAACTTGTAGATCAAACGGAGCAAGTTTGCTACACACCTGTTACCACCACCGGAACCAAACCCTTATTTTTTTCTCTGGAAACCGTTCTCTTTTTCATTCTTCACATCTAAAATAGGGATTTCAAATCCCTTTTATTTCCTTCACATGGGCCTAGCCCAATAATACCTTTTTTTTCTTTTCTTTCTTTTAATAATAATAATACTATTAATAATACTAATACTAGTAAAACTAGTGGGTTTCACTTGGGGAGTGAGCCCACACAACAATGTTTAGAATGTGTAAGTGATGCTTGTGATGTCTTTTGAGTAGATTAATTTAAATAAAAAATTATTTTGGAGGGAATGCGTCAATAGGTTTTACCCATCTTTGTGGCGAAGAGGACCCATTGCTATGTGACGCATAACAGTCACAAAATATATATAATTCAATATCTCACTAGGCAAAAAGTTGGCTTTGCCATGCAAATCTAGTATCATATGTTAGTGCAAAAGTGGTTTTAACTATAATATTTTGGTTGACATTTTGATGTTAATAAAAACAAACATGTAAAGAACAATTATATCCTAACTTTATTTGGTTAAGTGTACAGATTAAGTTGAAAGACAAGAGTTATATTAATTATTATCCCTTTTATAGTAGCATAAATTACAAAGTAAATTAAAGATCTATTGATGGAGAAAGTTGTAATATGGCAAAAGAAGTATAGCAAAGACAAGTGTAGCAAAGCATGCGTTCTAATATAAGATATATTCTCTGATGATTGGATGAAGACAAAAAAAACTAAGATTTCGCTTTTGCTCTACATTCTAAGTGTAGTGACATGCGTCATTGTTGTTGCAAGCTTCAATTGACTTTGGTGATGAGAGCAACGTTTTGTCCCAGTTGACCTTGGCTCAGTTAGCTTTGATGAATACAAATATGTTATGTTTTACTTACCTTTGATGAATGCAATAGGTCTAGGATTGTAAGCCTTTGATGAATTCAACAAGCATTTGTTCATCTGCCATTGATGAATTCAAGCAGCGATTGTTCGTCTTTCTCTGTTGAGTTCAACAATCACTTGATCGTTTGCCACTGATAAGTATGACCAGCAAGTGATTTCCCCTACCTCTGATAACACATCTAGCGTCCGATCGTCTAACTCTGAGTTATTATGTATCCTCTAATGAAAGCCAATGGTATGAATAAGTAAACATTCCAAAGAAGACAGCATTTGCACATCATCTAATGAACATTATGAATATGCTACTTCAATAAAAGCATTTATACTTTGATCAAAGTATCATCTTTACGCAATATATATATATATATATGAATACATATTAAAGATTGATCTTCCTTAAATGGTGATTGAAGCTTTTCAAGGGTAACATTTTCTACAAACACTTCGAGTCCATATTCAAGAAGAACTCACTCAGTCCATTATGAGTAAGAAAGGGTGAGAGAGCAAATGAAAAAAGCTATGTGTTAAGAAGAAAATTGTAAGACCCATAATTTTAAAGTACATTTGATGTATTTTAGTGTATTTTGGTATTGAACTCGGAGGCTTTTTAGCCAAAGTATTAATATTTTGGAGTTTATATGACCAAAAAGATATTTTGATGCCCGATTAGAATTACTCGTCGATAAATAAATTAAATTAACTACGACGAATCTTTTACGAAGAATTAATGCGTTATGGGTGAAATGGTAATTTAACAAATATCTAGATATTTTGAAGATATTTGTTAAAAGTAAATATATATATATATATATAATTGTTTGGAGGGAAAAAGAAAGGAAAGAGAAAAAGAAGGAAAGGAAAGAGAAAGAAGAGAAATAGAAAGGAAAGAAAGAGAAAGGAGAGAAAAACCACATTTTCCATCTTCCTCCTTCAGCCTCGCGTGAACCCATCTCCCTCCCTCTTCCATTTTCGCTTTTCTTTGCTTCCTTTTGCTCAAGAATAGAAACCCAAGGCTTAGTGGGTGATAGGACAAGGATTTATCAACTCCACTCTTCCTCTTTGATTCGAAAACGAGGAAAAACGGTTTAGGGATTTCAAAACCGTCAAACACAAATCTCCCCGTTTCTTCAAGATCTAAGCTTATTTTCGCGAAGAGATAGAAGGGAAAGTTGCTCACCACTACACTACGGTGCTAGTGAGCTAATTTTGGAAGCGGCGTTGCGAGCGGAAAATTTACCAGATTTAATCACGGTGCCGTAATCGCACGTTAGAGCTAACGCGAAGGTAAGGGCTCCTTCCAAACTTTTAGTTTGCATTTAGGGACTTACTTGTGGTTGTGTGGAAAAGAATTTGGTTAGGGTTTAAGTAATGTTTCGTGGAAAATGAATTTACCTCGTGTATGTATGATTTTGAATATATGAAATTGATTGTGTTGATTTGTGTCGTCGTATTCGACATGTTCATGATTGTTAATTATGGAATTTGATGTGTTTTGGCGTGAAATATGAATTGAATGTGAAAGTACATTTGAGTTTGTTTTGTGTGGAATTTGAAAACCATTAAGTCAAACAAGAATTAAGAATGGGGTATCTCTTAATGTCTTGTTTACTTAATGTGTGTTTGAGAAAAATCGTTAAGTTAATTGGGCGTTAAGAATGGGGAATCTCTTAATGTCTTGGTTACTTAATGTTATTTTGAAAATCGGTTAAGTTAACTGGGCGTTAAGAATGGGGAATCTCTTAGTGTCTTGGTTACTTAATGTTTGTTTTGGAAAATCGTTTAAGTTAAATGAGAATTAAGAATGGGGAATCTCTTAATGTCTCGTTTACTTAATATTTGTTTTTGAAAATTGTTTAAGTTAACTGGGCATTAAGAATGGGGAATCTCTTAATATCTGAGTTACTTAATGTTGTTTTGAAAATCGTTTAAGTTAACTGAGCGTTAAGAATGGGGAATCTCTTAATGCCTTGGTTACTTAATGTTTGTTTTGGAAAATCGTTTAAGTTAAATGAGAATTAAGAATGGGGAATCTCTTAATGTCTCGTTTACTTAATGTTTGTTTTGAAAATCGTTTAAGTTAAATGAGAATTAAGAATGGGGAATCTTTTAATGTCTTGTTTACTTATGTGTGTTTTGGTAAATCGTGCTGACCCGCGATAGGTGGCACCTTGGTAAACAGTACTGACCCGTGATAGGTGGCACGTTTACGATTTACGTTTGGTAAGTTGTGCTGACCCGTGATAGGTGGCACCTCGGTAAACATTACTGACCCGTGATAGGTGGTATGTTTACGACTTACGTTTTTGGTAAATTGTGCTGACCCGTGATAGGTGGCACCTCGGTAAACAGTACTGACCCGTGATAGGTGGTACGTTTACGATTTACGTTTGGTAAGTTGTGTTGACCCGTGATAGGTGGCACCTCGGTAAACCGTACTGACCCGTGATAGGTGGTACGTTTACGACTTACGTTTCTTGGTGAATTGTGTTTGTCCGTGAGAGACTGCACAGGTGTTTGTCCGTGAGAGACTACGCCCTGGTGAATTGTGTTTATCCGTGAGAGACTGCACAGGTGTTTGTCCGTGAGAGACTACACCCTGTTAAATTGTGAATTGTTGGTTCATTTTGTCTGTGTAGTGATTGTGTTATAAGTGTTAAGTGTTATGTTTTGGAATTTGGGGATAGCATGTTTGATTGCAATACTATTTTGAAACCCATGATGTTGTAGTAATTATGTCATAAGTGTTAAGTGTTATGTTTTGGAATTTGGTGATAGCATGTTTGATTGCAATACTATTTCGAAACTCATGATGTTGTAGCGATTGCGTTATTAGTGCTAAGTGTTAAGATTTGGGATTATGTATGAATGTGATTGAGTTAGTTTATGAATTTTTGAAAGAATACACAGGGAAATCGATTTACCCAATCGATTTTGTAATATGTTTTTCAAAACCCTTTAAGAAATCGATTTGGTAAATCGATTGGATTCATTCCAGGGGCCCTGTCTTTCAGGAAATCGATTTACCCAATCGATTGAGTCAATCGATTTACCCAATCGATTTACCCAATCGATTGAGTCAATCGATTTACCCAATCGATTGAGTCAATCGATTTACCCAATCGATTGATTTAAGCCCAGAGTTCAATTTTCACTAAAAACTTTCAGGAAATTGATTTCCCCAATCGATTGGCTCAATGGAAAATCTTATTTTGAGTTAGATAATTGATTGCTCAAGTGATTTATCAATGTTTTGGTCAATTATATATTACTTGATGGATTGGGAACTTTATTTTGATTTCATTTTTATTTGGCAAGTATGACATGAACTTTTAGCATATGGAAAATCCTTTTAAGGTGCATGCTTAGTGGAAATGGTATTTTGTGCATTTGAAAACTTAAATGTTATGTGTTAATTGTTAATTTCGGTTGGTGACCCTTTACAACTATTGTGGAAATCTGGGCTTTGCCCTCAGATGATAGCCAGGACTATCCTACCGGTTCATACCCTGTGGATGGGGATGTAGATGGGAATGCTTGACTGGAGCTATGTTAGGAGGATCTCACGGGGCGCGTGGAGATTACTCAGGGTGTTTAGTGGTTTTGTAAAATGATCAGACTAGGTTGACACAGTGGGAACGGATGTCTTTCTTTTGGGTTGTTTTTATTTGTAAACTGGAAGACTATACCACTTTTGATATGTAAACATTTTGAATTCATATTTTGTGAACTTTTTCCGCTGCTTGTAAATTATAATGACTTAAATGTTTGTCCAAGGGTATTCCCCTTGGTCATTGTTCTGTTATTTTAATTACTTTCAAAAAAAATACACCATCGCTTTGAAAAACGGGGTGTTACAAAAATCATAAAAAGCCAATAACACATCAAATTAAATGAATGAGTGAATTATCCTATCATAGAGAGTTATTAGAGTTGATGTAAATTAGTCAAAGTGTTCTCACACACTTGTATTGATATAGGACTTAATCTGTAACATCTTATCTTGAACCTCAACTGCAAGATGCTTGAAAGTTAAAGAAGGTGTTGAGGACGATAACCTGGAGAGGTTAGAGAAAAATACTCAAATCATGAAGACGTGATCAATGCATTTGGGCATATATTTTTAGTTTTGTACTGAGCCATTTTCATCGTGAGATTAGTTTTTTTAGCATATTTCTAAACTTTAAGTTATAATTCAGTTTTAAAATAATTATTTGTATATTGATCCTTGCTCGCTCTGTAAGCCATAACTTGAGCTCTAGATATCAGATTGACGCGTACGAGCATACCTTGGAAATCTAATAGTTAGAGTTACAACTTTTATGTTGGCACGAAAGCCTAATTATGAACTTTATTATGTCTAAACTGCCAATCATGTGATCTGAACTTTTTGTAATACTTTTTAGTATTAGACCACTTGTTTTAAAGTCCAAAACGAGTACTATATATTTTTAGTTTCTTTTAGGGTTAGGGGACTTTGTTTTCGGACTCAATACAATAGAGAGTTTTTTTTTTATTTTCATGGAAGGCTAAATTCCCAAGATTAATCCATTGTTTCAGAATTTCATGAAGACCTTGAGGTTTATTTTATAACGTTAATTATGATTATATTCCTTTTCATTCAATTACATTGTTATTTTGATTGCTAAATTCGAATTTCAAAAGGGTTTGTAAATTTAGTTTGACATAATTTGATTTCTAATCTAATCAATTGTAGTTTTTCGACACTTCATTGTTAACTATAATCCATCAAATATTGTGGTGCTTAATTCAGTCAAAGAAACATAGTTCACATAGGATCGATTTACACTTGCTTAATCAATTTTATAGCCAAATAGGAATGGAGTCACAATTTAGAAATGGAACCCATTGATAGAATCTGTGATAGGTCCGAACTTCCCGATCCAATAAATTAGTCATTTCAATATACGTGACTTTAATTTGTTTCGACAATATGTTTGAACCTAGATTTGAAACCCTCTACGCTAGATTTTTATTACTTGTATTTGACCCATGTGAGACAAAAGATCAAGAAGCAGAGCAAGGAATGCTTGTATGCTATTTATGGAAATATTATATTAAGTCATCAACTGTACTGAGACAAAATCTTTGTTACGGGAAAATTAGATGTGGCCACATCTTATTGTGAACTAGTATAAAATATATGTCTCCATTATCCTCTTCTATTTCTCGCAACTTAGTTCTTTAGGATTCAACCTTACTCTGTCTAAACTTCCTTTTAAAACTAAATTGAATGTTTTGATAAAGAACCATTTTTGTAAAGAAATCAAAGTAGCTTTAAGAAATGGCAAACACAAATTCATACTCCCTCTTTCTTGTGTTTTCCAACACCTTCATCATGTGTTTTCCAACAATTTCATCATGTTAGTATAAGTGAAACTCGCGTTACTGTGTTAAATTAGTTGGTTATACGACACGATCATAAATTATCTGTTCAAAACCTCATTTTGTCGTGCAAAAATTTGCATTATGACCTGTTTAATGCACATTTTATCGTGAAACGACGTCATTTTTTCATGCAAAGAAGAAGAAATTCTAACTATAAATAGAGGCCGTGATGAAATTGTTCATACACATTTATTTACCCTCCCGTGGTAGGGAGCTCCTATCCATGCAAGACATCATTTTAAAATACTCACACCTTCTCATACAATACTTATCCTTCATTCACGTACCAATCTGTAAGGTATCTTTGTATTGTCGTTAATCTCTTTAATTTGGATTTCGTATCATTTTTGTCACTATATCCACCTTGTATTGATCAAACGCTCTATATTGAACCATTATGAATCCGTTGTTTTGTTTCACCATGTTTAAAACCCACTTATGAGCTTTTACATCGATTCTTGAATGCATCTCTCTTTCGTTCGATCCTTAAATTATTTCTAATTATATTAAGGGTAAGGGTGAGTTTCATGTGATCTAACCATGAGTGCATATGTGAGAGCATGAACAAGAATGTCTCATTTTCCAACCGTTCATGATTGGCTAATACCAATACCCTGTTGAGTTTAATAACGGAATTAATGATTTCACTTGGATGCCGAATAATAAATGTTGTTAAAAACAATTATAGGTTGTTGTGCTATTTACAATTTAAGGGTATGATGCGTGATATCAGCTTAATTGAGTTTATGTAACTTGTCATATGACCTTTATTATCTTATTTGATTGTTATTGTGATCAATTGAATATGATAATTGTAATTATTATGATTATTATGATATGAGCTAATGTACCTAATTGTGAAGTGAACGATGTTATGATATGTTATGTGAATGTGATATAATATGTGAATTATGAAAATGTGTTAAACCTAACTCATGTCAATGATGGTCCTCTTTGTATAAGAAGTGACTTAGAACGGCGAGGGGAGAAATGTAATTGTAAGGGTTTTACCCAATGTGCATACATAATATTAGCGATGTGAGGATCTATAATCCTGTGTTTGTGAAGTAAAATTGTATGAACATGACAATAGAGGTCAGAATCAAGCCCTTAAGGATATTAGATTTTCGAGATATTATAGGCAGAAATCCTAGGTGACCTAAGGTAATATTCTTCAATGTTGGAAGCTACCATGCAACCCTGATTTTGTCCTAACGACCACTTATATGAGTCTTGGGATGAGTCGAGTGGGTCGATGATGACATGGCCATACGTGTGTTTGTTTGTCCACTTGTGTGGCGGCATAATATTGTGTCTTTTCACCCAGTTCTTCAGAGTAGTTTAGATAGCACATGACATTGAAGCGTTGCATCAAGTGAACATTAGCTTGCATTGATATCATTTATTCATGACATGTGAAGTGACTTCTCCTATTTTGATTATGTGATATGTCAAATTAGGGGTGTTCACATCCAAACCGTGCCAAAAACACAAAATCAAATATTATTGGATGTGTTTGGATCTTCTTTTTGTGTAAATTGCTCGAGTCAAATAAGATTTTAGATTCATTATTTAAAACCTAAACAAACAACATATATAAATTTAAATATTTATTTTATATTAGTAGGATATATAGTTTAAATCAATTTTTTTAACAAAACTTAATCTATTATTTGCTAGTTTTAATTTTTTTTAATAATACTTATGTGTTCAATGTAATATTTTTATATTATTATTTTACATTTTCAAACATAATCAATCAATGTGTTGTATTTTGTTTCAAACTTCTTACTTTAACCTAACATTATAATATAAGTATTAAAAAAAATTATTAATTTTAATTTAGATCAATTGAAAACTGACTTAATTTAAACTGCATTAAATTGATTAGAATTTTTTTAAATGTGTCATCTAAACCAAACAAAACTGCAAGTATTTTCATATTTGGATCAACCGGCTTTTAGACTCAAAATCGATCCAAACCGTAAAAAAAAAAAAAAAAAAAAAACAACTCTATGTCAAATCATTTGTTCATTGCGTTCCTTTTTACTATTTTATGATTTTGATATACTCACCCAACGTTTTGTTTGAGTTTGGCACCGCGATAATGTAGACGTTCCCCATGGTGTATGTGATCATTAAAGGCTAATGATGTTTTGGATGTTTTTCTTGCTTACGTTTTATTTATGTAATTATGACTTCAAATACATCCAAATTATAGGATTCAGGCTTGGGTTTACCTGTATCTTAAAATAATTTATTTTGTGGTTTATTATGAATTAATTTTACAAAAACATAATTTATGATATTTATTTCGCAACAATGTGATGAATGTGAAGGTGAAAAACAAAAATAGGTTGAATAATGTTTTCTTTATTTGAATCATTTTTTCATAAAAATAAGTTCTTGATAGAAACTTAAAACAATTTTAATAAAAATAAAAACACAAGAAAGAGATATCACAAAATTATTTTATCTTGAATAATCACCAATATGATAGTGACGTATAGCCCTTCACTCTAAAGAATTTAATGCACTAAATCAAACTAATTTTTACAATCACTAAAATATATACTAATCTCTTTACTATGTTATAATCTTCTCAAACTTCTAGCTTTATACGGTCAATCTTTTTGAGGTTGCAGTCACCACTCGATCAGGTCACAGATATAAAGGGTTGAAGTGTTCAGTTAAAGCACTAACATTATTTCAATAACTCTTCCTCTTTTATGTATTGCAGGGAATTGTGTTACAAAGAAGTTTCACTTGTGTTTTTGAATTGTTGCTCTTGCTTCAAAGAAGTTTCACTAAGAAGGTTTTTTTATCGTTGCGGGAATTATTGCGCATATCTCGTACTAAATATAAGGATTGTACAATTAGTCAGATGTCTTGAATCTTCACATTTATTTCGTGTCATTTCTAATTAGCTTTATAATGATTCAATTAATCTTTATATTAAGTTAGGAAAACTAAATGATGTATGCATTAGAGGATCATATTGTTGTGATGGTTACATTAGAGTATAGCTTCTATTAGAGGATAACAGATTATTTGAATTGCGTTAACAAAGAGACAATGAATGTTGAACTATTACTTCTTCTTTAGTCGAGACTTGTTGCATTGACTTTTCATAAAGCATTGACAAGACAATCAATTTTGTCTTTAGTTACGGTTAACAAATGCAGATGTATCATAGTACACATTAATGTGCGTTGATAAGAGTCTTGACTTGGTTACATAGAGTGAAAAAGCGTCTTATACTTATATGCTCATTATCAGAGATCGTGGTAAAGAATCTACGCACTTGAAAAAACACATTAAAATATAAATTGTTCTTGCACATATTTAATGTTATAATCAAAATAAGAATTAAAGGCCATTGGTCAAAAGAATTTGACTTTAACATAATGATTATGCAGTATTACCTAATTTCTTGGAATAGTTTTATATAAAGTGATTTTTTTAACAATTTATTATTTATGGAAAAGAAAATATAACTATTTTGGGTTTGGGTGTCACATCCACCAGATACCAAAATTTAAAAGTCATGTGAAAATCTAACATCGATGAAAAACACTATCTTCTTATAAAGTTAACGGTATTTCTTGTCTTTACAATTGAGGCACTAAACAGATTGAAGTTGGTTTGATAAGTTGAGTTTTGAAAAAATTATTTGTTTTTCCTTAATTAATTTTGTCAAAATAATAACGATGAAGTCATTATCTCAGCAGTAAAATGAAGAGGGTGTTACTTTCTTATACTTCTAAAAATTATTGTCTGATTGTCGCTAATATTTTGAGTAATTTATAAGTATTGATTTATATCTATCGTAACATATGCATAACATTCATATGCATCTCATGTGTATTTTTATTGAGTCTCATTTTTGTGTACTATGATATAGTATACTCTATTGTCATAGAAATAGAACTTCTGATCAATATATAAAAATAAAAAGTAAAAAGATGATGATATGTTTAAATGATTGTCGTTGAAAATAGAAAGAACAAAAACAAATGAAAAGTATAGTACTATATAAATCCAAATCCATTGTCAAAGAGTTTTAGTGAGCACACAATCACATAATAAGAGGAATAAATCATACATTTTTATAAAAAGATTTATAAATCGTCCCTATACATAACAAATATTAACATAGAATATTAGATTTAACTAAAACAACGTTATTATAAAATTATATTTAATTGATTAAAGTTATTCCAACCTTCCATATAATGATAAAATTCTTTTTTTGGGGTACTTAAGGATAGAGAGATATTTTGAAGTAGTCTT
>JBBPBR010000006.1:37436742-37457021 GCA_037974775.1 Cicer pinnatifidum
GATCTTTATAATGTTATAAATATACCTGAAAAAAATCATTAAAATTTTAAAAGGTATATATGAGTTGACTTAAAATCATAGAATAAAAATAACATAAAATTTTTAGAAACTAAAAAATTATAAAAACTAAATAAAATATTAAAATTTTATAATAATTAGAGATTTATTTAACTTTATTTTTAATTAATTTTTTTTAATAAATTATTAGATTCTACCCACCGAAAAAATAAAACCATATTTTGGTCTACTTCCTCTTCAGAATCTCCCACCATGTCATATATCTCTTAATAGCAAAATGAGTATTCCATAAAAAATAAAAATAAAAAACATAAATAAATAAATGAGTAGATTTCCTTTCCCTCAAAGAATGTAACTATTTCCTTGACACAATTTCTCGTAAAACCCATCGTTCTATCCTTGATCTCACAAAAATGGAATAGGAAACCTAGTTCTATTCCATGATACTTTTTTTCTTTTTACTAGATGTGAATTTGACAAACTCTCTAATTATTGACCTTAGCCCACATTTTCGAGGGGGCAAAAAAATTAATAATTTAAAAGACCCTCAAACATAAGGTCCATTAAATTAAAAGCTCCCTAAAATTTTATGGGTTTAGGGGGTCTATAGGCCCAATTTTTTAAAAAAAGAATCGATTTTCTTTTTTGAGAAATAAAGTATTTCAATTTTTTTACCGAATTTTTTTTATATAAGTTTTTTAGAATTTTTACTATGAAAATTTTTTGATTTTTTTTCGATAAAAAATATCCGATTTTTTTCGATAAAAAATTTTCGATTTTTTTTTTATAAAAAATGTTCTATTTTTTTCGATAAAAAATATCTGATTTTTTTTCGATAAAAAATTTCCCATTTTTTTTTATAAGAAGTTTCTGATTTCTTTTTCGATAAAAAATTTTCATTTTTTTTTTAATAAATTTTATTTCAAGAAAAAAATCTCAAAATTAACAAAATATTATAGGCCCCAAGAGCCCCCTCCCTTAGACCCCATAAAATAATAGGCAAAAATTTTAAAAAATTATTTTGACAGGGAGCTTAATAATAAAACAAAAATTTAAGGGAGTCTTGTAGTTGAGGGCTTTTTTTACGGCTCTATATCTTACTACTATATACATCGTAAAAACCATACACTATCCTTGAAACAATTTACAATTAGGATGATAATTTGATCCAATTATTTATCTATCTACTAAGTAATAAAAAGTTTACTTGATTAGATTGAATTCATCCATTTAAAAATTAAGATGAGTCGAATACATCCAATTATTGAGAAAAGTACCATGCACCTTCGACCTTAACAGTTTTAAAATTTTTGATAAATCTGAAACTTTCAAAATGTATTTTTTCAAAATTGATCTTAAATTTCAAAATATTTGATCCATTTGAAAGTTTTGAAACATGATTTTTCAGTTTTTATAAAAACTTTCGAAACTTTTGAACAAGTTGAAATCTTCGGAACAAATTTTTTCATATTTTCGAAGGTTTCCATTAATTCGAAACTTTTGAAGCATAAATTTCCATAAAACATTAAAATATTTCAAACTTCTGAAATGGAAAATTCCAGAATTTTCAAAACATTCGAAATAGGAAACTTTCGAATCTATCCAGATTTGGAAACTTTTGGAACTTTCTAGATTTGGAACTTTGAAACTTTCCAGATTTGGAAACTTTCCAAACTTTTCAAATTTCTGAAATGTATCCTTATTTAAAAAATTTGAAACTTCTGAAAAGTTTCAAAAATTTTGGAATTTTCTATTTCTGAAATTTCGAATAGTTTGAAAGTTTTGAAAGTTCTAGAAATTGTCATTTCGAATTTTTCAAAACATTCGAATATTTTAAAATTATGTCAAGTTAAAATGATAAAATGATATTTTCATATGAGGGTGACAGGTTTAAGGAGAGGGGTGCATGGTACATTTATCCCAACTATTTTTCAAAATCCAATGAATCACATATTTTATTTAATATTATAAGACCCAATATCAATTATCTAGAATTTGCCAATTTAATCCATGCACCTTAAGAAAAATAGAGGCAAATAATAATGAATAAGAAAATAGAATTACCAAACTAAATGGAAACTACATTCATAATCATAGTTTATAACTTGTTCAACAAATTCGTAAAATATTATATTTGGAAATGAACTATAAGTGTCTAATTACATCATAAAATAAAAAAAAACATCAAATTCCAACAAGTCTAGAACTAATCCTCTGGTGCTAAACGCATGTCTCATGTTCTTCTAGCTGCTAAGAAATAAAAGAAAAAAGTGATATATAAAATCTTAGTGAGCCCTGAAAAATAAAAGGGAGGGGAGTTTTGAAAATATTTCTTTCATAAAAATGCATAAACACATGAAATCCTGATGCACCTCAAGTTGAAGCTCTCTATTTCAGTTTCTTTTTATAAACCTTAATTGAAATCATTCATTTATAATGATTGAAAAACTATGTATGACCTCAAAAATATTATCTTCGTAAACAAAGAAAAGTTGTCTAATTATCTCAACATGGGTCACCAAGATAATGAAGTCAGGAGCAGTAAGGGTGGTCTGGTCAAACCTCAATCAGTGTCCTGATAGTTTTCCTTTACTTGTTGAACCATGTCTAGAACAATATGAACTTCCCACCGTGAATAAGGCCATGCATGATCTGATAAATGAGAATATACTAAACTTTAGATGTTTTGTATGCAATGTCTTTATTATATCATGTATGCAATGCATCATTCATCTACAACAACTATGAACAACTTAGCAATGTACTGAAATTCAAGTGAGAAATAAATCTTAAGTCCCTAATCAGAAGCATATAGATTAGAGGCAACATGACCAGGATTAGAGTCAGTGTGATCATAGGAAAAGTGAATTAGGGCATCATGACTCTAGGTAGATGTTAATTAGAAGGTACGTAAATTAGAGGATACATGAACCATAGGCAGCATGGTCAGACAATACATGAACCAGAGGAAGCATGGTCAGAGGAAGAATAAGGGGATCCATGTCTCGTGAAAGAATCATAGGAAACACATCTTGTGCAAGAATTAGAGGAAACGCATCTCGTGGAAGAATGATAGGAAATGGATCCCGTAGAAGAATAACATAAAACACGTCCTATGGAAGAACTAGAGGAAATGTGTCTTGGGGAAGACTCAAAGGAAACACGTCCCGTGGAAGAATCAGAGCAAACACTTCCCGTGGAAGAACTAAAGGAAATGCATCATGTAGAAGAATTAAAGGAACAATGATCATAAGAGGTTGTGTTTAGGAGCATTTCACCAAATGTAAAATACTTAGAATTTAAAATAACACAAACCAGAGGTAGAAAGAGATAAAAGCATCATAGACAAAACACTTAAAAAAAAATAGAACAACCAATCAAAGGCAAAGAGAGATACAACCATCAGAGACAAAAACACTTTTAAGAACGACCAATCAGAGGCAGAAAGAGATACAACCATCAGAGGTAAAGACACTTAAAATTTTAGAACGACCAATCAGAGGCAATAAGTGATACAACCATCAGAGGGAAAGATACTTAAAATTGTAGAACGGCCAATCAATGGCAACAAGAGATACAACCATCAGAGGCAAAAACACTTAGAATTTTAGAACGACCAATCAGAGGCAACAAGATATACAATCATCAGAGACAAAAGCATAGTGGCAAGGGTGGAAAAGCATCCAAAGCACTTGTGTTTTCTTTTAGTGACATGATTCGCACATTTAACTAAAATTATTTTCTCAAAATTATGAGGTTTCCTAAATTACTAACATAGCAATCAAGCATCAAGCAACAAGCAAACAAACAACATGCATGGTAATTTAAGATCATTTGGGTGCAGATTCAAAACACCTATATGTTAAAAATTTCATTTTTGTCACACATTTAAATTCTTCTAACCTGCAAAATCCCAAAATAATTTCTGACAAGAAGTAAAGAATTTTAGTGAACAATTCCCATAACCCTCATGCTAAAGTAAATTAATGTAACAAAACTCTCAGTTTTTTTTAATAATAATCCCTTTCACTCTTAGTTGGATTTCTGGAGATGCTTGCCTTGTCAGCTCTTTGTTCCCTACCCTTTCTACTTTGCTTCAAATTTGTAGATTTTATAATATGCTCCTTGTGGGTTTTAGATGAGGAAGAAAGGGACATGAAAGGGTCGGATTGAAAGAAAAGGACTAGAACTTTTATTGAATTGTTAATAGATTATTTTGATTCATCCATTACAATTCAAATCTATATTCATTCACTCTATCACCCCTGTTGTTATCCAAAAAAATAAAAATAGTAATGAATTAGAGTAAATTTCTCGGTATACAAAAGAAAGACGTTGAGATAATATGTAGATTCCAACATTTTTTTTCTTCAAATTTATGGGTTTGTACAAACCTTTACAACCTAATTGATTTTAATTTGGTTTTAAACAAGATGAAGAAGAAAAGGGAGAGGGAGAGGGAGAGGGAGAGGGAGAAATAAAAACAGTTTTTAAAGTTGTATAAAGTGAGGGTTTTAGGGTAATACAAAGAAAGAAGATATTCATAACTTGGTGCACACCCATAAATATACTTGGCATAAATGGATGACTCAGTCTAAATAGATTAGACATGATCCTTATCTCTAATAAGTAGAGGCTAACATAGTGAGGGCTTGATAGAGAGTTATTGGATTATTTCTCATTCATACTCAAGGATCACTCATTCAATTAAGGTATAAAGCCATTTAGAATGCTCAAATGTTGTAGTGATTTAAAACTGTACCATAAGTTTGTGGTACAAATTTGGAGAAATTTGAAAGTAAATGGTTGGGATGCTTTAGTCTTGAAAGATAAACAAATGGCGACAAAACAATGTTTAAAATAATAACACAAAAGGGTTATGAAAGGAGGATATTGAAGCTAAAAGAGCTTGCAATGCTCAAGTATTTAGTCAAATGATAGAAACTGCATATCAATTTCCAATCCTTATTCTATTTAACAACAATCAATCCTTTGGGCCTACACCTAACATATATTTTCAATTAGGCAAACCATTCCAAACCCAAAATAATGTCTACACCACTAAGTTCAAATAATAATCTTCAATTGTCAATGTATTGTATTCCTGAAATGTATTCCAGGTGTGCTTAAAGCAATCGTCGAAGACATCAATTTCCACTTTTTCATCTTGAAGACAAGATTAAATTTTAACACAATATACATAATAACTTCTAGAAGGAACATTTACACAATAGACATGAATTATAAATTGCTCCATACGAGGTCTACCATCTAACCTCGCTAAATTGAAGCATACTCCATCAATAAGAGTATGCTTTAATTGGATGAATGTATTGAAAAAAGAAACAATGAGATTTTGATAATGGAAATTGGGTGAATTAGAGTAAAAGGTTTTGGGATTGTGAAAGCCTCAAGTCTTGGTCCAAACAGATTTTTATTCAAGTTCTTGATGGAATTACCGGAGGTTATTAAAGTGAATTTTTAAGACTCATTATTGAATTTTATGATAATGGTTAGTCGTAATAGTTCTTTTGTCGTGTTGATTCTAAAATAAGGAGAGTCCCCATAAGATTAGGAAATAAAGATTGATTTGAATAAGCGATGTAAACGAATCGAGTAGGGGAGGGGGGTCTACTCCCCATCTCGTCTCCTCAATATGTTCTGAGTCCCCATTTCCATTCTTCATCATCAGGAGATCATCTCCCTTTCCATCCTCATATGTCCTTCAGATAATCATGTGCAAAACTAGATCAACCCAGTAACCCTTCAACCCATAAGGTTTGGGTTCGGTCTGACACGAACTCAAAAAAAATAGACATCAATGTAAGATGGATACTACAGAGACCAAACTAAAGTAGGGACTTGATTTGGGTTGATCCTTAGATTGTCTATCAACCCAATAAATTTTTGTTACAATAGTTACTTATCTATTAACTACTTTACAAGGGCTTAGTTAATGAATTCTTTTAAAATGTTATATGTGATTACTTTTCAACTGAACCATCTGCCCATAGTTCTTTTTCCCCCATTTTTTTTACATTTTTTTTAATTAAGACAATCTTAAATTTATAAAGTGAGTTGACTATAATTTTACTTAAATTAGACTCCACTAACTAATAATTTAGTACAATATATAGAAAGAAAAAAAAATTAAGAATTCCATATGTTTCTTCTCAAATCGTGGAAAAAAGAATAATCAAGAAACATGTGATTTGCACTAAACCTAATGATCTATTTTCTTAGATCATAATGATCTATTTTCTTTGATCATAATGATCTATTTTCTTATATCATAATAATAATTTGGACAAAAATGCATTTGACGTATTTTATGTTTGATGCATTTCTCAAGTAGTCTTTTGAATTTTTTTAATTCAATCATTTATATTATATTGTATTTGTATTATTAACCTTTAAATTATGATTCGTTTGTATGTGGCCTTTACGAACACGTTGTATTAAAATAATTAAAAATAAACACTCTCTAATAGTATTAATGTGGAAAGTCAAAATTGACAATTTATGTTTTTTATTGTTATATAAGTTTTTATTTCTTATAAATTTTAAAATTTTGTTTTTAATTTTGTAATTTATTTTTTAGTCTCTTAAAATTTTTTTATTTTATTTTTTATCTCTAGTTTTAAATCAGTTCATGTCTATCATTTGAATTTTTGAATAACTTTTTCGCACTCTATATAGGACATTATATTAATCCGGCATGGGCTACATGGGCCCCCAGTAGTTTACCGGATAAATTGATAAGTCGGGCATTCCCGGCCCACCTTCTCTCTAAAAAATTTAGAATTTTTTAACAAGTAAAGAATTAAATATAAATTTTTAAGCTTTTGTCTTATAAAAATTTATTTTTAATTTATCTTTAATTTATCTTTTTAAAAAAATAATAATAATTTGTTAGAGAGATCTTTATAATGTTATAAATATACCTGAAAAAAATCATTTCAAATTTTAAAAGGTATATATGAGTTGCCTTAAAATCATAGACTAAAAATAACATAAAATTTTTAGAAACTAAAAAATTATTAAAAAAATTATAAAAACTAAAAATAAAATATTAAAATTTTATAATAATTAGAGATTTATTTAACTTTATTTTTAATTAATTTTTTTTAATAAAATTATTAGATTCTACCCACCGAAAAAATAAAACCATATTTTGGTCTACTTCCTCTTCAGAATCTCCCACCATGTCATATATCTCTTAATAGCAAAATGAGTGTTCCATAAAAAATAAAAATAAAAAACATAAATAAATAAATGAGTAGATTTCCTTTTCCTCAAAGAATGTAACTATTTCCTTGACACAATTTCTCGTAAAACCCATCGCTCTATCCTTGATCTCACAAAAATGAAAACAGAATCTTAGTTGTGTTCGATGATACTTTTTTTCTTTTTACTAGAGCTGTGAATTAGACAAGCTCCGTAATTATTGGGTTCAGCCCACATTTTTGAGAGGCCAAAAAAATTAATAATTTAAAAGGCCCCCAAACATAAGGCCCCTTAAATTAAAAGTCCTCTAAAATTTTGTGGGTTTAAGGTTAAGGGGCCTATAGGTAGGGATGGGAATAGGCTAGGTCGTCCGTAGGGGCCTATGGCCTGGCCTACTTATAGCCTGGCTCGACCAGGCCTATTTAATAAAAAGGCTAGACTCAGACTGTTTTTAAAGCCTATTTATTTAAATAGGTCAGGCTCAGGCTTATAAAAAAGCCTATTGGGCCTGACAGGTCGACCTATATATATTTATTATTTATTAATATTATATTTTATTATTATATTAATAATATTATTTTCTATTTTAGATTCCATCAATTAGGTAATCACTTAGTAATCATTTCATATTCAGTAGTCGTTCCATATTCGGTAGCGGTTCTATATTTGATAGTAGTTTCATATTCGGTAACCGTTCAATTAGTCAATCACTCAATAGTTGTTCCTTAATTGTTTAAGAGGTAATAATGGTTGTGTTTAAAAAGGCTTCCAAGTCAGGCCAGACTATTAAAAAGGTCAGGCCAGACCGGAAAAAAAGCCTATGATAGGCCGTAGGCCAGGTTTAGGCCAAAAAAATAAATCGTAGGTTAGGCTCAAGCCTTTCAAAGCCTGGTCTGGCCTATTTAGGCCCATTTTTTTTAAAAAGAATCGATTTTCTTTTTTAAGAAATAAAATTTTTCAATTTTTTTACCGAATTTTTTTTTCTATAAATTTTTTAGATTTTTTACTATAAAAAATTTTCGATTTTTTTCTATAAAAATTATCGATAAAAAATTTTTGATTTTTCTTCGATAAAAAATATCTGATTTTTTTTCGATAAAAAATGTCCGATTTTTTTTTATAAAAAATGTCCGATTTTTTTTTTATAAAAAATATCGAAAAAATATATCATTTTTTTTCGATTAAAAATTTCCCATTTTTTTTTATAAGAAGTTTCTGATATCTTTTTCGATAAAAAATTTTCATTTTTTTTTCAAGAAAAAAATCTCAAAATTAACAAAATATTATAAGCCCCAAGAGCCCCCTCCCTTAGACCCCATGAAATAATAGGCCAAAATTTTAAAAAAAATTATTTTAATAGGGGGCTTAATAATAAAACAAAAAATTATGGAGCCTTGTAGTTGAATGCTTTTTTGACGGCTCTATATCTTACTACTATATACGTCGTAAAAACCATACACTATCCTTGAAACAATTTACAATTAGGATGATAATTTGATCCAATTATTTATCTATCTACTAAGTAATAAAAAGTTTACTTGATTAGATTGAATTCATCCATTTAAAAATTAAGATGAGTCGAATACATCCAATTATTGAGAAAAGTACCATGCACCTTCGACCTTAACAGTTTTGAAATTTTTGATAAATCTGACACTTTCAAAATGTATTTTTTCAAAATTGATCTTAAATTTCAAAACATTTGATCCATTTGAAAGTTTTGAAACATGATTTTTCAGTTTTTATAAAAACTTTCGAAACTTTTGAACAAGTTGAAATCTTCGGAACAAAATTTTTCATATTTTCGAAGGTTTCCATTAATTCGAAACTTTTGAAGCATAAATTTCCATAAAACATTAAAATATTTGAAACTTCCGAAAAGTAAAATTCCAGAATTTTCAAAACTTTCGAAATAGGAAACTTTCGAATCTATCCAGATTTGGAAACTTTTGAAACTTTCTAGATTTGGAACTTTAAAACTTTCCAGATTTGTAAACTTTCCAAACTTTTCAAATTTTTGAAATGTATCCTTATTTCAAAAATTTGAAACTTCCGAAAAGTTTCAAAAATTTTGGAATTTTCTATTTCTGAAATTTTGAGTAATTTGAAAGTTTTGAAAGTTCTAGAAATTGTCATTTCGAATTTGTCAAAACATTCGAAGATTTTAAAATTATGTCAAGTTAAAATGATAAAATGATATTTTCATATGGGGGGTGACAGGTTTAAGGAGTGGGGTGCATGGTACATTTATCCCAACTATTTTTCAAAATCCAATGAATCACATATTTTTTTTAATACTATAAGACCAAATATCTATTATCTAGAATTTGGCAATTGAATCCATGCACCTTAAGAAAAACAGAGGCAAATAATAATGAATAAGAAAATAGAATTACCAAATTAAATGGAAACTACATTCATAATTATAGTTTATAATTTGTTCAACAAATTCACAAAATATTACATTTGGAAATGAACTATAAGTCTATAAGTGTCTAATTACATCATAAAATAAATAAAAACATCAAATTCCAACAAGTCTAGAACTAATCCTTTGGTGCTAAACGCATGTCTCATGTTCTTCTAGCTGCTAAGAAATAAAAGAAAATGGTGATATATAAAATCTTAGTGAGCCCTGAAAAATAAAAGGGAGGGGAGTTTTGAAAATATTTCTTTCATAAAAATGCATAAACACATGAAATCCTGATGCACCTCAAGTTGAAGCTCTCTATTTCAGTTTTTTTTATAAACCTTAATTGAAATCATTCATTTATAATGATTCAAAAACTATGCATGACCTCAAAAATATTATCTTCGTAAACAAAGAAAAGTTGTCTAATTATCTCAACATGGGTCACCAAGATAATGGTGTGACACCCTAAATCCCAAAATAATATATATAATAATCTATATAATATTCCTATAAAATTTGCAGCGGATAAATAAAATTATATTTTCAAGAAAATAAAAACTTTTGTAACTAATTTAGGATATCACGTTTCTCAAAGTACACATGCAACAATTCAAATTTTATTACTCAAATAAAACAATTTAATCTCAATAAACTTGATTTAAGTATAATTACTTGATTTAATTCTAAAAACTTACTAGTGCTTCTAAGGTTTTCATACAAAAATTTGATTCAAACTAAATAAGTAAAATACAAATTAAAACCCTTATTCCCGGTATCACCTATCAGAGCGGGGTTCCTCACAAACTTGAACTTCAAGACTCATTAACCTGTAATAACTGCGATTTTGCAAACGCAGGGCCCAGCCAGTCAAACACAAACAACGAAGGAGGTGAGTTTTGAAATCATGTTAATAGTATAATATGAGTAAGAAGAACACGCAAACAATCATAATCGAACCGTATCATAATCACTTTATGATATATCAAAATATTTAATTAAATAGTATCATACTATAACATCAAAGTCACTCAAGTAAAATAATCATCTCATTATAATATGCATCAAATCATTTAATTAATATTACCTTTGAAACACATCAATCACAACAAAACAATCACAAGGAAATGCAATGCTATGCATGAGCTTAGACTCTACTTCACAATGTGGTACCATTCTAACTCTGAAGTACTTGGTTAGGAGGCCATGATACTATGCCACCATCCCGGTGGACGGACAATTCAAATTGGCCCTGTCCTCATAGATCCCCTCAACTCAAAACCCGAGACACATATACGTGACAGTCGAGGTAAACGTGTGTTGCATGGTAGCTCCTGACATTTGGAGTGCTACCTCCAAGTCACCTAGGAATTCCCCACCGGAATACCTCCAAGGTCTAACAATCTTGCCTTAAGGCTCAACAGCAGACCGCCACGATCAGGCTCATTCAGTTGTACTTCCCCAGAATCACTAGGCTTGTCAGGCCCTACCTATATGATGACAAAATAATCTCCACTTCACAAATTCACAATATTTATTTTCTCCCCCCGTTAGCTTAGACTACTCCATTAAGAGCACCATATTTAAGAATCATCAATATCTCATCAAGTATGGGGTACTTCAATATTTTCATCATAATTTTATAATATCATTAATCATAAATAATCATGATCATCGTATAAACTCATCACAATTTTATAACATCACTATCATCAATCAAAAATCATCATTATCATCACGTAAGCATATATCAAACCATGCATCCATATTTTATTATCACATCACATAATTTCATCTAATCAAACATGTACACATAATTTCATTCAATATCCAACATCACAATAATAACAAATATCAACTACCACACAAGTATCGAAAATTAAATCAATCAACACCTTATAAAAATTTCTATTTCACATTTTAATCTCACAATTCTCATATTTCAAATTAATCAATTTATCTCTCAAAGGGCTATGCCATACGTAGCAAGCCCCGGATGAATCGTTGGGAAATACGGTTTTCCCGTTCATCTCACAATATATTATACTCATGAATTCAAACGCTCTCTCACCCCTTACCTTATTTCGACGCTTTCAGACACAAGTACAATTCCACGAGCAAACAATATTTGTTCTTTGACTTTTTGTCCTTCAATCAATCTAACTCAACAATTTATGGGTAAACGTCAAAAATAAATTATGCGAAAATAGTCTAAAAACTGATTTCGAAATTCGGTCAAAGAAAATTACCATAAATCAGAAAACCAATCAGTGGATAATATAGCCACTTTTCACACGGTCGTTTTGGCGTTGGTTTCACTAAAATCGGACTTACGGTGAAGGAGAACGGTGCAAAATAAGGATTGCTGTAAACGGAGAAATCGGGTATTTTAGGTAGAAATTCGGGTTGTTAAAAATCTGGAAAATTATGTTTAATTGACGAGTTAAATGAATGAAATAACATACTCAAATTTGGGCGAAAATGGAGAAAGTGTTCTGGAACATCACCGGTGTCAAATGATAGAGTTGTGTTTTCTCCTTGGCTTTACGGCTGCCCTTCCAACTCCCTTCCCTTTTTTTGTTTGTTTTATTTTATTAATAATTAGGGTTCGTAGAGTCAAACCCATTGGTATCTTTATTTATATTTTACTATTTTTATTTTTATTTTGTTAAAATAAAACTAATAATTATTTAATCTCCTTTTTAATATTCCTCCAAACACCATTTAGTTTTCCAAACATTACTAATATTTTGTAAATTAGAGTAATCAAAATAATCAATATAAAAAAAAACATATTACTAATAATCGAAACTCTCACATTCAAAATAATCTCTACAGTTATACTTATTTATCAAAATACTCACATTATAATAATACCATCATATTAGAAAATAGTCAAAATTATAAAATAAATAAATATAACATCAATATTTTATATTAATTACTAAATCATAATAAATATATATTAAATCACAATACCATAACAAGTATTTAAAAATAAACGAAATCAAACACAATATCAATTCTATCTCAAGATAATTGTTTATAAAAAAATAACTTAAAATAGAAAATAGTTATAAATAATTGAAATATAACTACGTGTATACTTAACTTCAGTCAAACGCATATAAAAGTATTATATTAATTGGGTACACGTATATACACGTAAAATCGCATAAAATTTTTTTCTTTAAAATATATATTACACTAAAATACTATTTTTATATATATATATATATCAAATAATAAAATATAATATGTATTATTTATATCGCTCATGTAATATAACATGTATCATACTAGCACATCATAGAAAGCATCCATATAACGAAAATTAGCCACGAAATTTATCAACATATATTCTAAAATAATATTAGTCATCAAATTAATTATTTAAAATTCTATTTAATTAATAAAATAGTTTATTATAAAATTTAGGGTGTTACAAATGGAGTCATGAGCAGTAAGGGTGGTCTGATCAAACCTCAATCAGCGTCCTGATAGTTTTCCTTTACTTGTTGAACCATGTCTAGAACAATATGAACTTCCCTCCGTGAATAAGGCCATGCATGATCTGATTAATGAGAATATAATAAACTTGAGATGTTTTGTATGCAATGTCTTTATTATATCATGAATGCAATGCATCATTCATCTACAACAACTATGAACAACTTAGCAATGTACTGAAATTCAAGTGAGAAATAAATCTTAAGTCCCTAATCAGAAGCATATAGATTAGAGGCAACATGACCAGGATTAGAGTCAATGTGATCATAGGAAAATTGAATTAGGGCATCATGACTCTAGGTAGATGTTAATTAAAAGGTATGTAAATTAGAGGATACATGAACCAGAGGAAGCATGGTCAGAGAAAGAATAAGGGGATCCACGTCTCGTGAAAGAATCATAGGAAACACATCTTGTGCAAGAATTAAAGGAAACACATCTCGTGGAAGAATGATAGGAAATGGATCCCGTAGAAGAATAACATAAAACACGTCCTATGGAAGAACTAGAGAAAATGTGTCCTGGGGAATAAAAATAAAAATAGTAATGAGTTAGAGTAAATTTCTCGATATACAAAAGAAAGATGTAGAGATAATATATAGATTCCAACATTTTTTTTTCTTCAAATTTATGGGTTTGTACAAACCTTTACAACCTAATTGATTTCATTTTGGTTTTAAACAAGATGAAGAAGAAAAGGGAGAGGGAGAGGGAGAAATAAAAACAGTTTTTAAAGGTATAAAGTGAGGGTTTTAGGGTAATACAAAGAAAGAAGATATTCATAACTTGGTGCACACCCATAAATATACTTGGCATAAATGGATGACTCAGTCTAAATAGATTAGACATGATCCTTATCTCTAATAAGTAGAGGCTAACCTAATGGGGGCTTGATAGAGAGTTATTGGATTATTTCTCATTCATACTCAAGGATCACTCATTCAATTAAGGTATAAAGCCATTTAGAATGCTCAAATGTTGTAGTGATTTAAAACTGTACCATAAGTTTGTTGTACAGAATTGGAGAAATTTGAAAGTAAATGATTGGGATGCTTTAGTCTTGAAAGATAAACAAATGGCGACAAAACAATGTTTAAAATAATAACACAAAAGGGTTATGAAAGGAGGATATTGAAGCTAAAAGAGCTTGCAATGCTCAAGTATTTAGTCAAATGATAGAAACTGCATATCAATTTCCAATCCTTATTCTATTTAACAACAATCAATCCTTTGGGCCTACACCTAACATATATTTTCAATTAGGCAAACCATTCCAAACCCAAAATAATGTCTACACACTACTAGAAATTAGTGTTTTTCCTGCGGCATTTCCTGCGGATTTATATCCGCAGGTAACACCCAAGGATTTTTGGGGAAAGTTTTCGTTTGCTGCGGATTTTCATGTGACAAAATATCCGCAGCAAACTTCACAATTTTCCTGGAGATGTATCTGCGATATATTCCGCAGCAAGTTCCTAGTTTCCTGCGGATTTTCTTACGAATTTGTTTTTTTATTAATTTTTATACAAATTAAATAGGTTTTTTTTTTTCGTGAAGGTTATTAAACTTATATAATCTAACGTTTTTACTTTTTCGAGAAATGGTTGATGCAACATCATATTTTTTTTAAGAATAATGAGTGTTTTTTTCAATTTTTTTTTAGTAAAAGTTATTTAAGGCGATGTTAAGTTATTGAAAAATTATGGATAAGTGAATATGACTAATTAAGAACACTTCATTTGATGTAAAATTTAAATTTCTAAAGAAAAAAATTATGGAAATATACTTATCTAATTCTATTATTTTTTTAATTAATCTGATCAGCTAGAGTTGATTGTGAATAATCTATTACTATTGTTGTAAAACAATTTAGAATTTTTTCTTTTTAAAACTTAATAGATATTCTTTTTAAAATTTAAACTTATGATTTTAGGTTAGCATAAAGCCTCGGGTTTAGTTGACCTAGACAATTCCATTTATTTCAAATTTTGAATAAAATATATTTTAACTTTTATTTGTATTTTTAAAATCGAATGAAGTATTGGTTTATGATTAAATAAGCATGTTAAAGTTCTTGTAAAAGAATAGCATGTTAACTTGCATCTTGAGTAATTATGGTTGTAGTGTAGTACTTAATGACATATTTTGTGTAGTCTTAGTTATTATTTATATATTATTTTTGTTTTTAATTATAAATACTATTTAAAAAATAAATTTATCTTTAAATATAAATTATTTTTAATTTACTATTTATTATTATTATTACTATTATTATTATTATTATTATTATTATTATTATTATTATCTAAATATATCTCTTAGTAACACTGTTATGTTATCTTAAAATATAAAAATTTAAATTAATGTCTATGTTGAAATTATCATTTTAACAATAAAATTCACCTAAATTCAAATGTGTGTGAACCACAAAGGAAAAATATTCTTAGTCGTTGAAATTATAGCCACTGCTCTTAAAAAAAGGCACTACACTCCATTTATTCTATTTTCTCAGTAACCACTTCAGTCATCAACCATCGAGACCTCTCTTCTTCTCCTTTCTCTTCCTCATTGCAAATCGCCACCACCAAGGCCTCCACCGCCCTCCTCCGTTCACGTAGTTGCAAACTGAGCCACCAATACCTCCTTGTTCGGCCTTCAACTACAGTTAACAATCATCAACTCACCAAGGTATGGTATCGCAAAATTATATTGTTTTAGGGTTTAGTGATTTGGTTGATTCATTATTCGATTGAGATTATTAGTAATATATTTGTGTTCTGAAATCATTGCTAACGTTTTTTATATGTTCAAAATTAGGGATTTTATGTTATTCTTCAAAATTGTGGATTTGCTTATCATATTTTCATTTTCTCCCCCATAGATTCTTCACGCGCTTCTCATTTACTTTGATTTGCGCTTCTCATTCCTCAAATCTTTCTCAGCTTTTTAAGCCAATTTCAAATTCAATTTATTGAGGTATTTGATTATAACACTAATGCTATTTTCTCGTTAGTTTGTGACATTAATCGTGGTACATTTTAATTCGTTTTTCTGGTTCACTTATTTTGTGTTTCTATAGAGTCGTAAATTTGAGTTGAAGCTAATTTTAACTTCGCTTAGGGTTTTGAATGTCCAATTTGTTGTTCTGTATTTTAGGAAATGATGTTTCTAATTGGATCTCACATACTACGTTTGATATTGCTGGTCATAGTCACCAACTTAAAGGTTGTTAGTCTTGGTAGTTAGTTTTTGTTGTAGGTGTATTTGGATTTCTCTCAATTGTTCAAAATTTAATGAGATATCATTTTAAAATTGATTTGAAGTTTTATTGATTGAAACTCATGTCTTTCTATCTTCTATTTTCATTTTCAGATCTAGAAAATGAAAATGACAGGCTTGAACCAATCAAGGATCTATTGTAGGAAGCATTACCTTTCATTTCTAAGAGGCTATTGTGGTAGCAACAGCTACTGTTGGGTCAAATATTGCCTTCGTATCTAAACTATGACTTTTGGTTATCAGTGTCAATGATATGTCTTCAAATTAGTTCTTTGAGTTTAATTTAATCTAATACTAGTATATATTGAGTTTAATTTAAATATTTAACAGTGGCACTCACCTTAGTTCTTTGAGTGTATGATTGTTTTCATTATGTTGACTCAGTTCTGTTGTTTGCATGTTCAATTTTCAAAGCATGTGCTAATGTTTAGATAAATGTTTTTTAGGCTAGACTTCTTTTAAATGTATGATTCTGATTAATAAGCATGGAGTTAACTTGATCACCTTTTCCTCAAAATTGTAATGATTAATTTCCAATTGTTGATTAAATTTTTGGTTTTCCATGGAAGGATGTACGCATTTGACGTGCACTGCAACTCTTTCTTCCCAATGTTTCTTTTGCTATATGGTAATTTCTAACTCCTCAGTTGGTATGAATTGTTATGATGTTGGCAGCTAAAGTACATTGAACTAAAGTTGTACTCATATATGGTTTCTTGACAGTGATCCATTATTTTCTGTCTTCTTTATTGGTGGCTCATGGTTTCATTCCATTGTTGCTATCACTTTCATCATCCGACTGATATTCTCTTTGTTTTGCAAGGTTTTTTTGACAATTTATTGATGCTAGCTTCTTGATAATCTAAAGCATGTTAAACTGCCAAGCAAATTAAGAACACTATCATCAAATGGAAACTACCATCAAGGGCTCTTCAATGGGGCCAGATAAAAAGGTGCAATGCAAATATATTTTTTACAAAATTAATTTTGTTGCACTTTTTCCTCCCTAGCAAATGATGGGTTATTTAATTTATTTGTTGTAGATTTAAACTGAGTTTTCTGTACCTTGCCACAACTGAGAGGAACATGGATGACGGTAGTAAAGTCACTAGTATAAAGTTGCAAACCTTCAAAGGGTGATCAAGATAGTGATGATGATGACATTTGTTAGAGATCATATTTAGTAGGATTTATTTTAATATTTGTAAATTAGTTACATTTTATACTTGGTTATACTTTTAGTTTTTTTAGGACATGCTTTAATTATCTTTTAGTTTTTTTGTAAACATGTTATTAATTATATATGAGTATTGAAGTTCAACTTAATTTTGTAATAGATTTATATTAAAATAAATAATTTAAAATTTTGATCTAAAAATTTCATCAATAGCCTATTGATTTACGTGCGAATTTACATTGGAAAAAGTTTTTGACGCAAAAGTTACCTGCGGATTTACAAGCGGAAGTTATAAACTTTTATGTGGATTTACTTACGGAATCATCTTCAGAACATATTTGTAGGAATAGTACTGCAGATATTTCTGAATAAAAATTTGTAGGAAATGCCTTAAGTTTATATACTATTTCTTGCGGAATTTATTTAATTTTCCTGCGGATTTATCCACAGGTAGTTTACCTGCGGATTCGAAAATCCTCAGCAAACAATTATCCACGAAGGTTTTACGTGGGGATTTGGATCCGTCAGGAAATCCGCAGGTAACATGCGTTCCTGCGGATTTTTAGCTTAAATCCGCAGGCAAATCCGCAGGTAAAACGTGAATTTCTAGTAGTGACACCACTAAGTTCAAATAATAATCTTCAATTGTCAATGTATTGTATTCCTGAAATGTATTCCAAGTGTGCTTAAAGCAATCGTCGAAGGTTAAATTGTTCTCATTATATTTTGTTTTGTTATAACCAAAACACTAGTGTGAACATTGTACTAAAACCAACTTGGTTTCGACATTAATTTCCACTTTTTCATCTTGAAGACAAAATTAAATTTTAACACAATATACATAATAACTTCTAGAAGGAACATTTACACAATAGACATGAATTATAAATTGCTCCATACGAGGTCTACCATCTAACCTCGCTAAATTGAAGCATACTCCATCAATAAGAGTATGCTTTAATTGGATGAATGTATTGAAAAAAGAAACAATGAGATTTTGATAATGGAAATTGGGTGAATTAGAGTAAAAGGTTTTGGGATTGTGAAAGCCTCAAAAGTCTTGGTCCAAACAGATTTTTATTTGAGTTCTTGATGGAATTACCGGAGGTTATTAAAGTGAATTTTTAAGACTCATTATTGAATTTTATGATAATGGTTAGTCGTAATAGTTCTTTTGTCGTGTTGATTCTAAAATAAGGAGAGTCCCCATAAAATTAAGAAATAAAGATTGATTTGAATAAGCGATGTAAACGAATCGAGTAGGGGAGGGGGGTCTACTCCCCATCTCGTCTCCTCAATATGTTCTGAGTCCCCATTTCCATTCTTCATCATCGGGAGATCATCTCCCTTTCCATCCTCATATGTCCTTCAGATAATCATGTGCAAAACTAGATCAACCCAGTAACCCTTCAACCCATAAGGTTTGGGATCGGTCTGACACGAACTCAAAAGAAATAGACATCAATGTAAGATGGATACTACAGAGACCAAGCTAAAGTAGGGACTTGATTTGGGTTGATCCTTAGATTGTCTATCAAGCTAAAAGTTTTAGAGAACACGAGATATTATTATTCATTAATTTTATATTTTCACTCACAAATTCAGAGTCATTATCTCTATAAAATTAATTTTTCTACATTGAGTTTTTTAGAGAACACTTAAAATTTTAAACATAAAGTTATCACTTTCTACCACTTCATTGCTCACTTCAAGAATTTGTGTATTGTTGAAAATATATTGAAACCAATTATACTCAAACTTGATTCAATTTCAAAATCTTGTGTTGTATGCAAAATAGATTGAAACCAATTATAGCCAAACTTTATTCAATGTTTTGACTTTATTATTAATCTAAATTAATTTTTCCAAAAAAAAACAATATTTATCTATTACTATTTGTTGATTAACTTTTATTGTATTACTCAATTATAATAAGTTTTTAAATGATTAACTTCACTTGATGATTAGCTTTTTTCATAAAAAGATTATTACTATTTGTTAATTAACTTTTATTGTATTACTCAATTATATTAATTTTTTAAATGATTAACTTCACTTGATGATTAGCTTTTTTCATAAAAAGATTATGAGAAGACATATCTATTATATATATTTAAAACACACCCCCCGAATCTCACCTCATCCCCGAATGCCACCTCACCCTCAAATATACCACCTATATAAATATTTCCCACATCAGTCAAAAAGCTGATGTGGACCTCTCATCCTTTCTCCCTTCTCAATCATACTCTCAATACCTAATCTCCTTTAATTCTACTCTATTTTTCCTCTTTCTTCCACAATTTCTTTCATACCTTCAAAATCTATTTGATAATATTATTTTATAATAAATTTATAAATTATAAAATTATTTTACAATTATTTATAATTTATAAATTATTTTACAATTTGATGATAATTTATAATCTATATTATTATCAAATTATTTTATAAGTTATTTTATAATAAATTTATAAATTATTATAAAATTATTTTATAATTATATATAATATATTTATAATTTATAAATTATTTTACAATTTGATAATAATATATAATTTATATTATTATCAAATTATTTTATAAATTATTTTATAATAAATTTATAAATTATTTTATAATATTATTAGTCATTTACTAATAACAATAATTTATATT
>JBBPBR010000006.1:37468578-37493830 GCA_037974775.1 Cicer pinnatifidum
TTTTTTTTTTTTAAAAAAAAAAAATTATGTTCTTGTGTGATTGTTAGAGAATGGGTTTTTTTTTTAATCAAAAAAGAAATTTTTTTTTAAAAATAAAATTTATGTTCCGAATTTTGGGGTTTAGTTTTGTTTTAATTTTAATTATTATTGTTATGAGTTTGTGCGATTATTTTGTCAAAAAAATAACCAGTTTGTTATAGTTTTTGGAAAGTGGGTTTTTTTTTTTCTGAAAAATAAAATTTCTTATTTGGGAGGAGAACAGTGTGAATTTTAGTTATTTTAATGGTTTTGTGGTTTAGTAAAAAAATGTTTTTTTCTCCTCACTCTGTTTCGTTGGTTGTTTTGCTGTCTTTTTTCTTGTGATGAAAAGTAATTTTGCATTTTCAAACTAGAAAATAAGCTTATTTTTATTGACTCATTAATTTATTAATTTATTGAACTTTTGGGTTTTGGTGAAACTTTTGTAAGTTAGTACATGAGTTGAGGTGAGATGTCTTTTGAAGAAGTTTAGTTTGATTGTAGAAACTTTATTCTTAATTATTTATGATTTGGTTGAATGATAACAGATTCATGGAGTACTAAATACAGTGAGTTGGGGTATATTGTTTCCCCTTGGAGTAATCATAGCAAGATACATGAGAATATTTCCATCTGCTGATCCAGCTTGGTTCTATCTTCATGTTGGTTGCCAATTATCTGCTTATGTTATTGGTGTTGCTGGTTGGGCAACTGGCATGAAACTTGGAAGTGAATCAGAAGGAATTCAATTCAGTGCTCATCGCAATATTGGAATTACACTCTTTTGTCTTGCCACTATCCAGGTAAAAACAACATATTGTAATCATATTAACAATGCTAATGTAGTAACATATTATTATGTCTTTTTGATTAACTCTTCCATCTTCTCTGTATTTTGCAGATTTTTGCATTGTTTCTCAGGCCAAACAAGGATCACAAGTACAGATTTTACTGGAATATCTATCACCATAGCTTTGGATACACTATAATCATCTTAGGAATTCTCAACATATTCAGAGGCTTTGACATTTTGAACCCTCACAAGAAATGGAAATCAGCTTACATTCTATCAATTATTGCATTGGCTGGAGCTGCATTGTTGTTGGAAGTGATCACATGGATTGTTGTCTTAAAGAGAAAAAGTAGAAATTCCAATAAAACATATGATGGTTACAACAATGGACAAAACAGGCAACAACCCATATAATCAAAGTTATCAGATTTAGAGTCCCCATATTTTTTTCTCATTTATTATATGTATAATGCTTGGTTTCATAGTGTGCATTTTAAGTTATATTGTATTGGGGTACATATATTTCACTCTCTATAATTAGATTAATGAAAAGTTTTAGCATGATGTGCTTTTTCTAGAGGATTGATTATGTTTTCTCTATGTATACTTTTGTTTCTTAATTAATCCTTTTATCTAAGTTCAATTATTGCAATAACAACATATTTTCAATCAATGAATGTGGCTAGTTTTTTTTTTTTTTTTTACCGATAGAATGTGGCAATTTGTATGGAGAACTACGGTTGAGAAGTAAAAAGTTCTAATTACGATCATTTCTTAGTGCAAAAGACACATTCTATTTGATAATTCTTTGGTAGGCTAAAAGCAATAAAAAGGAAACTTGCTAGTTAGTCAATAACAAAAGGAACTTAGTGATCTTAATTTAGTTACAAGTTGCTTTCATGAAAACCTTATCCATGCTCGAGTAAGTGTCACTTATTTGTGCTTTGCTTAGTAAATTTAAGTTGTTGTCGTAATTAAGCTTGCAATATGATATTTGATATTGTAAGAAATTGCGGCAAAATGCAATTAAATTGTCTACCATAAGTGTGGTGTGAGATCATTGCTAAAACTTCTACCATACTATACTATATAAAGTAGAGATCCTCTCAATTTTCTCTCATCAATCACCTGGAAAAAGACTACACACCTGATTAAATTTAGTAATCGAAAAAAAATCAATATACAAATTAATCTCTAATAATTTTATATGATAGACAAATTAGTCTCTATATTACACTACTAACATATCGCTTAACTATTTTTTTAATTTTAAAAGACATAATAAATATCATTATAATTAACTCACACAACTTTGTTAGTATCGCTTAACTATTTTTTTAGTTTTAAAAGAGATAATAAATATTATTATAATTAACTCACACAACTTTAAAGTTTCGAATTCAAACTCGTAAAATAACATTCCATATAATAATATCAGTATTAGTCAGTTGAATTAGAACTTAAATACCATCTCCGTCAAATTTAATGAATTGATTTATCCTTCATAAAATTGTCAAATTAATTTAATTATTAAATTTTGTGAAAGATTAAATTGAAATAAAATTGTGACTTAATATATTGTGTATTGAGTCTTTGTCAATATTTCAAAATTGGAATCTCTTAGCCGATTATTATAGGAAATATAGTGTTATCAACTGATAACGGCAACATAGTTATTGCCTCATTGAGTTTAGAACTCTTGTATAGAATATAGACCAATATTCAGTCTCAATTCATCTTTCACTACCACAAGCTATGTCATTTTTCCCATTAATACAAGTTTGTTCACCCTGGTATTCATCCGAGTTAATTAAATTCTAATACTAATTATACCTTTGAATTGAAGTTAATCGGTAAAATATTTAATTGTAATTTTGTTCTTTAATTTTTATTAATTAGTGAAATTTGATATTTCTATTTTAAAATTTGACAATTTTAATTTTTTTTTTAGATTTTTTAACTAAAAAATAACTAAGTGACAAAATAAAAATGACATGATCAATAATATTATAGAGTGGAACTATTTAAAAATATTATACTTATATATATTTAATTAAATTATAAAAATATATAATTTTATAATTTCAAACTTATGTTTTTATAGAATTTTATTTTAATAATTTGAATATTAATCATTCAACATCATTTATTTATATATAAATTATATCTTTTAAAATATGTCACATTACTAATTTTTAGTTAACAATTTAGAATAAAAAATCAGAATTATCAAATTTTAAAATAAATTGATTAATTCTATACATTAATAAAAATAAATAAATTAAATTTACAATTAAATTTCGATAAAAATGAAATCGTAAATGCAATCCAAATAATAAAAGATTAAAAAACATTTGATATGATTTTCTGCAATTAATTTATTAATTTTATCACGAATATGGATCCTCTCTATTTCTCACTCGCCTGACTCGCTTAATCCATTGCGAGAGTCCTTCACTACAAACAATGATCAAATTTCTTTTACCGTTTGGTTTTAAAAATAGTTGGTAAAGCTAATACTTTATGTGATAGTGACTTCCACTATGATGCTAATTAATCTAATCAATCTTAAATTTCCGCAATAATTTCAATTACTTTATTACTATACACTAAAAGATCAATATGTGGAGCCACTAAGCTTAACATTTTTAAATTTTTTTTAAAAGAACTAAACTTCATTTGTTCTAATAAAAAAAAAAAAAGAATTTGAATAATTGTTGTAGTTAAAATTGTGAATTAGCTATTTAGAGTGTTCTTGAATTGTCGGAAGTTATATGAAGGTGGAGAGACTCTATTGGCTTGGTCACATATTGAGGGTCCTTTTTTAATAGTAAATTGACAACAAAAAGTGGTACTTTTGCTTAACGTTATACATTTTTGTTAAAGTTACTTACCAAACCATATTATAATTGAGAACCATGTTGATTTGAAAGATTCCTATATAGTACCTGTGGAGTTAGTAATGGACCTTATGGTCCCTCACGACCAACATTGTTGATAGTCCATTATCCAACACAACTAATGCTTTAACTTTCATTATTATATATTATTGCTTTTGTTGCTTTCCTTTTAATCATGGCTTTGTTTTTATGAGATTCCCATGTGATGTTATTATCTATGCATGGACGCCATCCTCATTACTACGAAATAGATAGGTTTTAGGAAAACTAATCATCACTATGATGAATTTCAATTTGTTTCAACAAAATATTTGGGAAAAAGTCCCTTAATTTTATTTTGTCCGTAGTCTTGGCTCTTGGGAGAATCTAAACTCCACCTATGAAGTCTCTTAATTTTATTTTGATGGATTTTACTATTTTATTTTGTCGCGTAAGATTCCATTTTATATGTTACTCTATCTTTCGGTTATCAATAGGGATTGGAATATATTGAGTCCAATTAGACTTTATTAGATTTGAGTTTCGCCTAATTTATTAAAAAAAATTGAGACATAAGTTTGACTCGTAATATATCATATAAACTTATTTTTTAAGTTTGAGACTGACATTGATAGAAGTCTAATACAACATGTTAACCTACTTAAAAACATATTTCATTTTTATATTTTTGAATAAGTAATCAAACATATTTTTAAGTAGATTAACGAGTTAATATGTCTATGAAATTAAGTTCTATTTTCACATTCAACATGACATTTTAAAGAATATGTCTTTATACACATCCTACTTCAATTCTATTTTATAATAATATATTTAAATATGTCAAAAAACTAAAGCATGCTAATATGTGTACATTACTAAAAGTTGAATATCTAACAAAAAGATCAAAGTTTAATTTGATAATAATAGTAGTATATATTATATTATTTGTATTTATTTAAATAGACTAGCTTAATAAGCCTAATAGACTTATTATGTGGTATGTATTATGACTTTTTTTATTATTAAATAGACTTTTTAGAAGCGTTGACCTTCTCTATTTAAAAGAAAAGCCTATAGACTGGTCTGACCTAATTTAGGTCGTAGGCTCTATTGGTCAATCTGACCTATTATCAATGTATAACATTTGCTGACACTTCTATAAAGAAAAATATATAGAAATTGAATTGAAATTTCGTCTCTAAACAACACTTACACCTCCTCTAAATTTTAAAATGCATTTGCCTCCACTGCATTCACTAAAAAAACATTTGTCAAACATATTTTTTCTGCCACAATTACTTCTTTATATGTGATTCACCAATAAGACACTAGAACACACATTTCAGTTATGTTATTAAAAAATAAAACCATACATTTCAAATTAAATATATCATATGTAAGATTGTACCTTTGCAAATAAAAATAAAAATTATAGTCGTGTCCCATAGTAAACAACATGAGAAGACATAAGTGTCATGAAAAAAATGTCTAACGCGGTTTTGTTAGTGAATGCAGGGGAAATAAATGTATTTTGAATATTATAAGGGGTGTTAGTGTTATTTGAATAGACCTTATTAAAGGTCAATGCAATTTCCAAAAAAAAAAAACATTAGTTAACACAAGTGTAAATGGAAGTTATTTTTTAAAAAAAAAATAAAAAAAAAATAGAGTAAATAACAATTTTATAGATGAGTTTAATTTTAACACACTGTCAGTATAAAATATTTTACACAGTAGATAAATCAATGAACAATTATATGTGATTTTATAAATATTGTTACACTCACTTGGAGTGCTTGAAGAGTCATAGAAATGAATGGCATCAAATGTCAATTTTATATGCTTGAAGTGTTGGGAAAATAACATGGTAGAGTGGATTAGGAGCTGTCAGAAAAAATATTTATTTATGTTTTTCCAAATAAATTATTGATACGTTGCTTTTTTTTTTTTTATGTTACATGTTTTGTGTGAAATACTATGTTAATTTTTTTTTTTATGTTATATGGTAAATTCCTTATCAATCTGATATGATTTTATTATTGCAATATCATAAAGTTATTTGTTATCTATTAAATCTATTATATAACCACAGTTTTGAAAATTGTGGTGGTTAAAACTGCCATAATATTCATATATCAATTTTCAAAAAAAAAAAAATTTTTTTGTTGTGTTCTAGGTCCAATTTGGGTCCAACCCGATCTAAGTCATATTTGAACATGACATATTCTCGAATTAGAGAATAACAACATAACGTAAGGGATCTAAAGTGAGATATCAATAGAACTCCCCTATACCTTTTCCCAAGGTTACTAAATGGCAATCATGACTTTCATTTCACAAACTCACACAATGACCAATTATCGTCCATCATCATGGACACACATATCAAATGGAGGTTTGTAAATCATGGATCATACAACTCATAATCCTACTACTACTAGTCTTCTTCTAGACACCCAAGAAGTTGTCCTATAATTGGACACCTAAGACATGTTAAAGATACATAATTTTGTAACCCTAAAAATATCTCACTATGAAACAAAAGTATACTAGAACATCATAATGTATGTAGCTACACCCCCATTGGGAACAATCATAGTCACCATCTCAATGCTACAACATTTCCACCTCTCTAATCACCAATTCATATCTATTATATAGATCACATTGCTTCAATTTTCTAACTTTTTTTCTTCTTTTATTGTGTTCTAGGTCAGACTTAGGACCAACCCAATCTAAGTCATATTTGAACATGATATATTCTCAAATTAAGGCATAACAACATAACCAAAGGGATATAAGGTCATTCATTTGTAATACTTCTAATGAGTATATTTCTTTAGTGATTGTATTTTAAATTGATGTGATTATTTGTTTCTAAGCACTTATTTTTGTATATTGTTACACTCGTTTGGAGTGCTTGAAGAGTCATAGAAATAAATGACATAAAATGTCAATTTTACATGCTTGAAGTGTTAAGAAAATAACATGATAGAGTGTATTAGGAGTTATCCGAATAAATATTTATTTATCTTTTTCCAAATGAATTATTGATACGTTGTTTTTTTTTTTTTTAATGTTACATGTTTTATGTGAAATACAATGTTAAATTTTTGGAATTCAAGGATTACGATAAATTCCTTATCAATCTGATATGATTTTATTATTGCAATGTCATAAAGTTACTTGTTATCGATTAAATCTATTATAAAACCACAATTTTGAAACTTTTTTATTTTGTAAAAAAATTGAAAATTGTGGTGGTTAAAACTGCCATAATATTCATATATCAATTTTCTAATCTTTTTTCCTTTGTTGTGTTCTAGGTCCATCTGAATATCACTTGCCTAATCTGCATATGAATATCCAAACATATTGATATAGCCTTTATCCCAATAAACATGTCTTTTCCCATGCTACCTTTTAATATATCTCAAGATCGGAACCACATCATTCCAATGGTTGTTATAAGGTGAATTTGGAAAATGGCTTACAATACATACAACAAACGCAATACTTAATTCAGTTTCCCAACTAATTTCATGTATCTTCCAAGGTTAAGATATGGTTCTCCCTTATTTCTCCAAAATTTCACATTAGATCCATAATTTACAATCAAGCATTCATGTCTCTACCAATAATTTCTTGTGACTAAACTATTTCAATCTTAAGAAAATTACAAACTTGATCTAAATCTTTGGAATAAAAATGGTCGAATAAATGTTGTTATAGATCTTTAACGCCCTCTTAAATAATTGTTTAAACATACACATCTAATGAATACAAAATGATATGCTTCAATCATGCCAAATTACAATCCAAATCAAACTCAAGGAAGGGAAATAGGTAAGTCAACAGAAGGACCTTAGCGGAAGAAAAAGTTGAAGTAAAATCTGAATCGCCATAAAATGTAGGCATATCTTTGAAACAAAATCTCCAAGATCACTGGGAACAGTCTTTGGAAATTTAACATGTCTACACTTATATGTAATGTAAAAATGCCAAAATTCGGTGCCAATATTTGACTATTAAGGTCGAAGGTTAGAGACAGATGTTACAAATAAAGTAATAGGTAGCATTTGAAGTGTAACATTTGTTGCAAACTCTGATGTCGTTGATGTTGTAAACAAATATATTTTCTCAAAGAAAGTAACATTTGTAGAGACATAAAAGCGCGATGTATTGATGGAAGATAAAATCGATACCCTTTTTGAATTCTAGAATACCCAAAAAACACACACTGAACACCTCATGCATAGAATTTTTCGTGACCCAGATAATGATCATGCACAAAACAAGTGTAGCCTAACACTTGAAGAGGTACATAGTATATGGGCTCTTTAGGAAACAAGAGAGAATATGGGATATCAGTATCCAAAACTGAGAATGACATACGGTTGATCGAATAATAGGTAGTGAGCACAACATCACCCAAAAATATTAAAGGTACAAGAGCATTGATCAATAAGGATCGAGCTATATCAATATAGATGACAACTTTTCCACTTAGCCACACCATTTTTTCTGGTGTCAATACACTACTAGACTGATGTACGATACCATGAGAAATCAAGAAGGAGTTGAAAGATGTAGAGAAATATTCTTTTGTATTGTCACTATGCAAAATATGAAATATTATTCCAAATTGAGTATTTAACTCTGAACAAAAAGTCTGAAATGCACCTCTGAATAATTCTAAACAATCCTTCAATAAAGTTATCCAAGTACATCACAAGAAATCATCGATAACAGTGACATAACACTAAAATCATCAAATAGAAGATACACTACTAAGATTCCAAATATCATAATGAACAATATCAAAGTAAAACTTGTATATTTTCTTAACACTAATAGGAAAAGACAACTTAACATGTTTGCCAAGACGAAATGACTCACAATTCATAGGCTTTAAATGTGAGAGTTGAGGAACTAACACCTTTAATTTATCCATACTTAGAAGACTTAAACGAATATGAATGATATGCAAAGATGCAAAAACACCACATATGGTGAATGAATCTAGTTAACCCGTTTAAGAATAAATTTATTATTTTTGTTATTAAAATGAACTTTTAAAATCTTCAAGTTGTACAACTTGTGTTATCACCGCTCAAATATTAAAAAGATGTCACATCTTTTTAACCATTTAAAAATAACTTTTTTGTATAATTATTTTTTAAAAAAAAGAGTTTTAAAAAAAATTATTTTTTTTAAAAAAGAGTTTTAAAAATAATACTTTATTGGTTATATATTTTTTTTAAAAAATAAATAAATCATTTAATAACCAAAACCATTTCAGCAACATGTAAATGTTTAGAATAGTACAAACTAATGCTTGCAAGTTGCAGGACCTTTTCAAAATAGCATAGCCACGCGTACTGTCATAGCTTTATGTCCAAACAGTTGTATTTCCATACAGCTAAGCATGTTTTCAAAAACAGCCTCATTCGTTTCAAAGTAAATCAAAACAAACCAAGTATCATTTCAATACAAAACAACATTATCTCAAAACAAAAGCAAACCTATTCAAATCTTCAATAAATCCTAAGGAAGTATAGAAGCAAGTATACTTATTTTAAAATGAAATAGAAGCAAATATAGAGAACATAACGACAAGCATGAAAGTGACTCATACCGAAAAGAAGAAGAAGAAGAAGAAAGTTGTGCATGATTGACGACAGTTAGCGGTAGTTACCGCCGGAAACGATGGTGATTTCGATTTTCTCTCATTTTCTATTCTTTGTATTTCTAAATATATATAATTTTTTAGGATGGAGTTGAGTTGTTGCTCCTTTTATGCTTAACTATTTTTGCTTCAGAATCTCTCTTTAAAAAAAAGAAATGTTTATTCTTTTTTTTTTCAAAAAAATAAAACTCTCTTCTTTTCATGTATTTTTTTTATCAGTCAAATTTTTTCAGATCCGTTTGCCTCTGCCTCTCCACTTTTTGAAATTTGATAGGGTGTATTTATAGATTTTTTTATCTGTTTAGTTGCTTTCTTGCTTGCCTTAGTCCTTCTCCATCAATTTCCTATTTGATGTTTCATTTTCTTTGCTCATCATCTGCATATTTGATGCCTTCAAAATTTTAGATTATTTTGCTTTTATCTAATGATTTGCTAAGCTTTTATTTGTCCTTTAATTTTTTTTTTAAAAACTCAAAAAATTGTCATTTAGTTTTTATCATGTGTGCAAAGGCTGACTAGTAAAAAAAAAGCTTTTTTGTTTCTCCAATTAGTTGCAAAGCAAAAGCTAGTGCCTCAACCATGACAATGTATCAAAAATAGAAAGGCAGCAATAAGGATAGCAACAAAACAAAGTCAAAGCAGGTTGGCTTAATTTGGTTTAAATTTGATTGTAATTGTAAATTAAAATTGTAATTTGATTTGATTTTAGAATTGTAATTAAATTGAAATTAAATTGAAATTGTAAATTTATGAGACATATTGAAATTATTTATTGTAATTATTTTTATTTCCTTTTTTAAATACATATTTCCTTTTTTGAGATTTATTTTCTTTTTTGATTTATTTTTAACAGAAATGGACAAAATTGGGGTACTACACATAGTATATGGGCTCTTTAGGAAACAAGAGAGAATATGGGATATCATTATCCAATATTGAGAATGACACACGGTTGATCGAATAATAAGTAGTGAGCACAACATCACCCAAAAATATTAAAGGTGCAGGAGCACTGATCAATAAGGATCGAGCTATATGAATATAGATGACAATTTTTCCACTTAGCCACAACATTTTTTCTGGTGTCAGTACAAAACTAGAATGATGTACGATACCATGAGAAATCAAGAAGGAGTTGAATGATGTAGAGAAGTATTCTTTTGTATTGTCACTATGCAAAATATGAAATATTATTCCAAATTGAGTATTTTTCTATGAACAAAAAGACTGAAATGCACCTCTGAATAACTCTAAATGATCCTTCAATAAAGTTATCCAAGTACATCACGAGAAATCACTGATAATAGTGACATAGCACTAGAATCATCAAATAGAAGACACACTACTAAGATTCCAAATATCATAATGAACAATATCAAAGTAAAACTTGTATATTTTCTTAACACTAATAGGAAAATACAGTTTAACATGTTTGCCAAGACGAAATGACTCACAATCTAGAGGCTTTAAATGTGAGAGTTGAGGAACTAACACCTTTAATTTATCCATACTTAGATGACTTAAACGAAGATGAATGATATGCAAAGATGCAAAAACACCACATATGGTGAATGAATCTACATGAAGGTAAAAAAACACAAGATGATTCATATCATATTTCAATAGTCTTTCCTGTACATCGTTTCTATATAATGAAATAGTATAAAGAAAATGTTATGGAGCAATTAAGGAAACATGTAAGTTTACTAATTAAAATCAAATTAAATGCATAACCAGTACAAGTATCACATAGTTCAATCATAAAGATGCTATAGGTGAAGCTTGAGCAACATCGGTACCTTGTGCCTTAGAACTAGGGATGGGAATAGGCTAGGCCGTCCGTAGGGGCCTATGGCCTGGCCTACTTATGGTCTGGCCTGGCCTGACCTATTTAATAAAAAGGCTAGGCTCATACTGTTTTTAAAGTCTATTTATTTAAATAGGTCAGGCTTAGACTTATAAAAAAGCCTATTAGGCCTGACAGGTCGGCCTATATATAATTATTATTTATTAATATTATTTTTTATTATTATATTAATAATATTATTTTCTATTTTAAATTCTATCAATTAGGCAATCACTTAGTAATCATTCCATATTCAGTAGTCTTTCTATATTCGGTAGCGGTTCTATATTTGGTAGTAGTTTCATATATGGTATTCGTTTAATTAGTCAATCACTCAGTAGTTGTTCCTTATTTGTTTAATAGGTAATAATGACTGCGTTTAAAAAGGCTTTGAAAAAGGCTTACAGGCCAGGCCAGACTATTAAAAAGGTCAGGCCAGGCCGGAAAAAAAAGCCTATGATAGGCCGTAGGTCAGGCTTAGACCGAAAAAATAAATCGTAGGCTAGGCTCATGCCTTTCAAAGTCTGGCATGGCCTGGCCTATTCCCACCCCTACTTAGAACCATGAACAAAGTTATTTTTGGATGTGACAAGTTAAAGATAAGAGAGAGATTGTCAAATACATGATAAGAAGCACCTGAATATAAAACTCATGATCCCATAGAGTGAGATAGACACACCATAGAATTACCGAAATAAGCCATGATGGCTTGTGATAGGATTTTTTTGGCAACTATCTATCAAGGAACCAAAATAACCGATGCAAACGATCATATAATAATTGTTTTAACCACAACAAGAGTTGTGCAGTAGCATAAACATACAATAGACCTAAAAGAGTTACCAAAGACAAAATAAACAACAACAACGAATTCTTTGAACGAGTTCACAACCATAAAAAAAATAAAAATAAAAACTTTGAAACACCATCCAAATGCGGACCCATAAACCTAAAAGGGTAAAAATAGTAAGAGAACATCCGAACGAATGTTAGATCCGGTGGCTTCCCGAATCTAGACGAGGTGAATAGATTTTGTACTAGAAATTTTATCAACGATTTTGATCAACAATTGTGCAAAATAAAACTTTTCAAGAATCAATACTCTAAATTAATTAATAATTGTTGAATTTAAAGGAGGGGGTAGGGGGAATACCATATTTTATCCTAATTCAATAACTTTGTACCCACATCGCATGTGACCTACATCCAGTACCCAAGATATTCAATTTTTATTTATTCTTCAAAAACCCCAAAACTTAATCAATTAAATTTGGCCAACACCTTCAATTTGATTAGCTAAATCCCAATTGATGAAACCCATTCTTTGAGCTTTCCATCTTCAATTCAATCTCCTCTAAAGTCTTGAATTCAATTGTGCTAGCTTTCCTTCAAACTTGAAGATCAGAAACTTAAATCCTAGAATTCCTTTCTAAGAGAAAAGAAATGAAATTACTTTCCTTCTTCAATTACAACCTTTAATCTCTCAATATTTACCCAAACTATGAACACTTAAGAACAAATCAATACACGCTAAGTTTTCAAATAATTCCAATCACACCAAAAGTTGACAATGATTTTCATTGTGTGTCAAATTAAAAGATAGGAAAAGAGTATTTATAGTGTTATCATGAAAAGTCACTTCTAATGTATCAAAAAGAAGAAAAAAAACACAATATGGTGATTCGAATTGACATAATTTTACGGATTTAATTTGGATCATTTGAATCATGGTATGCAAAGCATTGTTCAAAACTATTATGAGATCATTTTTTGAGATGGTGATTTGAATCAACATAAGAGTAATTCGAATCAATATTATTTTATTAAAATGATTTGAATCGTAGTATAGGTGATTCGAATCATGGTCTAGAAAGCTAACTTTTCAATACAATTTTTGACATTATTCATGATGCATGTTTTCCAAAGTATTTTTACATTATATGTATGTTCTTAAAAAAAACTTTTCAAAAACGTCTAAGGTGTGAAGGATTATTAAGATCACTTAGTTACATCAAACTAATCTAACTCCTAAATTTAACATCAATCAAAATAAACCATAAACTAAGACATATGAGACATACACTCACAATGAGCACACAAGAATAAAGGGCATCAAATGTGGAGGATAGAAAAGGCGTCGCAGTTGTGGAGACTAGCAAGTGGAGGGGCCTAAGGAAGATAGTGGCACATGTGTCTCTAATAGAAGCTACAGTCATGGACAAGCAATGAATCTAATGAGCGTCGCTTGTTAACACATTAATAAAGGTGACATAAACATGATATGTGGTCGTATGCGGTTAAAATAAGTTACAAAAGAGTAATTTGTAAACAAGGTAGTTAAACGGTGGTCGTCTCACAAGTATCTTTGATGCAATCAATACCAAAACAAAAGACACCAATACATAATTTATATTGGAGAGTTTTTGGATTCTTTGAGAAAGTTAAACAATCAATTAAAAACAACAAATTCATTTGCTTAGGGTTTCGACTTCCTACTCCAAATCAATCGCATATTTAGGAAGATATTCGTTTTTTATAATCCTAATCTTGTTTGATCATAAAATTAACAAAACAAGCGTTAGTTAATTTTATAAAGGTTATATTCAACAAAGTGCCAAAAGAAAGATTTGATGAATTATGTTATTAGAACAAGCGTTAGAGTAACATAATTCATTTAATTATCAAATTCAATCATAACAAAGCAAGTGCTCGTTTTATTCTGAACAATCACAAAGCAAAGAAAAAAATGATTTTCATACGATTAATCATTAATATAAAATAATAAATTTGCAAGTGATAAAAGATTGAAAAGAAAACACTTGAAATTCAACAAAGGGCCAAAAGAAATATTTGAACAATTATGTTATTAGAAACTCACAATAACATAATAAATTTAATTATCAAATTCAATAATAACAAAGCAAGTGCTCGTTTTATTCCAAATAATCACAAAGCAAAAGCAAATACAAAATATGATTTTCATACGATTAAATATCAATATAAAAGAACGGATTTGCAAGTAATAGAAAATTGAAAGAAAAAGACTTGAAATTATAAAATAAAATAAAATCACCATTAAATATTCAAACATCAAGATCGATCCTTATAAAAGTTCCCTAACCAATGGATTGATCAAGAGTTTTAGCCTTGCATGGAGGATTAAAGCACAAACAAAATTCTAGACCTAGGATTTGCAAAATATGACAAAAGGTTCCTCCAAAAGCTCTCATATAGTTATTTATAATAACCTAAAGTAACCTAAGGAGATCAACCCAAAATTTGTATCAAAGTGGGCTCTAAGGATGTTTAACAACCAATAATCACAAATCACATGACAAAGTTATTCAAATCCCATAATCAAATCATCAGCTTCATTAATCAGCCTTTTTGACCAACAGGACATCCAAAGTAGATGTTGGAAATGATGGAATGTAAATGGCATTGATGATGGCTTTATGGTTGTTAATTGAAAAATGAGAAGTCCCATATAGGAGGGAACACACTCATTTAAAGTCTTTATAAGGTGTTAGTTTCACACTTGGGTTGGACCCCAAGGGGCACCTCAATTTTGTAAAGGAGTGAGAACGCAAGTAAATGGACCACCACGCGCGCCGCTGCCCGCCCGTATATATATTTTTGTTGTAGATTGAATTTTTTTTTTCTAAATTGAAGTTGTTAATATTTTAAGTGTCACATACTAAATCACAAAAAAAATTACATTTGAAATATATATAATGTACTAAAAAAGCATCTCCACATTATGATATAAAATACTTTTTTTTAAATGTTAATTATGACTGAATTATATATTAATGATTTTTCAACAAAAATAATAATATTTTGATCGTTGCTATGCATCATTTTCTCTAATTTGTCCAAGACACAAAAATCCTAAGCACCGGTCCTGAAAGAAGGAAAATGTTCAATGTTTTATTTGTAGTGTTATGGTATAGGGCTTTATGGGGAATTCGTATATACAATACTAATTGAAAATTTGATTGTGGATCATGAAGTCTTATTTGAATATATAATAAAATATGTATCTTATGGGTTTAGTTTGTTGCACGAGTGGAGAGAAATTTTGTGTGGCATTTTTCGGATTGATCTTCGAACCAATTAATTAATTTGGACTTGCTAGTTTTAGTTGATTATGTTATAATGATTTAATGAGATTAAGTACTCCTTATACTTATTATTAATAAATTTTTCGCTTATAAAAAAATTATGAGTGATGATTATAAGAGTTAGCTTCACTACGATCGATATTAGTAAAAGCTTTTCACGATTCTCTATTTAAAAAATACATAATGTAAAATGGAGAAATTATATATTAAATTGAATAATTTAGCTCATAAAACAATAAAATATTTTAATATCAATTTAATTTGAGAAATGTATTTTAATTATAAAATTCTTCTGTTTTATAAACATTTGTACATGGTACATAAAAAATATATTGTTTTTACTGTTTTCCATATAAATCATTAAAAAAACATATGAGTTGTTCTTTAACCAAATAAATATATAATACTTTTTTCTGAACTATATATATATGCTAAAGAGAAGTGCTAGAAATACTGTACCTTACCCATACACGAATATTCATTTGTTTATTAGATAAAATCAATGTAAAAATTTTACCTTTAAATATATCTCATATAAAGTGATAAAATATATATAAATTTCACCTGAAATTCACCTATAAAAAAACAAATATTAGAATAAGCTTGGAAATACAGAATTTCTAGTGTGCTAATTCGAATGGCCTGTCATTGTCTTGTTTTGTTGTTGTTTTGTTGTTAATTTAACGATTCCTTGGTGTATTGAATGGGTGCTATGTTCTCTTAGTATAAATTAGACAACAACATGCATCATGTATGCAATGTCGTTTCCATGGTATACCAATCTCAAAGGGTAAGCATGCTGTCAAACTTTTTGGTGTTTTCCCTTTTTCGACAATGAAATGAATAATAACGACAATAAAGTATATCAAATATTACAAAATAGTTATATATGGAAAAGATATATAATAATTGTGTCGTCACAGTGATTAGTTTTTAATATTTTAAAATATTGTTACGCAAATTGTGCTAAACTTCTAATAAATCAATGCTAATTTTCGCTATAATAATTCTCTTTGTAGTCATTAATTACGCCGTTTTAATAGCCAAAATTAATAATTTTATTGAACAAATTAATTCTGAAAATGTTAAAAATAAATAAATGTTTAATAATTCATTAATTAAATTAAATTCAACATAAAATATTATAATTAATATGATATTTATTATAACAATGGAAAAATAAGTTGCCTCACTTCCACTCTTGTTCTTCTTCCTCCTTAATGGAGGTGGTTTAGAGCTATTTTTAAACACAAAATCACTCATATAATTTTTTTTCATCAAACTAAGTGGTCTTCATGTATATTTAGTTTTCTTCAACTTTTTGTTTGTGATTTCTTCGTCTGAACACAACAATGTTTAGTTTGTTGTCTTAGTTCAATGTTGTTTAGTTTTTTTGTCTTGACGTAGTGTTCGTTTTTTTCAAATTAACAAGTCAATTTTGATCTAATGCATATTCAATCAATGATTTTGGCGTCATCAACATTAAAGTTTAAGAGGCATAGGTATTCTCAATATTTTAATTTTATCATATTGGTATGCTTTGTCACATTTGTACGCATTTTTTATTTTGTTTTATGCTATTAACTTAAGTGTTATGAATCACTCATTAGTTTGTTTACTAATACATCTAATCACAAAGTTGTTATTTTGTTGGTTGATTTATTGACAAATTTTAAGTATGTCACCGAATTCAATGCAATTATTAACTCTTATGTTTAATTTGTTCTCTACCATGATACAATCAGTTTCAACGTGTAACTTATGTTCGGTGAACTACATGTCCTGCTTGATAGGGTTTTTTTGAGCACGAAATCAATCCTCCAAACCTTCCTGAGCTCTCTTGCTTGTTTCAAATGCAGAAGAAAGCTCGTTATCTCAACATTTCTGGTTTCGATGCCACCAAATCATCCAAAACCCAATTTATGTATGAGTCATTATGTTGTTGTTGCATGTGGTGGTTATTTTTAACATTATAATGCATATGGTGTTGGATCTTTTGTTTGAGGTGTATTGTTGTAAATCTTAAATAAAAAGATGATGAAATTGATGATGATAAAAATTGCACAAATAAATTCTAGAGCGTGTGTATCACACTAAAGTTTAGATTTAATCCACTCCCACCAATCTATATATATTAGATGCAAATGGGTTAACCAGTGAATCCCCTTCAAAATAAAATTCTTTCATTTACTCTCGTGCACTAGAGAAAGAAAAAATGACTTACAAATATTTTTAACAAAAATTTGACTCATGTAAACATTAAATTTATCTTCTCCTTGTGTATCTATTTATAATGAAACTCATAACAGATGCATTAAATTCAAGAATTGCAAATATTTGATCAAATGATACATTAAGTTATTTAATTTGGCTACATTAATATAGCTATTAGACAATTCCAAATATATTTTGAAATTTCTCCTCACAATCCCCCACCATTTTCAAAATATATCTAAATCCCTTAGTTCAAAAATCTCATGGTTTCATATAAAGGTTTCTTACGATTTGAACCATCACTTAGTAAGTTATGTATTCACTCATCCTCGAATAGATTGGTAGGCAAGCTTTAAATCAACTATTCATTAAAATAGGTGTGTATAACTCAGACATGAAATCTTGGTACTATTAATCGAATGATAAAGATGACACATTTGATAAAGAATTGTGTCTCATATCATTTTCATGACAATTTAAGTGTCAAACCCTTAAACTATATGAAGCGGCCCCATTTATTCTCATATAGGTGGACTAGATAAAAAAATGTTGACATAATTATGTAAGATTTATAGGTCACATATGTAATTAATTAATAAAGTGTGTTAGGGTCATTATATAATTAGCCAATAAGCTAGGGGTCAAATAATATATAATAGTTTATGGCTAAAGAGCATAATAGTTATGAAAAATTAATAGTGTAGATACTAGGCAATTTCTAATTTAATGAGGGGCTAAATTGGAAATACTGCAATTTGGGATATAACTAATAATAGTTATATATAGGGGTAATGGTCCCCAAGGCAAACACAAATAGACTATTCAGTTTCACAAAACTCTCTGGTTCTCTCTATCCCCATCAAGAGAGCAAGGTCTGCAGGGTGTTTTGCTGAGGAAGATCACCCAACCCATTGGCTCTATCATCATCATCCCAAGATTTCATCAATGGCAATTCCCACAGGTACGCTTCCGCCTTTGGTTATTCATCATGTAATTGGCATGGATTGTTAAGCACAACGTTATAGGGTTTTCCAACAATTGGTATCAGAGCCTACCATGTTTAATTCATGATGAAATTCAGTTATTGTCTTTGTTTTAGGATTCAATTTGGGAATTTTGACATGATTGAAAAATTAGGGTTTGTAATTTGGGAATTTTGACATGATTGAAAAAAATTAGGGTTTGTAATTTGGAAAATAAAAAATCATCACAATTCCAAAGCAATATCATGCTATCTTAATGCATATAACAGTGTAAATGAATAAGATATAATCTACTGTTAAGAAACTGCCAAAATTTTGAGAATGCTTGCTAGATTGGATTAAATATTTGGAATAAAAAAGTAGCAGTCTCCATTAACGTACTTCAGTACAGTCGCTTCTTTCCAAGAGCCAACATTGTAAACCTCAACAATATCGTTAACTTTCCAATTCCCAATATTTGTAATAGCAGGAGGGCATGGTCTGATGGCTTTCCTTGAAACTTTATTACTTTTTTTTCTTTTCCTATGTCGTCATATTGAACCTTGTAATTATTTTTAAGATTTCAATAATGAATGTTTGCCACTTGCCACTTTTAATATTTCCTACTGTCCCCTCATTTTTTGATAATTATAATTTTTTTTATAAAACAATAATTATCAAATACTAATAAAACACAATTTATATTAGTGGACAATATTTTTTTTTTTGAAATATTGTTTTATTTGGATATAATATATATATATATATATGTTCAAGTCAAGTTTGACATTTTGAATGAGTTAATTGAAACTTGACGTCGCCAAAGTGACCTCTCTTGTCTAAATTGCTCGTGAAGAGTGTCAAATGGGTGTGTATATGTTTATTCATGCGGGTATTGACCGGCCCAAAGGAAGGTTAATATTTGGCAGAATTACATGTACACATGCAATGATAAATGTGTGACAATTATTTGGTATACATGTGAGCAGTAAATCAGCCCAAAGGAAGGTTTATTGTTTGACATGTCTTATTGTCAATAGTTGATCGTTGCAACAAGAGTACCACTAGCAGTTGGTGTTACTGTCCAAAGACTTGACACCAATGGTGCACTGGGTATCTTGAGATGGGTTAAATTCCATGATTTGAACATATGTATTTATTTATTGATTTATTTTCTTATAATGTGAGTTTCTAAGTTTCGTTCTTTATTTAATTCACATCATCTATTGCTTCCATATCTGCAAATTTGAGTTCTATTCCTGTCCTTAATGGAACAAATTTTAAGGAATGGGAAGAGAACATTCTGATTGTTCTTGGCTGCATGGATCTAGACCTTGCATTAAGAATTGATCGACCCCCTACTCCTAAGGACTCTAGTTCTTCTGCGGAAAAATTAGAGTATGAGAAATGGGATCGCTCAAATCGCATAAGTCTTATGATCATAAAGTGTGGCATTCCTGAGGTCTTTAGAGGTGCTGTCTCGGATGAGATAGTTACAGCTAAAAATTTCCTTACTGAGATGGAAAAATGCTTTGAAAAAAGTGATAAGGCTGAAACAAGTTCTTTGCTTCAGAATTTAATTTCCATGAAGTATCAAGGCAAGGGAAATATAAGAGAGCACATTATGATGATGTCCAACATTGTTTCTAAGCTTAAAGGACTAAAGCTTGAGTTGTCAGATGACTTACTCATTCATTTAGTATTGTTGTCTCTTCCTGCGCAATTTAGTCAGTTTAAGGTGACTTATAATTGTCAAAAGGAGAAATGGACTCTTAATGAGCTCATTTCATTATGTGTGCAAGAAGAGGACAGGCTAAAGCAAGATAGGACTGAAAGTGCTCACTTTACTAGCATCTCTAAAGACAAGGGCAAAAGGAAAAGAATTGAGGAGCCCAAGAACAAAGCTGCTGCTAAGGGTTCAGAACAAAAGAAGCAGACTGAGGATAACAACTGCTTCTTCTGTAGAAGTCCTGGACACGTGAAGAAGGATTGTGCCAAATATCACGCTTGGCGTGTTAAGAAAGGTATGATTCTGTCTTTGGTCTGTTCTGAGGTTAATTTAGCTTCAGTACCTGGAAACACTTGGTGGCTAGACTCTGGTGCAACTACTAACATCAGTGTTTCAATGCAGGGTTGCCTGAACTTCCGAAAGCCTAGTGATACTGAAAAATGCATCTATGTAGGAGATGGGAAGAAGGTAGAAGTTGAAGCCATAGGAAAATTTAGATTATTATTAAGTTCCGGTCATTATTTGGATTTAGAAGACACTTTTGTTGTACCATCATTTAGACGGAATTTGGTCTCTATTTCTTATTTGGACAAATCAGGATATTATTGTTCATTCGGGAATAAAGAATTTACTCTGTCTTTAAATTCAAATGTTGTTGGAACCAGGTTACTTTCTGGTTATGATAGTCTTTATTTGTTGGAAACTGTGGCTAACTATAATGAAACCTTGAATGTGGAATCACGTGGTACTAAGCGAAAAATTGACAATTTCAATTCAGGAGTGCTTTGGCACAGGCGTCTAGGTCACATCTCCAGAAACAGAGTTGAACGACTTGTGTCAGATGGAATTTTAGATTCCATTGACTTCACAGACTTTAACGTTTGTGTAGCATGCATTAAAGGAAAACAGACTAAAGATAAGAAATTAGGCGCATATAGAGCTACAAACGTCTTAGAATTGATACACACGGACATCTGTGGGCCATTTCCAACTCCTTCTTAGAATGGTCAACAATATTTTATATCATTCATAGACGATTATTCTAGATATGCCTACCTTTACCTAATTCACGAAAAGTCCCAATCAATAGACGTGTTCAAATCCTTTAAGGCAGAAGTTGAGAATCAACTTAATAAAAGAATTAAAAAGGTCAAATCTGATCGTGGTGGTGAATACTACGGCAGATATGACGGTTCAGGTGAACAACGTACGGGACCATTTGCCAAATACCTAGAGGAACGTGGAAACGTCCCACAATACACTATGCTGGGGTCACCCAGCATGAATGGTGTAGCTGAAAGACGAAACAGGACTCTTAAGGATATGGTAAGGAGTATGATTTGTCATTCCACCTTACCAGAGTCACTCTGGGGAGAGGCATTAAAAATAGCAGCATACATTCTTAATAGAGTACCAACTAAGGCAACAGCTAAAACACCTTATGAGCTTTGGATTGGGCGTAAGCCTAGTCTGAAGCACCTTCATGTTTGGGGATGCCCAGCTGAGGCAAGACCTTATAGGCCGAATGAAAAGAAATTTGAACCCCGAACAATTAGCAGCTATTTTATAGGGTACTCAGAAAAATCAAGGGGCTATAAATTTTATGATCCTAATTTGAGAACAATTTTTGAGACGGGAACGGCGACGTTCTTTGAGGATATTGAGTTTGGAGGGAAGATTAAGGTTAAAGATTTTGTCTTTGAGGAAGAATCGGTAACAATTCCAGAACTGATTCTTCCACCAGTTGACTTTCCCATTATTGAACAAACTCAAGATGATCTGGTTGTTCAGGAAGAACAAAATCCAGATCAAATTCAAGATCCTCAAGAACAATTGCCTCAAGAGCCAGCTCCATTGCGGAGATCCACTAGAGAAAGAAAAAAAGCTATTTCAGATGATTATGTAGTATTTATCAATGAGGTAGAGGAAAATGTTGGCATGACGGAAGACGACCCGATCAACTTTCGTCAAGCCATGCAAGATTCCCATTCAGATAAGTGGATCGAAGCAATGAATGAGGAATATAAGTCTATGCAAGACAATTCAGTTTGGGAACTTATCCCATTACCTGAAGGAGTGAAACCCATTGGTTGCAAATGGATTTTTAAAACCAAGAAGGATTCCAATGGTAATGTGGAGAGATATAAGGCACGTCTTGTAGCTAAGGGCTATACTCAAAAGGAAGGGATTGATTATAAAGAGACTTTCTCTCCGGTTTCATCGAAGGACTCTTTAAGAATAATCATGGCTCTCGTTGCTCACTTTGATTTGGAGCTTCATCAAATGGATGTAAAGACAGCGTTTCTCAATGGCGACATTGATGAGACGATCTATATGGTGCAGCCAGAAAACTTTGTGTTGGGAGACCCAAAGAATATGGTGTGCAAACTAAGAAAATCCATTTATGGGCTAAAACAAGCTTCTCGTAAATGGTACCATAAATTTCATCAAGTAATTCTCTCATTTGGTTTTGAGATGAATACAGTTGATGATTGTGTGTATCATAAGTTCAGTGGGAGCAGACATATTTTCCTGGCCTTATGCTTCAGCTGTAGGGAGTCTTATGTATGCCCAAGTATGTACGTGTCCAGACATAGCGTTCATAGTAGGGATTTTAGGCAGATATTTAAGCAATCCAGGTCTTGACCATTGGAAAGCAGCCAAGAGGGTCATGAGATATTTAAAGAGAACAAGAAACTACATGCTCACATATAAGAGGTCAGACCAGTTAGAGATCACTGGGTACTCTGACTCAGATTTTGCGGGATGCCAAGACAGCTTAAGATCAACTTCAGGCTATGTCTTTCTGTTAGCTGGTGGAGCAGTTTCTTGGCGTAGTGCCAAGCAAGGTCTTACTGCTTCATCAACCATGGCAGCGGAATTCATAGCAATTCATGAGGCATCTGACCAGGACATTTGGTTGAGAAATTTTGTCACGGGGCTGCAAATAGTTGTAGGGATTGAAAGACCACTCAAGTTGTATTGTGACAATAGATCAGCAGTCCTATATTCTAACAATAATAGGATCTCAACCAAGTCAAAACACATTGACATTAAGTTCCTAGTTGTTAAAGAGAAGGTACAAAGTAGACATATATCCATAGAACACTTAACGACAAACTCCATGATTGCATATCCGCTCACTAAAGGTCTACCACCCAAGGTCTTTCATGAGCATACTGCTCACATGGGTGTGCTACAGTTTGAGGAATCTTGATTTTAGTGGGAGTTTCGTCCATTATGCAATTTATGTTCTATGTTTAATTGCAAAGCACAAATACATTGTATTTGAACTTTCTGATTAGAAATAAAGTTTAAAATATTTAGTTTTTGGTTACTTTGTACATTTAAGTTATGGTATGATCTCATTCGGTAAAGTAGGACCAGTTGAAAATTGACATGCATTGACCAACTTCATGTAATTTTCATGCTACACTTTTCATAATGGGTCTATGTCATTTAGTTGTGTCAGTACGGGTGATCATTGATGGGTTTAGTTATGCTTATTATGACGAAAGCCTCTTTGGTTCCATGTGCTGATATGATTAATGGACGGGACAATTTGGATTATACTCAAGGTAATTATAATGACATTTTTTGACGTCATAAAGTCTAACACACTCTTAAGGATACATGTGTGACCAGTGGGAGATTGTAAGATTTATAGGTCACATATGTAATTAATTAATAAAGTGTGTTAGGGTCATTATATAATTAGCCAATAAGCTAGTGGTCAAATAATATATAATAGTTTATGGCTAAAGAGCATAATAGTTATGAAAAATTAATAGTGTAGATACCAGGCAATTTCTAATTTAATGAGGGGCTGAATTGGAAATACTGCAATTTGGGATATAACTAATAATAGTTATATATAGGGGTAATGGTCCCCAAGGCAAACACAACAAGACTATTCAGTTTCACAAAACTCTCTAGTTCTCTCTATCCCCATCAAGAGAGCAAGGTCTGCAGGGTGTTTTGTTGAGGAAGATCACCCAACCCATTGGCTCTATCATCATCATCCCAAGATTTCATCAATGGCAATTCCCACAGGTACGCTTCCGCCTTTGGTTATTCATCATGTAATTGGCATGGATTGTTAAGCACAACGTTATAGGGTTTTCCAACAAATTATACATTTTAGCAAACATATGTTATATGTCCATTAAGAGGAGACTTTATCCTACCTCTTTTATGTTTTAGTGCAAGTACTTTTACCCCTTAGGATGTATCTATTATAAATATATGTTATATTTGATTTTGGTGTAGTGGTAATTTTAATTTTTAGATATATTAAAAGTACTCGGTTTGAATTTTAATATTTACAATTTTGTCAAACAAACTACTATATTTACAATTTGACATTATTAGTGAGACAATTGTTATATATATCATAGATAAACTATCTTTGTTACCACTAAGTCACCGCACAGCTTGACATTATTAGCTAAACAGCTATTATATATATCATAGATAAATATTACTGTAAGTATATCTATTTTTATTAAAGAAAAACTTTTTGGGGTAACTACGGCTTCCCCTTATCATAACTACATGCATCATAAGTCAAACATATGAATGCTAATAAAATCACATACTTGTTAGTATCAAAATACGAACTCGTTGTAGCATTACAATTATGAGTATTCAATAAAATTTTAGAAATTTAGAACCATAAAAATTTTATGATCTACAATCATGGTAATTAACATGTACACCACTTTCATTTCCAAAATTAAAATATTCAATATAATTTCTACAACATATTATCATTTCAATTTTTGTGTTTCTTTTTGTCAACAATTTCAAAATATAAAATTTAAAATCAAAATATTAACCAAGAATAAACTCATATAATGCCCCTAATAAAAATCAACACATTTACTGATTATCAAACTCTTAGAATGCCCCTAAAAAAAAGTAACAAATTATAATGCATATGGTTATATGTATTATAATATTTAACTTGAATAGAGTATGCAGCACCTTATTTTT
>JBBPBR010000006.1:37501446-37511927 GCA_037974775.1 Cicer pinnatifidum
AAAGTTACTTTCAATTATTAAAATCTATTATCTATTTTATATGTTTTTTTGACAAACTCTTGATGAAATATATTCAATAAATTTTTTTTTTACAACAACTTCTCATGATCGCAATTAAAATATCATACTAATAAAACAAATAAATTTAGACTACGCTACAATATAATTCAACATTAATATTTTTTTTAAAATAAAAAATATTAAATAATCAATCATATTTTTAAATTTTTACATCTTATTTTTGGGTTTGTATTTTACATTTTATTTCATCAAATAAATACAAGTACCATTATATGTTGAAAAATAAATTAACAATTAAAGTACAATTAGTCAAACAATTATCCTATATAATAAATTATCATACGAATTTTACAATGATTGTCATAGACATGATTTTCTCTCATTTTAATTTTTCTAATCATATTCAATTATTACAAATCAATAAAGTAATATTATAAGATAACTATATTTATAATAAATAAAAAATTACTTATAAAACTTATAAAATTAATTAATTAATATATGCGCAGCGCGCGGGCCATAGTCTAGTTTGAAGTTAAAACACCCCCATTGGGAGCCCATCACCATCCACCGCAAATCATTAATTTTTTTTGTTGTCTAGATCCACCTCATATTAAGTATTTTCTTAAAAGAAATTTGCAAAAGGGAGAATGGAAAAATAATCACACATAATTAACAACTAAAATATTGATTGTAATTTTTAATTATTCATTATTACTTAAAATAATTATTTCAAAAGTACTTTAATACCTTTAAATTATTGTATATTAGATAAAAACTTTAAAGATGATATCTTATCTGTCTTTTTTTTTCCTATTTGGTTTATACTTTGGGACATCATCTCTACATCATAAAAAAAATTGGTGAAAACAAGACTTCATGTTTATTTAAATTTTTTGGAACATGTAGTTTTATTTTTATTTTTTGGGTATTGGTACTGTGAAAAAATAATTAAATATAAAAAATGGTATAACATTAAATAATTGAACGTTAAATATCATGTGTCTAACAAAATTCTGAAATACCGAAGTGCTCACATTAGCCAATTCGTACATCCATGATCACGCGAGTTAAATCTCTACATATTTAGGAATAATGGTGAGAAGAGAATATATTTTTAAAATATGGATAGTAAAAAATACTACCTTAATTTTTGTAAAATGTTTTTTCAGCCATTACCTTCGTTTCTACATAAGACTAATGGTTAATTCGTATAAATTAAGAAAGTTTGTAAGATTTATTTAGTAGTATTAAATTTATTAATAATTTTTCAAATTTATCCTTAAAAGAGAGAGCAAAAGTTTTTTTGTTTTTTTTTTCTATTCAGTTTTCAATTCTCAAAAGATATAAAGTTTATCTTCCTCATTACAATATTTATTTTTACTAAAAATTTAAAAAATAAATAAGAGTGTTTCCGTAATAATAATTAATGCAATAAAAATTTAGAGAAATTCTTCTTAAAAGAGACATGCCCCGGCCAAAGTTACCACTATGCATCTCCGGCCACTTACATGGAGATCGTTACAAAATTGTAATCTAAAACACAAGTTTTATTAGTACATCACTTTGATAAATGGTACACGGTGAATTAACACTTGAAAATCAATCAAAACACAAACAACTATCCTTGTTATAATGAGTGAATGAATAATCAGTGTCAGTTTAATAAAAACTAAAAACAAATGTAAATTTAATTTTGAGGCCCTTATATTCGCATTCCCTTTTTTTTTTTTTTTAACTAAAATTACTTAATTCACTATCCACTCATTAGAAGGAGCATTTTGAGCTTCTACTTCCAACATATATCGTCAGTATTCATTGGAGTTTTTAGGTGATTTTCAATGCTTGTACACTTCCAACATGTGCCTATCAAAGTGATCTATTGTAGAAATTGATCCTAAAACACCATAAAAAATTTTAGTTTCTAACAGATACAAAGAAATATATTTAAGAACCAAACGCTACCTATCAGAAGCTTTGAGTGATAGTAGACCATCCTACTAAGCAAGCAATTTCATTGAAGAGCAAAACATTTCTCGTTTCTTCTCTTTTTATCTTTCAGAATGTATGGGATGAGGGTCATAAGAACTTAAACATGGAGGAGGAAATGAAGAAGGAAACACAATGGCAAGAAATAGTAGCTAGGTAAAATGACCCAAAAGAAGAAGAAAAAAAAGTATAGAACAACAAACTACTCTTGAAGGATCCAAACAAGTATCAACTCCAAGTCAAAGCAAAAAGCTCATCATGAACAACAGGAAAAATTGAGCAGATTTTTCTTTGATCCTGCCCCATTAACCAGGCTTACTCGATTCACAGACAATTCAGCCTTATAAGAATCAGAGTTTAAGACTTTGCGGCTGATGTTATTGTAAATTTCGCGGATAACAATCTCAAAAGCCGTTTGAACATTGGTAGATTCGAGTGCTGATGTCTCCATAAAGAACAAACCTTCTTCTTCTGCAAGAGTTTTTCCCTCCTCTGTGCTCACTTCTCTGATATTCTCCAAATCGCACTTATTTCCCACCAACATGGTTGCTACGGTGCTATCATTTTGAGCTGCAATTAATGCAAGAATCAAACTTTCTGTTACGAAATTGTATAAAATAGCAAATCTCTGATATGAATCAAGAGCTTTAATACATGTCATTAGTGAAATGTGGGAAGGTAAACAAGGCAAGTTTTAAAACCAAGACTCTTTGCAGTCACCAAGCCTGTGGACACTACATCAGCAGATATCCGTTGTTGGTCGAAGATTTGAAGGCTTGTATTTTGACATTGCAAAATCAAATTTAAAATATAACTTGAAATCAATGTTGTCAATTGCACATTGCGGAAAATAGCCGTTTGTTCAAATTCTACAATGCTATAATGCTATAGCGCCGCAATAATGGCTATTTGATAACACTTTGTACTAAATAATTTATCGCAGAGACCAATTTGTTAAAAGTCTGCTATACTATAGTGCTATAGCGGCTATTTGAAAACACTCCTTGAAATGCAAGCCGTTTTAATCTGCAATTCTTCACCCAAAAATGGAGATCCGTGGCTGTTGCAGAAATCCACTTCCCTATCAAATAACTTGGGTACTCGAGGTTTTATCATCAATTTAGATTGTCAATAATGTAAAATTCATCACTTAGGTCCTCCAAATATTTGTAACATCAATTTACTCCATCAATAATGAAAAGCCTGATCATTTTAGTCCATCTATCATAAAAAATATAATAGGGGCTCAATTATACTCATTTCTCTAAAGTCCAACAAAAAAGGATTAGGTGATAACGCTATGCATAATGGAGAGATTCAATTTATAGAACAAAGAGGAAATTGTACTGACAAATTTAAGATATGCCTAAATGACACATGTAATTTAAACAGACCTATAGAGAAGATTAGTACAATTTCTCTAACATGTAAGGGAGATGAGGTAAGTGTATTAGTATACTTTAGGAGAGGTGAGTGTAATTTATCATAACATAAATGTTTTGAGAACTAAAGTAATGAGAGTTGTATCAGGATAAAAATAATATGCTAAATTTTGTGCTATGACAAATCTATATATAATAAGGTATATTCTGAATTCTGACAGTGACACCTGTCATTAAGTCTGGAAGCTGAAAAATGGTTTCAGTCAAAAAGAGACTTAGAAAATACAATCATCAAGTAAAGTGTCAGATAAATATAACATGAGATAAAGCAAATGGAAGTTTATTTAACTAGTTCATATTGTTAATAGTTTAGAATATGGACAGAGCATTCCATCTTCACGATTCACAATACAGTCAGTCAGGAACTAATTATGGTGGTAGCATTATTTAATCATAAAATATAGCTCATCTTGTTAAAAATATATTGCTACTTCTCTAGAAGAATATGCCATATTGTTAGATTTGAGAAATCCACATAAATCTCTCGTCTACCACCACAACAATGACAATTAGGAAACAGGTGTCGATGATCTAAGGGAGCCACACATCTAGTAAAAACAGGGGTCGTGCAATTTTTATCAAATATAATAAATTGTGTCCATTTTTAATGATTTCCAAATTTTAGGCCACTAATGATGAAATTCCCATTCATATCCTGAAGGAAACAAAACCAGGTACATATCCTTCCGATTCTAAATGAATATATCCTAATCAAATAAAAAAATGTAGATCAGCCCAATATCGGGAAAGAATAATGTTTGTATACGCACTACATTATTACAAGGTATTTGGAATAGCTAATTTAAAATTCTTCAGATAGTGCAACAACTTTAAAATTTTAGAGGAAGAGTTTTGTCACTCATTGCAATTTAGCATGCGGAGAATACTAGGTTTACATTCGAAAAAATAGTTTAAGAATCATGCACTTTTAGTATAACTTTTTCACACAAAAATTTAATAATATCTCACCATAATGTCATATTATGATTCTAATGTGCTGTGTAAAACAACCATAATGCATCATGACAATTAAACTCATGTCATATTATAGTATTGTATTTTAAAATATTTGTACAAATATATTAATTTAGTAGTTTAAAATTATTTTACATTGTCAATCATAATAATTAAGGAGTTAATTGGTATACAAGGTAAGTGTAACAAGCTTATACATTGGCGAACAATCACAAATCATCTTATATGTGATTGATATGATATTTAAGATCAAAGTCAACATTTTTAATGATGTGGCAATTTATAATTGATTGATAAAATAAAAAAAATTATCCGAATAGTGTTACTTTTTAAACTTATTAATATATTGATAGTGCATCAAAACTACACTCAACAATTAATTCCTTATAAAATAGAATAATTTCCAAACTACATTTTATGTTCACAGTCATCATATGATACCTCATATAATCCCCCCTCTTTGATGGTAAAAGTGGCAAGTTCTAAAGTGGACTAAACTCTAACAACAACTAATGCCGCTCAAAAGTAGAAGATTACAATCCCCATTGTTGTAATGTCTAAGACAGTGACCTAACTGGTGTCAATTTGACAAACACAAGAGATAACAAATATACAAGCCTCAAAACTCAACTCATTTGTTTTCCTTTAATTTTGTCAAATTGACACCATTCAAATCAGCACCACGGTCACGAGGACGAAGAGAATCATGACCTTCTAATTCTAGAGAGTAACCTCATTCGTCATTAGTGTTTTGAACTATTTTCAAACACCAACCACCTGTCAAGCGGGCCATCCTAGAACTTGCCTTCAAAATTCACCAATTGAATAAGGGATTAAATTAATAAGTTGCTTAATCAAACGTCACTCCACATAGTCTACTCTCATGAAAAATGAATCAATCTCCAAGAGCAAGAATCTAGAACATGAATACAAATTTGTTTCCAAAAACAAACTAAAAAATCACATAAACATAAATATATGAAAGACATTAATCCCTAAAGAAGAAAAACAAAAATCATAACCAAAAAAAGAAAGTAAGAATAGTAAATACTCACTAGTAAGTTCATCAAGCCACCTCTTGATACTATCAAAAGTACCTCTCCTACTAATATCATAAACAACAAGAGCACCAACAGCACCTCTATAGTAAGCAGAAGTAACAGCTCTGAAACGCTCTTGACCAGCAGTATCCCAGATCTGCGCCTTCACTTCTTTACCGTCGATTTCCACCATTTGCGTCTGAAATTCAACACCGATTGTTGCTTTTGAATTCGAGTCGAATTCGTTTCGTGCGAATCGTGAAAGTAGGTTAGATTTTCCTACTGCTGAGTCGCCGATTAACACGATCTTGAACAAGTACTCTTCACCTCCTTCACCGTTTTCGTCCATTTCGTTTTTTGAATGGTGAAGTTGGTGTCACGTTTGGAAAGAAATGACAATGAAGAGTTTTGTGTGGATGGAATGAATTAAGTAGAAGAACGTGAAGGCAATTATGTTTTTGTGTATAAGAAGTGTTTTTGGAGTTTTTTTTAATTTATTTTAAAAATTGATGATAATGAGTTTTTTGAGAATGGTGCGTGATTAGTGGCGGGTTTACTGTGATCTTTGGTGGATTTTTGCTTCCAATTCGTGTTTGTGTCTTTAGAAGACCTTTTTGACTTGCTTTTTCACGACTTTTGATTCCGTTTTTGGTTTCATTTATTTCAGAGGAAAATAAAAATAAAGGAAATACCGACTAGAGACTAGAGTTTTTGGAGTAATTGTTAATAGATAAAAAGAAAAATAACTCTTTAAAAGTTGTTTTGAAATTTGAAAAAGTGACTTTTTTTTTATTTAAGTTTTTTTTTCTCTTTTAATTTATTAACTACTTATTAGCCTAATCCCTAATTTAATAATTAAAATATGAAATACATTTTTTTTCTATTTTTTCTCTCTTGTAAATAGATATATAAGTATGTAGAGATTCTCAATTCCTCATGAAATTTATTTTTGCGATTCAATTGAAATAGAGGGACCAAAACTGCAATTAAATCTTTTTAATATTTTGTGAGATAATTTTTTAAAAATTTAAAGTTGAAATATAATTACAAATATTTCAATTCAGTATGAACTAAAACGATTTACTCAATAACTTTATGAAATAAAATCGCATTTTTTATTTTATATAAACTAAAATTAAAATGTTAAAATTTTATAGACTAAACATACTCCCTCACCTTAAATTGTTTAACTATTTAAATTAAATATCTTTTAAGCTAGAGAATAATAAAAATAAACAAACAACTCAAACTTTATTTTTAAAGTAGTTACTTTTAGCTTCAATTTTAAAGTACGTTATCACACCCAAAAAGGCTAGACCATTGATCACTAAGATTAACAAATATAAATTGTTTGCTCCTTACTCTCTCTTTTGGCTAAAATATACTTTCACTTCTTTATCTTTTTCTCATGTAATATATCATTTTTGGTCTTTCATATTATATAATATTCATTTCACAAAATCCCCTTAACAAAAACTCCTACCATTCCCATTATTTCCCAATCAACCAAAAAATCAAGACAAAAGGGTAAACATTACACCAATTTTGTATAAATACAACTGTTAATTTAAAGAACTTATCACAAGGAGGATAAAAATATCGCACAAAATTAAAGGCTATATACTATCTTTGTTTTTAAGTATAAGATTCTCTTGACAAAATTTCTTATCATTTTTCAAATTTGAAATATATTAATTATTATTTAAATTTTAAAATTTCTTATTATTTATTCGACAACTAACAATAATTAATAAAATAAAAAACTTTAATTATTTATTTCTCTTTAACGGTAAATTTGTAAAAATGACATTAATAGTTAATAAAATTAACAATTTTTTAATTCCCATGATTTTCTACGTGAGATCTAATATTTAAAAAAATATATCTGATCAATTATTTCTCTCTCAAATACTAAAATCTGATTTTTCCTTCGCACAATTTTTTAAATATATGAATTTTTTTATTTGAAATTTGCTCCTAATTTTTCTTATCCGTTTCTCATGATGCTGCCACTAATTTTTCTTCTTCCACGTTATCTCCCCAACAATATCCATTTAATCGGATTTAATGAATACATTTTTCATTATTCCAAAATTTTAATGAGTTTTTTGGGTAAGAAGAAGAATCCTAATTTAAATTAGGAATTCAACAGCAATGTTTTGACAAATTATAGGCGCCACACAATTATTAACCGTCAACTTAGCTATCATTTAATGTTATGATAAATTTGTATAAGCTTGTAAAAGTACATTACTAAAATGAATCTTTTAGAAAATAAAAGATCAAAATAAATTTTAAATAAAAAATAAATGATGAAATGTATATATTATTTTTTATTCAAATAAATAAAAGGATAATTGACATGATTTTGAAAAACAATTAAATAATATTTTTAAAAGATTGATCCCTCTGTTCCACAATAAATTATTCATTCAAAACAAAAATTATCTCAAAATATTTTAATATCTTTTTAAGTTTATTTTTAATTAATATTAACTTCACCACTTCCAATTTTATTATATATTTATATTTTTTTTCAAAAAATAAAATAATCGATTAATTCAATTTTTATAAAACGTAGAAAGTAAATTATAATCCTCGGCCATAGATGTAGTTGTCATTGTCATTTTTTTTTTATAATAATCGGTTGTCATTGTCAGATTAATTAATTGGAACTTGGAAGTGGTGGTGATTCAACTAAAAGAAAGTTACACGGTTTATGGTTACCAGTGGAGCATTTATTACAATTTATATCTTTTTAAATTATCAAGTGTATTATTAATAGTAATTTATTTTGATAGATGAAAAGTAAAATTCAATACATTGTATATAAAATCTATTTTAGAAATGCATATTTGATATATTAAAATTTTTACCTATTTTTTTTAATATATATAAAAGAAATCATATAAATTTATCTATTTTTTAGAAATAGGTTAAAAAAATACTTTGTTTGCATTTAGCTGAAAATTGTTGAAACAGATATACAGATAGATACAGGATATAGAATATTTTTAACAAAAAAACAAATACCAATGAATTATATATATATATATGATAGAGAAGAATAAACTAATTATTCTCAGATCAACAAATTCTAATATTCTAATTAGCAACTCAATTATTAATTATATTAACAAACTTTTTCATGATAATCATATCATATAGTGTGGGTGCTGAGATATAGCACATGCTCTGTATTTTGTTTTGTACTATAATTCTCGTAACAAGCTTTTATTCCAATGATTTTTTTTTTAATTGCAAAGCACTCACTTTTTTATTTTATTTTATTTAATATAGCATTTATTATTTAATAATATTTTTTAATTTTTAATGTAACTTGTTTTTTTATGTTTATTTAATACTTTTAAATTTACTTTCGTCTTTTTTACGTATTTTTGTAATAAAGTGAAAGTTGGTGGAAACGTTCTCGTTTTCTGTCTTTGAACTGAGCACATAGAAAGTGTTATAGCAGTTGTGGGTGCTGGAGCTGTTGTTAAAGGCGGGTGAAGTATTACGTTTGAAAAATTTGCTCTTCAACCAAAAACGTTTACGTTGCTGATTATGTTGTAATGACCTCTATGTTGCAATTTTTTATTTTGAATTATGTACTGGTGGATTTTGTTGAGAACAATAGTCACATTATTTTTATATTTTTAAATTATATATATATATATATAATAATTATTGATATAGTATTAAAATAACATTTATAAATTATTAAAATATTTTTCAATTTCATTTTCGCATGTAGACGGGATCTCAAATCCACCTTTTTGCATTTTACCGGCAAAATTGATATATATATATATATATATATATATATATATATATATATATATATATATATATATATATATTACGAGTATTGTTTTTAGAAGTGATACGATATTTAAACATAAAAATATTGATGTATTTTTTCAAGAAGAAATTTTTTTGACAAAGATGAAAATTATAAAATAGATATATTTTATTTGATTGAATTGTTTGAATTGTGTGATTTGTGAAAATTGAAATTCTAATTTTTTAAATTTAAAATTGTGAAAAATGTGTGACTTGTAAAAACTGTGTGACTTGTGAAAATTGAAATTGTGTGACTTGTGACTTATGTATGAATTGTGTGATACTCTAAAAAAAACTATATGACTTTTAAAAATTTCAATTATAATATTTAAATTTTAATTATAATATTTCAGTTAATAATTGTTGCTCTGCGGCCCCCAAATATTTTGTACAAAATCTGTCACTCAACTGAAGTAGTATCCATATTATCCATTGAATTAAAATTTTATTTTAAAAAAAGTCCTGCAATTTTTATTGTACTCTATGTATCACTATAATTTTGTTGTTGGTAGAAATGTACTATTATAATTATTTTTTGGTTAGTAATTACTGCTAAATTTAATATTTGAAATTATGTCTGATATAAATACATGTAATTTTGGACGGTTGAAGTAGATCATCTTTAAATGTGGACAACTAGTATTGACTATTGAGGACCACACGGGTAGAAACAATTTATTGTTATCGTTTTCTTTTTTATTGAAAAATTTAAGGCGAGGAAATACTTGAACACTTAAGACTCACTGCCCAATTTATTGTTGTTGTTTTTTATATTTAGTAGCAACATCTTTAAAAGTAAATCTAATATTAATTTAAGCAATTAAAAATTGACAACTCGGTAATATGCTTGTGAATCAAGTTGTATTAAAGATTACTCATTTTGACGGGATGAACCCCACTCATAAATTCGTATGAATTTATTTCATATTAAAGTAATATATTTATATGAGGTTCATACTAACGTAATAAACTCATTTGTTATAATTTAAAAAAAATATATTTTTAAATTGTATTTTATTTTTTTACTATAATAAATTTTTAAAAATAAAATTTTAAATAATAAATTAATTTAAATATCTTATCATAAAAAGTCATTTTTAAGTATTTTATATATTTATTATAATCTTTTTTAGATAATAAAATTTCAAAATATTAAAATAATAAACTATTT
>JBBPBR010000006.1:37512204-37529408 GCA_037974775.1 Cicer pinnatifidum
ATATATATATATATATATATATATATATATATTATTGAATGTCAAAATTATTTTTTTAATATGTAAAAAGTGAGCCAAATATCATTTTTACTATTTTTTAATAAATTTTCGTAAAATTCACTTTTAGGAGTATAAATTTATTTTTCAATTCAAGTATAAAAGAAAAATACAAAACACTACAATAAACTTCATATACTCATATACACGTACATCAAATTACATAAATTATCCCATCATATCATAAGAACATAAATTGTTAGTGTTAAAAGGTTAGTCGTTGCACTGTTGTCGTGTATAGGGCTGTGCATAGTTGGTTTTAAAAAAAAACCAAACCATATCCATTTAAAAATCAATATACGGATTTGGATTTATAACCAAATCTATTATTTGGTTTAAAACCGGTTATAAAATCAATTGTAAAACTAGTTATGGTTAAATAATCGGTTGTTTTTATGCAACCAATTTTAAAAAATCAATTTTAAAATCGATTTTTTCTCAAAATCAGTTAAAATTTGGTTATTTTTAAATATCCATTTTTAACAAAATAATTTATGCATAGTTTAAAAACCGACTATTTATAAAAAAAATATCGATAAAATTTTCAAACCAACTTAAAATCAAGTTGCTGCAACTCATAATCAGAAATCATTTAAAAATATTTTCAATGGAAAAACTTTCTGTTCATGCTCAACAAAAGACAGGGAAAGTTCAATCAAGATAGTAGTAAAATAAAGCCTCAAGAAACAAAATACAATTTTCAGACATTCCTCTACCCTAGCTAGAGCTGTCAATTTGACAAGCCCTCTAATTATTGGCCCCAACCCACATTTTGGAGGGGCCAAAAAATTTAATAATTTAAAAGGCCCCTAAAATTTGGTGGGCTTAGAGGGCCCACAGACCCACTTTTTTTAAAAAAGAATCGATTTTTTTTTTTGAAAAATAAAGTTTTTCAATTTTTTCATCGATAAAAAATTTCTGATTTTTTTTCGATAAAAATTTTCGAATTTTTTTTTTAAAAAAAATTTCCGATTTTTTTCGATAAAAAATGTTCGATTTTTTTTTCGATAAAAAATTTTCGATTTTTTTTCAATAAAAATGTTCGAAAAAAAATTCTGATTTTTTTTGATAATTTTTTTTTGGATAAATTGTTTTAAAAAAAAAATAAACTCTAAATTAACAAAACATTGGGGGGCCTAAAACCCCCAAAGCCCCCTTCCTTAAGCCCCTAAAATAATGGGCCGAAATCTTAAAAAAATTATTTTGATAGGGGGCCTAATAATAGAGGTTTAATAAGAAATTTTTATCGAAAAAAAATCAAAAACTTTTTATCAAAAAAAAAAATCGAACATTTTTTATCGAAAAAAAAATCAAAAACTTTTATAGAAAAAAATCAAAAAAATTTTATAGAAAAAAATCAAAAATTATTTATCGGTGAAAATATTGAAATCAAAAAAGAAAATTGATTCTTTTTAAAAAAAGTGGGCCTATGGGCATGGAATTTGGGAGTTGGGTGGATAAAATCCGGTTTGAATCCAAATCCAAAAATAAAATGTGGATGGTTATCCAACCGGTTATAAATAAATTGGTTTATATCCATATTATTTAAACCGGATTTTTAAAATGGTTTTGGATTCGGTTATGGATTTGAACCTAAAAACCGGTTTTTTTCACAGCCCTAGTCGTGTGGGTCACTTACATTAGGGTTTAAAAGGTGGAATTCCAAACAGTGATCCGTGGATAGCAGTCATACCACTATTGTGAAGACTAAAATAACAATGTACAACATAAACATAAATTCTAAGATACATAAAATTTAATAAAAATTCATATTTATTAATTATGTTTCTATTTTTCTATTTGTTTCATTGTCATTTCTAACTTCCATTACAATATATGAGAATTATGTTGGAGAGTCCATCGGAATGGGCTAAACAAAAATTCAAAATTTAGACATTACATCTCAACCCAAAACTTTAAGGCATTAAGATTATGAGTTATTATCCTTATATATTCAATACAGCCTCCATTCCTAGTCAATGTGGGACTAAAGACTCATAATTGAATGCCCAACAAATTATATGCCACACTCCATCAAGCAACTATTACATACACAAATGATGAAGTTTTTACCACCTAATAGATTGTTATGTACATATAGTTACTTCAACCTAAATCCAAGCATAGTAAATTTACTCAATTATTTTTTAACTAAAAAATTATCAGTACTCATAATTTAATCAATCTTAACATAAAAAATTAGAGATAAACCATAAAGTATCACAACATTTCATAAATCAGTCCAACATCAAGCCACTATACTGTGCAAAATTTTCATTGTCTTAAGCTCCAATTGTGTGGCATCCAAACTAATCATATATATTTGGTATGAGAACCAGAAATTATGCATAAGTGAATGTCGTATAATGAGTTTAAGACATCAACATTGTTTTTGAAGCTTATTTAATTAGTATCACCTTCACTAAAATAAAGATGGAGTGTCTTAGTGCACCAAGACCAAGTTGTCGTATGGTTTTATAAAAAAATTCCTAGTCTCATGATCCTAAAAGTAAATAGGACTGACATTCTCTAGGCAAGTGATTAAAGTCCTTATTCCAATATTAACTTACTTAAATACACTAAGTTAGTTATCTAAATCTACTTTATCACCAATATCTACACAAGCTCACAATGAAGCTACATCATGGAAAACAGCAATATGTCAATACCAACGAAATGAGAGTACATATCTACTTATCAATTGGTGAAAAAATAATTTATTTGTATATAGGTTGTAGATTTCATTTTTTTTAAATGATTCATTTGGACACCTTTTGATTTTTTTGTACTGGCCTATTTCTATTATCACAAACATCAAAGGCAATAATTTATTGTTCACTCTACAGTAATTACAGGAAATAAATTAACAATACTAAAAATACTTAACAGTATATTATTTTTATCATTTATATGTGAATTTATTTTTAAGAGTGAACATGAGAAAATACGAAATTATTTATTTAAGTTTTTCTTTTTCCTGCATTAACTTTGGGTCAATATTAATTTTTCATTTTTCAATTGTTTATTTAAAATTATTTCATTTCTTTTCCTCAAACATTTTTCTCCCCTACTTTTAATTGGTGATAGTTTTGTGTAATTGTTTATTTTATTTTTCACAACAGCCGTCTTCAGATATTTCATCGTGTGTTTCATTGTGAAAAAAATGATTTTTTTTCAAGAATTTCATATTCGATTTAATTTTTGTCATACTAACAATAATATGATAGAAGAACCGGACGCCAACAAATGAGTTATTGGAGAATAAGATATACATTATAGTATTAAAATATATTTAATGGATATTGGAAGATATAAAATAGTATAAATGATAAAAGGAACACATGCAATTATCATATCTGATAGATGTTCAATGTATTCGCCTCGACAATAATTGATAGTTATTTTTCTTTTTAACAATGCAATAAACAATAATTTTATTTCTTCAATAATTTCATATATTCTCTTATCAAAATGATGATATGTATGTTAAATCAAATACTTTATTCATAGAATTTTTTTAAAAAAATTATACTATATTTAAATTTACATTCTTAATGTAAAATATATTCAATTCATTCATGATATGATTATTTGTTATATCTCCTTGTGACGTTACATAAAATTAAAAACAAAGTATTTCAATCTAATATAAATCTTTTCCTTTCAAATCTTTTTAATACTTTTTATATAATTTTTTCAAAAATTAAAATCATTAATTAAACTTAATACTATCTAATTTATTATATATAAAAATTATAAATGACAAAGACTACCCTACTTCCATCTATTGTTGCACAAAAACTTAACTAGGAAAAAAAAAAGAACCATAGTGTTGCTGAACCTTTGGCCAAAACTTATTTTGATCGATGCATAATAGCAACATAAAAAAGAATTTGCCATACGCAAAATGCAGTCTAGCAGTGACTTTATATTTGGAATTTCTCTGTTTAGAAGAAGATGGGCAATTTATTCTCCCCTGAAGCATAAGAAATTATGCTTCTCTTGAGGGGTGATATATGGTTTGCACCATTGAAGGCTGCAGCTCGCAGAAAATTTAATGGTCCAAAATCAATGGAGTAAGCTTTTTGGAAGCCATCAAGTATCGCCATCATTGTAACATTTGCTGGTTTCCTCTCCGCTTCGTACTTCTTTAATAAATTTACCTGCAGACAAACATAAGACAATGAAATAACAATTCCATTTTTAGAAAAGAAGGGGAGAGAATGAGGAATTTTTTAAAACATATAGTATCAACCCTTCAGATCGAAGACATGAACGATATTTGAAACGTGTTGGTGTCCAACGCTAACAAAGCACTGACACATATAGTTACAATAAATTACTTTTATTTTTTCAAATTTTTAACCGTTAAGTGTTGTGTCTGGTGTCTGTATTTATGTTGGTGCTTCATTGCTAACAACCCTCCAATGCTTTAATCTTATCAATTCCATGAAATAAACATAGGTGATATAACATACCTCTCCAATATCAGATCCCAAAGCAACTCCCTCTGCAATAATTCTTGATAGAGTAAATGCATCTCCAAAACCCAAATTAACCCCTTGACCAGCAAGAGGATGGATCGTGTGAGCTGCATCTCCTATTAGAACTACGCGTTTCGATGCATAGGAATTCGCATGCCTTAAAGAAAGAGGAAACACCATCCTTTCAGATGCCAATCTTATTGCTTTTGGAGGAATTTCAAAGAACTCATTAGCTGATAAACTTGCATCCATTTTAAGCCAAGAAAACATGTCTCGAGTTCCTAATGAGCTTGACGTAGGATGAGGTCCATATCCATAATCTAGAGCAGAATTCACATCCTTCAAAAACATTTCCTCGGTGATTGATTTGCGGTTCTGGGAGTCTGTTGGACTCATCGTCCAAACAATATTGCTAAATTTGTCACCCATGGGTAGAAGCGCAATTGGACCTGTAGGTAGAAACCGTTGCCATGCACAATGATTATTGGAAGTATGCTCAACCGTGCAGATTATTGCATTCTGAGAGTAATTCCATCCAGTTGTTTTGAATCCTGCTAATTCCCTAACACGTGATTTTCCTCCATCAGCTCCAACCTTCAGAACAAGCATATATGTGATTAAGCGCCAATTGTAGTATATTAAAGTTTAAATAAGTATTTGGTCTCTACAAATATACCGTTTTAGTTTTTAGCCCCTCCAAAAATATTGCTTTTTGTCCTTTCAAATATACAAAAGTTTCCTTCTGATCCTTGTTTGATTTTGGTTATCAAATTTGTTCATATTGAAATTTATCATTGTAATATATAAAATATTTGATTTTAGTCCCTTATATGTCAATTCCCATAAAAACAAATTTTTCACGAGTCAATATAAAACAAGTAGCAAGAGAAAAATTTGGTGTAAATACTTGGATGAAAAATAAAAATAAAAATTTACAGAATTAAAAGCAAAAAATTACATTTTTGCTGGTATCAAATATATATTGAAACCTATATTAAATTGTAACAATCAGACAATTGCTAACGAGCCTCCAGATATGATTTCGTCATTACTTGTATTATTGCAACATAACAGGTAGACAAATTTTAACTTACCACCAACTTGGCATATATGTTACTGCCATCACTAAGTTGCAGCTTTGAACTATGACCTTGAGCGGATAATGGTTCTTTGGATGATGAATTCTCCTCCACCTTAGACATAGAGTTTGAATTCAAATTCATCGAAGTTAACTTCAACGGATAAAATGTTGTCTTGAAATCAGAATCCTGTCAACAAGTTTGTAGATCTTAATTTAACGTAAAAGTTGTGGTTTGGAATAAAAAATTCTACTCATTGAAAATATAATAAGCTTAGTCCTTCATCGAGAAACCATCAAAGCAGCCAAAAAATATCTGAAATCAGTGACTTAATGGTGCTGACATTAAAACATGTAAGTGAAATGGTACAATTATATAAAAATTCTAGAAAAGCCAGGGACAAGACAGTATTGCATCTCAATAACATTTTACGTAGTACTAGCAAGCTTACTATTCAGACAGTATCTTGGAACATAGTAAGAAAATTAGAGAAAGAATATGAAAAGATGAGACTTCCTATTTAATCCATTAATATCACATGAAAATGAGCCTAAAATTGGTACTGAATTGCTTAAAGATGATTCTTGGCCTTGTGAATATATAATAATAAGTGTACAATCAGAATCCCTTGATTATGAGGATTAAATCTGGTAACTACAGCCTATAAGGTTTCCTTAATTACTAATTAAATAAGAAGGAAAGAAGGAATATTTACATAGAGGAAACATGAGAAGGTTATCCCTGATTCCTTTGATAAATGAGGAAATATCATCATTGTTATCCCCAACTTCCATTCAAATAGAGGTTGATAGAAACTACAATTTTATTGAGTAGAGTTGATGAGCTCTGAAGCTCTTACAATGCTGGAAATCTGAAAATGCAGAAGAAAAAAAAAAACTAAACCAGAGTTCTAAAAACTCCTAAAGCAAAATGGCTCCTAACCAGGGAAAGAATTCCCCTAATTAATTCTTAGAATATTTTCTGAATATCTTTCCCTCTTCCTATTCCCTCATTCTTATAACATAAAATAAATGACATTATTAATTAACTTTTATTCCTTTCATTCATCTTTCTTGAAACTGAATGTATTTTCCACTTCCCCTCTTTAATGGAATATCAGTAGAATAAGAGTCATTGTTACTAGCTTTTATTCCCTCCATCCATCATTCTAGAAACTGAATGTGTGTGAAGTGTGTGACTTGGTTGAGTGGGCCCCACTCTTTGGGCCCTCATTCCTCTTAATTTGAGGTGTTCTATCAGAGGTCATTAAATATTTCTACCAGCACCTTGGAATGATAGGAACCCCGATTTAAAAGAGGATATTAACTGTATTATTGAATTGAAAATAGATGTATTACAAAAGATAACCCCAGAGCAAAAGCTCCTCAGAGAAGAGACATTTCTCTCTCTGCTCAAACCAGAAGGTTTCTAACTAAATAATGTTCCTTCCCCCCTCTCATGCTATCCCTATCCTTTATATAACTACCATTCCCCACTAACATACTAGCCACATCAGCAAATATAACCAACTTCCGTATTTAACACATTCGTTGGGCTTAGGCCCAAATCCAGTACCTAACACTACCAATCTATAGAAAAATAGCCTTGTCCTCAAGGCTGGGATAAGGAAAATGGCTTGAATACATTTTATCAGTCCTAGTTGGTGGCAAGGCCATGGCATGAACAATTTGCAAGAGATCAAGGAATTTAGGTACAAGCAGTTTCAACAAAACAACCAATGTATTGAACTGTTCAAGATCCCTCTCTGTACTGTAATAGTTGCAAATTACGTCTTTGGCCCCAGGATCCCACTGTTGGAAGCATAATGACTCATTAGAAACACTAAGTTCAAACAATTCTTGTTTGGAATCCAATTTATATCCATTATTTGGTGCTAATGCCTTTGCCATTTCTACTGTTTCCAATACTGCCACGTTTGCAACTCTCAATAATAACAAATGCTCCCCCAATGTTACCAAGTGTTTCATAACAAGAAAAATTGCAAGCATACTCCAACAAGGACATGAAAACTTATCGGGTGCAACTACTATCCTTTTAATCAATGGTACAATTTGCTGCTTCTAAAAGCACAGGGTTGGCTTCCAAAGAAAAGATAATTCCCTACATGCATACCAATAGAGTACATCCCACAGTATCCCAAAATGCCAACAATTCTCTCTTTATTTTGACTAATGATATTCGTTCTCCTTTCATCAGAAATCCAGTAAGGATTCAACTCAATCGTCAAACTGAACTGATAACCTACTAGGACAAGTGAATCAAAGACTCCAGGATATTGTAGGGCAATATTAATGAAAGGTTTAAGGATTGAGATGGCAATGAGTGTGAAGAAGCAATTCCACTGCACACCATATTCACCAACATGTACCTCAAGTTCCTCAAGTAATGTAACTGTTGTTGTCTTAGTCTAACATCTTAAAACAGTTCTTTCAATCCAACAATTTCTTCTTCAGAGAGATTTTGTACAATAACTCTAAGAGCCATTTTCTTGAGCTTTTTTCATTGCTGTAAACTGCTTCAAGTGACTCAAAACTGCAGACTTGAGAGGCTTGTCCAGGGCTGCTCCATGAACCTCAAATATCTCTTGCTCCAATTCACTCCAAAATTGAAGCACCTTACTTAAGATAATGTACAAGATAATACCAGCACTCCCCACATCTGTTTCCAGGCCATAACACTTGCATAGAACATCAGATGCAATGTAAAAGAGACTTCTAGCATTAGCGGAAAGCATACTTGTCTCTGTAGTGGCACTCCTATTATCCACTTGTTTGCAATCAGTTAGGACAAATTTCATCCAATAGGCTTGCCGTGTGGAGGACATGCACAAAGGAAGATGCTGGAATGGAGGTTTGTAAAACTTCACAATGGGATGCATAATACAAGCCAATATCAAATGTCCAAATAATCTATTTTCAATTAGGTCCAAAGAAATTGGACATCGAATTAAGCCATCTAAGACCATTATTTTCTGAATCTAAAGACCATCATCAAATTGGGCCAATCCGATTAGGTTAAGAGTTTGTCCCAACTTACCAAATGACAATTTGGCCATGTTATCTTTCTCCTGGATTTGGCTCCTCTAAAGTAAACAACTCATTTTAGAGAATAAAATCAATAGTATCAACCCTTGATTAATAAATCAATGGTTAATATTAAATGCTCATGTATAACCAACCATGAGTGATTACAATCTCAACCCTTGATTTATTCACTTCAGTAACTACCCACTTTAGAGGAGCAAATCTCTTTCTCCTTCATCCGGGTCAGATCTTTAACCATAAGCACCCATGGTAACTCATTCAGCATCAATCCCATGGTAACTCATTCAGCATCAATCCCATGGCCATCGCAACAAGGTGAACGACGAATCACAGTTCTGGTTGTGAAGGGATCGCCCCAAACTAGTGGTGGTGCATTTGGCAGTGGAGTCGGTCGTGTGAATATTCTGGTAGGTTTGTACAAGAGTAACTCGGTGGTTGTCCCAAGGGGTATTGTAAACGGCAGATCTGGTTGTAGGGGAACCACCGCGAGTTGGTCAGTGTCAGGCGGTTCTGGTTGTGGTGGTGGTATACTGGTCTGGACTTGATTTTGCAACAATTTCGAGAGCAGTTTCGACATTGTGTCATTCACAAACGGCTTAATAGTTGTATCCAGTTGGCCGATGCCAAGAAGTTTCTGTTCCAGTAAAGGTGGAACAGAGTCTGGTGGTTTCAATGGAGGTCACAAGGTATCAGATACATGTGCGACTTGTCTCTCCACTATTGCGACTGGTTCTTGCAACTGATTATCCTTCACCTTCTTTGACATTTCTGATGCCACACATGCGTTGAATGCTATCACCTCTTTTTTTGCGACACCAGAACTTAAGAGTTTGCGCTCAAACCCATTATCACATGGATCTACTTCATTCCTCTCCATTTCACTAACGACTTGTGTGATGATCTCATCGTCTTCTTTTAACCATTCTTCAATAGAACGGTCATGACGGCTCATTCCAAACCTTCTTATCAAAGCCTTTGCAAATGTCTCCCAATCTGCATCGAGATTTTCTTGGCACCAAGACTGAAACCATAACAGAGTCACTCCTTCCATTCTCATAAATGCCCATTGCAGTTTGTCGGAGGTATGAATTTTATGCTCCTAGAAAAACCTTTCTGCTTTAACCACCCATCCAATGGGGTGGTAGTCTGATGCCTAGGCTATTTATTTGGTGCGCAACCTTTGTGCATGTACACAACCAGTATAGAAGAATGCTCTTCCAAACAGTCTCATAAGTGACTATGCCAGTAGATAAGTTCAAAAAAAATGAATTCAAACAGCCCCTAAATGAATACCCTTTTAGTCTATGAGAAATGTAAATTGAAGCATGGAGGGGACCAAATGCCCTTTTAGTCTATGAGAACCGTGAATTGAAGGCTGAAGCATAGACTAGTCCAAGAGTTTGAGATAAAGGAGATGGGAAAAATCAAGTATTTTCTGGATATTGAAGTTGCATAATCTACGCAACGGATTTTCATATCTCAACAAAAATAAGTGACCAATTTGTCAGTAAAAATACAAAAGATTGGACCTAAATCAGTCACTGCCCTAATGATAAGTTGGGAGATGCTAAAAAATAATCATTCATTGACAAGAGAATGCACCAAAGGTTGGTACTTAAGCTCATATACCTTGCTCACACTAGGTCACACGTAGCATACTCCTACTCGATGAGTGTTAGTGAGTCAATTTATGCATGATCCGTGAGAATCTCACCTTCAAGCTACATACCGAACACTGAATTACTTGAAGGGAAGTCTTGGGAAAGGAATTTTGTTCAAGAAGAATGATGCTCTAGGCATAGAAGCTTACACCGGTGTTGACTATGCAGCATCCCTAGTGGACAGAATATCAACGACTTCTGGGTATTTTGGTGATGTGAGGTGAAGGGGAATAAGCACAAGGCGGTGACAAAATCATCAACATAATCAGAACTTAGGACTACTTCCCAAGGACTATGTGAACTACTTTGGCTGAAGATTATCCTAGAAGATATAAGAGTCAAATTGGAGCTCTATTGTACAAGAAGTCAGCTACCAAAATTGCTCGGAGTCCTGTGAGCATTAAACATTTTGAAATTGATAGGCATTCAATAAAGAAAAATTGAAGGAAGGTGTGTATGTCCTGTGTTCCATCAAGATAACAATTAGCTAATGTTCTAAAAAAGAGGTTGAATAGTTCAAGATTTCATGACATTATATCAACGCTGGGAATGGAAGCTAGAGGGGAAGTGTTGAGCTGTAAATATTGTAATATGCTGCAAAAAGATTAGGAGAACCGGTTTTGAAATCCTTTAAATTACGGGATTTTAATTTGGTAGTTATTTCATTTTGTTTCCTCTTTTGCCCTTTTATAGCATTATTATAAAATGTTGAGTATTATAAGTTCAAAGTCAATAAAAATAATTCATATTTCTTCTCATACAGTGTTACATCGTAATCAAACATGCACTCCATATCACAGACTGACAATATGAATAATACCTTTATGCATGACAATAAGGCACTATGAAGCACTTTATTCTCTGCTACACACCTGAGTTATCAAGTTTTTGCAATTAGTAATTTGATAACTGTTTTCAAAGAGATTTGCTTTACTATAACATATTCACACTTACCCTAGAAAGTCTTTATTTACATCTCTTGAATCATATCTAGCATACCCAAAACCAGTATAATCCCAGACCTGAAGAAAAAAACATAACAATGTAATTTTGAATAATAGAATAATCAATGTAGTCAAAGGAAAAAGGCATCCTTAGAGCATAAGGAGAATCTACTACATTTAAGCAAGCAGTACATGAAAAACACTTGTTTAAATGAAATTAGGTTCTTATATTAGGAAAATAATTAATATTACACGTTACAGCTTACAACCAACAACAAGAGCCACCAAACATCAAATTATTTTGTCTTTGTTGCGAAAGATTGTTCCTTTTTTCACGTTAACATAGGAAGCTCAAGCCGACAAAAAATAACGCTATTAGCTAAGGGTGAGAATAGGTCACCGGTTTGCCAAGGACCTATGGCCTAGCATGCATTACACCTAGCCTGACTAAGATATATTTACCAAACAAGTTAAGCTATACTTTTTAAAAGGCCTATTTGGCTAAAGCAGTCAAACTTTAGAATTTCCCAAAAGCCTTTTTATGTCTGATGAGGCCTAGCTAATTAAAAAAACCTATATTAGTTAAATAAGCTAAACTTGGACTTTAGGTTTGGGAAATGGGCTACACTTGTTTCAGGTAGCCTAGCCTGACCATTCCACCCCAACCAAAAACCTAACATTTTTTAACATACATTACAATCTTTATCATAAAATATGATAAGAAAGGCATTTGGTTTTTAAGTTTTTCAGTAGTGAGGCACAAAGGTAACTATGCACTAGAAAGTCCAAAATGGAGCAAATAGCAAGAACCTGACGAAAGGGGTCTCACATAAACCATGAAGAGGCAAGAATTCCTCATGCACCTTGCCTGCCTCTTTGGTTCAGTAAGGGTAGAAAATGATTAAATTTTTAAAATGAATCCTTTCACTTCCATTATGTTGGACATAATTATTTACTATTCGTCAGGCTTGTGATGGAGATCCAATCCACAGATTAGCAAAGATTATTATGACAAGATTTCATTTTTCGAAATATATAACAAGTTTAGATATAAACTGAGAGAATAACATCTATGTGAACAACATTCAATTCAATTTCCCTAAATAACTCCCAACTTTGCACTTTGAGAACTCATATCAACCATTAAAAATATATAATTGTTTAAAATTTAAATCACTAGAATGATCGAGAAAGAAAAATTACCTGCATTTTTTTAAAATAAGCATGTCTATTTTGCTCAACATATTTCCAAGCACCAGCATCTGGAAATAGATTAGGTATCAAAAGGACATTAAACATGATTAAAGCAAAATTTCATCATGTTGAAGCAACAGGACTCATCAACCAGGGTCTAATTACAACTTGTTATTTGCATTTTATGCCAAGAAAACCAGTAAATTTGTTAAACCTCTTATTAACGAACATTATAAGAGGAATGCAAAGTTAGTTATTATGCATTTATGTTTTACTATTAATTGTCAGTTATAAGTGACAGTTATGTATAATTCTCTTTTAGATTAAAGAGGGAAAGACAAGGGAGAATTGATTATTGGGAAGTTTATTAATTGGTTATTGGGAGCCTGGGAGGGAGAGGGAGAGACTAAGCTCTCTAATCCTTGGAGAACTAAGACAAACTGTATCCTGTCAAGTGTGTCCCTGTTTTCTGTTTTCTTTGTAGCAGTTTCGTTGTAAACATTGTATATGTGTATGTTAGAATCTCTGATTGAAAAATCTTTCTATACAGATAGATCAATAATATTCTGTTGGTATTCATAAATAATTACATTTGGTACCAGTGTCTGTCAAATACATGGCCATGCAAAAAAAACTGGGCTACTACTTTGGCTCATTATTCTCATATCATATGCACATGGGTGTGTACAAACAATCAGGAGGTTGTTATGTACTTAACTTTAATGATGAAGAAGAATGCCATTTAGATATCATGGGACCTAGGAACATAACGTTTAGATTCCTAAATCCTTTCATGATAAGGACATTTATAATTTCAGTATTAAAAGCTCAATGTTGTGTTTCATGGCTAATTTAATTATACCTTTGATAATTATTTAGATGCATGAGTTATGACTGTAAATGTCAGTTTAGTTTTTCATACATATTAGTTGTTCCACTTGTATTTTGCTGTCATTTAGAATAGATAATATAAATAGGCTTATAAAAAATAATATAAGTAGAATTTTTTAAATAAAAATAATGTGCTTTATTTTTCAAAATAGTTATGTTATGCATATGCTATGTTCTATTCTCTATAGAAATACCATCTACTAATTGCTAAAGTGCCTTAAATTAATACGCTCCCTTATGCTTTAACCAGTTTGCAATTCACTACACAGATTTCGGCAAGTTAGAAGGGAAACAGTTTTATGGAAAATTACGGTTTATACAAATCTTTGGTGCATTTGACCAGTGGAATGAACTCATACGTGATAGTGTCGCTCATCCCATTAAATTCACAGTTCAAATAGGAAAAGACAATATTTGTTGCTTCTCTTTGGTGTTCTATTCATGGTATTTCGGGAAAGTTGCCATTTCTGGCATGTACAAGGATTTGAATCTTATCCTCTGCATAATTTCACTTCCTTCATTTTCTCTCATAAACTTTTGCGTTATTCTGTTTTAAGAAAAAGTGCAAAAAAGAAAAGAGATTTTGAAATTAACACGGGATACCTTGGAGATATGATATAGAAGCAGGAGTTACTGTACTGACTCTAGGATCAGGGGGGTCTTCCTTTTTGATACACAAGCCACTACCTAGAGCTGGATTGCTGTCAATAATCGCCACACTCAACTGCTTTGTCATCGGCGTACTAGCTGGAAAAACAAAATAATTGGCCAGATTTTTTGCTTAAATAGATTTGTGCATCATAAGTAATAATCTTCAGCATCATCATCATAAATTAGGTAACTATTTGTTTTCAATGTATGTTTGTCCTTTTTTTTTTTTTACCATTTCCACCTCCTTCCCTTCCTCCTACCTTCCCCCTTTTCAATACTGCCTTCTGTTGCTAATAAACATTTAAGTAAATTGAATTATTTGAAAATGCAGATAGTGCAAGTAGAAATACTTGAATAATTTGTTATAATGAATGACTACATCTGACTGCTTAGTGCATATTTGGATTGACGGTGAGTTTGATAGAACCACAGAGGGCCACCGCGATTTTTGCAAAAGCTACACTTTGAAGATTCAACAAAATCAGTGTCACCATGATTTTGCTAACAAACCGCTAATCCAAACATACACTTAGTCTAATAAAGTGGTGATCACAAATATCCTAGCAGAGCATATGATGTGGTTCGGAACACACTGAAACTGGCCATTCAGAAGGCTATATAAATGACCAATATGGTATCCAAGTAGGTAGTATTCAAATTTAACCATGTAATAATAATGAAACACATTCTCAAATATTTTATGGTTTTGGAACATGAAACCATTCATTGGTTTGTTGACCTGAGAAAGAGGTAACTACGTGCAGATTAACAAGATTAAACTCTGATGATGATGACATGATTGGTTAAGGATGTTTGCTAAATCATACCTACCTAAATCAATCCATTCCCATGAGTTATGTAGATGATGGCAAGATACAATATATTGCGATCTAGTAAAAATATGACTCCGACATACACCGATTGCAAGAAGATACCTAAGAAACAAGCTAAAGCCATGCCAACCATGCCTCCTCCAACAATAGCAATATCATATTCTGGAATAACTTTGCTAATAATTGGCTTCTTCTCATGATCCTGCATATTTCAAGAATGCAAATAATACAATTTTCATTTTCTATTCTAGTAGTAAACCATTATATTTCAATTGAAAATGCACAAAGACATAATAATAGTATGGAAGAAGAAATGATAATAGACAAATGTTATAAAGAAGCTGAGCACCAAGAACCCTCACCATCATTCCTTTAACCAATGTAACAATAGTAAACTACTAAACATAAAACTAAAAATCAGAACTCAAACTGTTTTACATGCCTAAGAGGCTACAATCCACCCCAAAAAAAGTAGAGCAAAGGATAGTATCATCATGTCAGATAGTTTTTCCTTTCATTGTGGTCTGTATTAACCCCCACAGAGCTTGTTTAGGCACCAGCTGCTCAACTTAATAGTAATGACTCTGGTCTGTGTTGAATCCCCTTTTGAATCTAATTTTCTACACTAACACCTTTACATGTCAATTTTCATGTAAACCTCCAAAACATTAAAAAAAAAAAAAAAACTATGAAAACAAAAGTCTTACATTGGAATTGGAAGGTAATATACTAGTGGAACCATCAACTTTCATAACATCAGAAGAACAAAAATACTTCCTTGGAATTTTCAGTGCACAGACATTTGAAACAGTCTTCTTTATTATCCTGTTATATCAGGAAATCGCATTCACATGAAGAACAAAAATTAAGAATTAAAAATTAAAAAACAAAAGTCCATTGAAAACACAAAACATTTCCATCCTTATATACACAGAGCCTAATACGAGAAAGAGGAGAATTTGATTAAAAAATTTGTGGACAAGAAGATTCAGAATAGTGAAAAGTACCTATTCATTGTTCGAAGAGAGTAAGGGAAAGAAATAGGTTAGAAATGCGATTGCTTTGTTGAGTTCGTTGCTCGATTCCAAACCATGCGAAGAGGTTTATGCTGTCACCGTATACAAATTCAAGTAGACGTGTATGATTGTGATGTGTTCGTCGAATGTCCCTCTATTAATCGATTTTCGTTTATTAAAGTTTAGTAGTGATTTTAGTTTTTCCTATTTATTAAAATGATTTTTTAAAATAAAACTTATTTTTTTTAATCAGAAATAATAAAATAATAATTTTATTGCATGTCAGCGTATCCCACATCAGCAATTTATTAACACGTCATTAAAAATATGACAGCTCATGTTCAAATTCTTTCTAAAACTGAGGACAAACAAAATGGGGAGACTATTTTCAATTTTCACCTATAATAGGGGGACCAAAAGTGCAATTAAGCCAAAAAATTATTAAATGAGAACTCATTAATAACTTTATATTATTATTTTTCAACAGCAATAAAAATAAATACACATTATTTATTTTTTGAGTGTTAGAGTTTTTGCATCATGGACAAAACAGAGTGTCTATAGAAGGCTTGATTTCTAAAAGAAGTTATTCTTATTAAGGAAAAACTAGATTATATCCCGCGCGCTGCGTTGGTATTAATTAATTTTATTAGTTTTGTAAGTAATATTTTATGTATTATAAATATAGTTATCTTTTAATATTACTTTATTAATTTGTAATAATTGAATATGATTAGAAAAATTAAAATGAGAGACATTTATGTTTATCACAATCATCTAATTTAATTTTTAAAATATTTTATAAAATTCGTATGTTAATTTATTATATAGGATAATTGTTTGACTTATTGTACTGTGATTGTTAATTTATTTTTCAACATATAATGGTACTTGCATTTATTTGATGAAATAAAATGTAAAATACAAACCCAAAAATAAGATGTAAAAATTTAAAAATATGATTAACTATTTAATATTTTTTATTTTAAAAAAATATTAATATTGAATAATATTGTAGCGTAATCTAAATTTATTTGTTTTATTAGTATGATATTTTAATTGTGAGAATGAGAAGTTGTTGTAAAAAAAATTATTGAACATATTTAATCAAGAGTTTACAAAAAAAAACATATATAGTAGATAATAGTTTTTAATAATTGGAAGTAACTTTTTTAATAATTTTTCATATATTCGTATTTTATGATTATTTTTAATAAATTTGTGTATTTTCTGTCAAATAGAATATATATTTTTATTTTATAAAACGTTACTAAAAAAATTGATTGACATAAATTGAAAATAACTATAAACAGATTGACATTAATGAGT
>JBBPBR010000006.1:37542103-37560525 GCA_037974775.1 Cicer pinnatifidum
ATGAAATATTTGTTATTATTTTATTTTTCAAAAAAAATGATATTAAATATTAAACAAGTTTAAATGATTGTTTTTTCGAAATAGAATTAGTAATAACCACGAGAATAAAATAGCAAAAAAAAAAAATATATGAACTTTAACTTAATCTATTAAATGAATAAAAAATTTATATTAATTATAAATGTAATCCTCTTTTAATATATTTTGTAAATAAGTGAAAAATTGTTATAATGTAAAATAAATGACCTTTATTACTTGTTAATTGTATTCATAATTTTTATAATAAACATAATTAATTATATTAAACATAAGTAATAATAATTTAATGAAAACAAAACCCTAACCCTTAATAAAATGAAAACGCTACTTATGCCTAAACAAGTCAGGAAACGGACGAACAAACAGAGCAAACCTCACCCCCCATTCCAAACTCATACGCAAAATTTTAAACGCAAACCAGGAAACGATGAGCGAAATACCTTTCCGATGCGAGTGAAGATGGTGTGCGGTCGTCTCTTTGATCTTAAAATGGGTTTGAATATCCTTTAGTTATGGATACGGGTTTGATGGATTTGAGTTTGCTAAATGGGTTTGATGGATCTGTTTGCTGGATCTGAGTTCGATAGGTCTGGGTTTGTTATGGGTAAAATCCGTTTCTCTAAGAACAACTCTATCTTCTACCTTTCTCTCGTTTTGCCAGATTTATAGGGGAAACGACTAATGTTTTCATTCATCGTACAAATACATGTTTTGGATTTTGTATTGTTACTCAACAAATTAATTAGATTTTACATTGTTTTTGTAATAAAATTTAAGCAAGGTACCATTAAGGGAAAAAAAGAAGTCTGTTAGCTTTACATTGAGTGTGCAGATTGTTACACTTCTTTATTAAGCTAAAAAATTAATCAAGAATCCGATTTATAATATATTTGCAACAGGATCTTCACAAAGTAGAGAAGATAAAAGATTGATGTTTGCAAGTTGTTTTCTGAGCAATTTTTTTTGAGTGATGCTGGTTTGAAAGGAAACTTGTTGAAGAAAACCTAGGGAACGTTGAAGACGTGTGAACTGAAGGAAACGTATGCCCAGGCAATGGTTGCAGATCAATTAAAAAATATTTTATTTCTTTTTCCTTTTTATATTATTTTATTTTTAATATATACTTAAATCTGAATATAAAATAATGGTATTTTTGAAAATGATTGTAAAAATATTTAAATATATTATTATTATTATTATTTATTATTATTATAATAATTTTAAATTAATCGGACAAAAATTAGGTACTACAGCTGCCCATATTTAATTATATTTTACATGGTAAAAAAATAATTAAATATAAGGCCCTAAATTTTGTTCGAAAGTAAATTAATTTCAAATGAAATAGTAAAATAATTTGACATAAAAAAAGTGATAAATAAATCAAAAAAATGAAAATAATTTGACATAAAAAAAGTGATAAATAAATCAAAAAAATGGCAAAAAAAAATAAAAAAAAAAAATGACTAAGACTGGTTTAGGGAAGTAAATAAAAATGATGATTGTTTTCGGATTGATTACCGATGCGTAGATCGACATAGATAAAATGATTTCGGATTGCTTACTGAAATAGATAAAATGACATAGATAAAATGATCTCGAATTGCTTACCGAAATAGATAAAATGACATAGATAAAATGATCTCGGATTGCTTACCGAAATAGATAAAATGATCTCGGATTGCTTACTGAAATAGATAAAATAACATAGATAAAATGATCTCGGATTACTTACCGAAATAGATAAAATGACATAGATAAAATGATCTCGGATTGCTTAGCGATGCATAGATAAAATGATCGTCTTCGGATTGGTTACCGATGCGTTGATCGATTGATATAAAATAAAATGATGACTAAACCAAACATGAGTTTAAAATTTAGAATGTAAATAAAATGAGATAAATTTGTTTTATTTTTATTTATTTATTTATTTTATTTAAAAAAAGAGCATGTATGTGGTAATTGCAATGCAAATGTAAAATGAATAATGTGACACAAAAGTTGTTGAATATAAATAAAATATACATATACGATATGCATGATTAATTCATTATGCATGATATAAGGAGTTGTTGAGTATAAGTAAAATATGAGTGAAGATGCATAAATCATGTGTGAGTATTTGAAAAAATGTAAGATGCATGCAATTAAGATAAATTCTTATTTATTTATTTATTTTATTATTTTTTAGTTCCCCCGATCCTTATGCGACTTTACACACTTATAAGATTCAATGGATCAACGACGATAACAATCGTTCTTTACATGATGACTTTAGTATATCTTGTATAATCACTTTTTCTTGAGGTCAATCCAATGTATATTATTTAAAATGTTTACCCTTCATTTCTTTTATACCCCCATATATCTCGAGCTCCCATGTATATATTTTCAAGCGTCAAAATATTTAAGATTTTTTTGTTATATTTTCACATATTTCCAATTCCAATATTTATTATCATAAAATAACATTTTAAAATACTAGAATAAATCAACAATGAAACTGAATTAATTTAGAAATAGTGTAAGGTACAACATCGAATGACATCATTGGAAAATATACATTCGTTACATTGAAAGCAAAACTAATGAGACAGGGATTACAATGTGGTGAATGTGTTTAGCTTTAGTTAGGGAGATAACAAACGCTAGTCATTCTTGTAATTTAGAACTTCTAAGAATAATAACTCCCCCAGCTTGAAATGCTTGATCTTTTTGTTATCCCTAACTTTTGCATGGACTGCTCTTCCAAGTTTTCAATCCATCGGGATGCTCTAATTTTTGCCTAGGTCGCCTTTTCAGGTTCTTAACCTAGCGAGCCCAATTTTTTTATTTTATTTTTTTTTTTATATATATTATTTTTTTTATGCATAATATTTCTTGACTGCATCTGAGTTTATGGGCAATATTTTCTTTAACACTAAGTCTCCTTCTCGAAACTCTCGAGGACGAACTTTTTTCTCGTATGCTTTTTTGAGTCTTTTCTGATATAGCTGACCATGACACAAAGTTGTCATTCCTTTTCTTCTATGAGATTCAATTGGTCATATCGTGATTGAACCCACTCTACCTCCTCTAGTTTTGTTTCCATCAAGACTCTGATAGAGGGAATTTCAACTTCGATGGGAAGTACCGCTTCCATACACCAATGAGAAAGGAGTTGCCCCTGTTGAGGTACGAATAGAGGTTCTATAGCCATGTAATGCAAATGGAAGCATTCCATGTCAATCCTTATATGTCTCCACCATCTTTTGTATGATCTTCTTGATATTTTTGTTTGCTGCTTCTACAGCCCCATTCATTTTTGGATGATATGGAGAAGAATTATGGTGCTGAATTTTGAAACTATCACATAACTCTTTCATCATCTTGTTGTTCAGATTAGTCGCATTGTTAGTGATTATCTTATTTGGCAAGCCATATTGACAAATCAATTCTTTTTTGATGAATTTGACAACCACACTTCTCGTCACATTGGCATAAGAAGCAGCTTCAACCCATTTTGTGAAATAATCAATAGCTACTGGGATAAACCGGTGTCCATTTGAAGCCTTAGGCTCAATTAGTCCAATAACATCCATTCCCCACATTGAAAATGGCCATGGTGATGTTAAAACATTCAAAGAGGTGGGTGGTACATGTACTTTATCAGCATAGATTTGACATTTATGACATTTCTTTACGTGACTAAAGCAATCGGACTCCATGGTCAACCAATAGTAGCCAGCCCTTAAGGTTTTTCTTGCCATTGCGTGCCCATTTGCATGAGTTCCAAAAGAACCTTCGTGAACCTCTTGGATAATTTTCTCCGCTTCTGCTTTATCCACACATCTGAGGAGAACCATGTCATGATTTCTCTTATAAAGCACATCTCCATTTAAGAAGAAGTTCATTGACAATCTCCTTAAAACTCTTTTGTCGTTCTCTGAAATGCCCAATGGATATTCTTTATTCTTAACATATGATTTGATGTCATAAAACCACGGCTTGCCATCAAACTCTTCTTATATTGATAAGCAATATGCAGGTTTATCTCTTTGTTGAATTTTTATGACCGGCACGTCCCGATTAGTGGTTATTTTGAACATCGACGACAAAGTGGCCAAGGCATCAGCTAATTGATTTTCTTCTCGAGGGATATGGTGAAAACTAATATTCTCAAAGTATTCTGTCAATTCTTTGATATGGGTGTGATACGGAATCAATTTGGAATCTCGCGTTTCCCACTATCCTTTCGTCTGATGGATAACCAACAATGAGTCTCCATATACCTCAAGAAATTTTACATTTGATTCGATAGCTGCTTTAATGCCCATAACACATGCCTCATATTCTGCAATATTGTTTGTACAATCGAAACACAACCTAGCCGTAAATGGGGTGAATTGGTTCTCAGGGGAAATAAAAATGGCTCCAATTCCATGCCCCAATGCATTAGAGGCATCATAAAACACCAACGTCCATTTTTCTTTATCAGATGATTCGGTCTCTTCAAATAAAGTCATTAGGCATCATAAAACACCAACGTCCATTTTTCTTTATCAGATGATTCAGTCTCTTCAAATAAAGTCATTATGCCTTCATCTGGGAATTCACATTGCATTGATTGATAATCTTCTACCGGTTGTTGGGCCAAATACTCTGCTAGTGCGCTTCCTTTGATAGATTTTTGCGTAACATATACCAAATCGTATTCTGATAACAACATCTGCCAACGGGCAATCCTTCCAGTAAGAGCAGGTTTCTCAAAGATGTATTTAATTAGGTCCATTTTAGACACCAACCAAGTTGTATGACATAACATGTATTGCCTCAACCGACGAGCAGCCCATGCCAATGCCCAACATGTTCGTTCAAGCAGTGAATACCTTGTTTCATAACAGGTCAACTTTTTGCTCAAATAATAAATAGCATGTTCTTTCCTACCAGATTCGTCATGTTGTCCCAGTACACAGCCCATTGACTCATCAAGTACTGTTAAGTACATCATAAGCGGTTTCCCAGGAACAAGAGGTACTAAGACGGGAGGCTTTGATAAGTACTGCTTAATCTTTTCGAAAGCCTTTTGACAATTCTCATTCCATTCAACCTTTTGGTTTTTGCGCAACAATTTGAAAATCGGCTCGCATGTAGCGGTGAGATGCGATATAAACCTCGCAATGTAATTCAATCTACCCAAAAAGCCACGAACTTCTTTTTCCGTGCGTGGAGCTGGCATTTCTTGTATTGCTCTTACTTTATCTGGGTCAACTTCTATCCCTTTTTGACTAACGATAAACCCAAGTAATTTGTCGGATATTACACCAAAAGTGCATTTAGCAGGATTTAAACGGAGTTTGAACTTCCTTAGTCGCTCAAACAACTTTTGAAGGTTAACAACATGGTCTTCTTCGGTTCAAGATTTTGCAATCATATCATCCACGTAAACCTCTATTTCCTTATGCATCATGTCATGAAACAAAGTTACCATTGCTCTTTGATAGGTTGCCCCAGCATTCTTCAATCCAAATGGCATCACTTTATAGCAGAAAGTCCCCCATTGGGTGATGAATGTAGTTTTCTCCATATCTTCGGGAGCCATCTTGATTTGATTATACCCGGAGAAACCATCCATAAAGGAGAAAAGAGAGTATTGAGCAGTGCTATCTACCAGGACATCAATATGAGGCAGAGGAAAATTGTCTTTAGGACTAGCTTTATTTAAATCCCAATAGTCAACACATATTCGAACCTTTCCATCTTTCTTTGGAACTGGTACGATATTAGCCACCCATTGAGGATATTTTGCTACTGCTAAGAAACCAACATCAAATTGCTTTTTGACCTCTTCTCTAATTTTAAGTGACATATAAGGTCTCATCCTTCTCAACTTTTGTTTAATTGGAGCGTAGTCAGGCTTGAGTGGTAACTTGTGTTCAACTATGTTAGTATCTATTCCAGGCATATCCTGATATGACCATGCAAAGACATCCACATAATCAAATAAAAGTTTAACCAACTTTTCTCGTTCACTTTCTTTTATAGACATACCAATTTTAACTTCTTTCTTATTATGTTCATTCCCTAAGTTGATCACCTCAACAGGTTCTTGATAGGGTTGGATTATCTTATCTTCCTATTCAATTAAGCTTTCTAGTTCTGGGGGAGGCTCACAGTCATCTTCACAATCCTCATCAGTGTGATTAATCAGACGTTCAAAATTACAAGAAAGGGTTCTAGTGCTGCCATTTTCAACATATTCATTTTCGACTCTGTATTGTTTAAATTAAAGGAAAAAAAATGAATAAGGATTGCCAAAAAAGAAAAGAGAAAGTCAAAAACAGTTGGAGAATTCAAAAATTCATTTATTTATAATAAGTACGGAATTGAAATACATATGCCCTAGTTAATTATCCTTATAGCCTTGGGCATAGCAAAAGGTGTTAAAAAAATACATAATTACTTTGAACATGAATTAACAAACACGGGAAACTCGAGGATCTTCCAATTGTTGAGACTAGTGTTTGGAGGACAATGGTACACTAGCTTGAGGGTGTCATCATCAGCATGGTCCTCTTCTGTAACAGCCACTTGATGAGCATATATTATTCCGGCGCTTTGAAAAGTTTGGCGAATGTCACAAATAGGAATCTTCTGTGAATTCGGTGTCCAGTTTTCTCTTTTTCCCTTCCCAGCCTTCTCTTTATCAGCTTGAGTAGATACATATCTCAACCCGTACCTATTGTTCTTTTCTGGTATTTCTATCAACTTTCCCAAATTAACAAAAACTCCTCCTTCCAACAAGTTTGTAAACTTCAATGATGTGGTAGATAGTTTTGGTTCTTTTAAACGATATTCTTCACCCATGAAGACGACATTGGCAATTTCTAATGCTTGAAAGGAAGTCTCTATGGTTTCCTCCGTGTTTTCAATATAGCCTATAGAAGATAAATGACTTACTATCATATCTTCTTCCCCATATATTATTACCAACTTATTGTTCACTATAAACTATAGCTTTTGATGGAGGGTGGATGTCACTGCTCCAGCAGCATGAATCCATGGTCTCCCTAAAAGACAACTGTACGCCGGTTTAATATCCATCACTTGGAAGGTTATCCCAAAGATATGGGGTCCGATTTGAATTGGCAGGTCAATCTCACCAATAACTTGTCTTCTAGATCCGTCAAACGCTTTTACCACCAAAGCACTAGGCTTCAAACAGGCTCCCTCAACAGATAGTTTTGACATTGTTGATTTAGGCATGACATTTAATGATGAACCATTATCTACTAGCACTCGTGCAAGAATATGATCGTGACACCTCACAGAGATGTGCAGTGCTTTATTATGCTCTGTCCCTTTAGCTGGTAATTCATTATCACTAAAACTCAGGCAACTACTAGCAGTGATGTTACCGACAACTCCATCAAACTGATCGACAATGATATCGTGAGTAACATGGGCCTCATTTAAAACTTTCATCAGTGCTCTTCTATGTGCTTTAGAGTTTAATAACAAGGAGAGAACTGATATTTTGGAAGGGGTTTGATTTAACTGATCCACCACTTTATATTCACTTTGCTTGATAAACTTCAAAAATTCATTAGCTTCTTCTTCAGACACCGTCTTTTTACTGGTCTCTTGTCCTTTTATGGAATGATACATATCTTCTTTCCATTTTTCCCCATGAACCTCCTTTTTCCTAAGTTGTTCAGGAGTGTATACTCGACCACTCCGAGTCATTCCACCAATTCCTGAGATGTTAGTGACATCAATTTCTTTAGGTTCACAACCATCACTTGGTTGATGATTGGCCAAGTGGGATGTGACTTCGTATTTCCACGGTACTGCCTTGGTGTTTCCATAAGGAAAAGGGATCGGTGGTTGCACAATTATTGCATTTGGCTTGCTAGGAGTTGGCTTAAGATTCTCCTTTTTGTAATGAATTTCCAATGGTTTTGGGAAAGATATACCACTTTCCATACACGATCCCATGGTGAACACATGACTATCTGTTGCATATTGGTCAATCCCATCTTCAATGACATTGACAGAGGCATCCCTGTGGTCCGATAAAGGATTACTCCATATGTTGGGACCATCTTCCTTGAAGGTAAACCATTTTGCATTAATCAATTCTTGCACTTTAGATTTTAGGGCTTGACAATCTTCAATGGAATGCCCAACGGCTCCTGCATGATATTCACATTTGGAATTCGGATTACACCATTTTGGAAATGGTGGTTCAAGAGGTTTCGTTGGTCTTATGACTACCATTGAATTTTGAAGTAAATGGGGCAACAATTGGCTATACGTGACGGGAATTGGATCAAAACGGGTTATCCTTTTTTCTCGATTGACAGGTGGTCTATAGGGATTTGAGATTGGGTTCTGGTTCCATTGATTTTGTGGGGAAAATGTGGTAGGTGGTGGTTGAAAAAAAGGTGGTCTTGAAGGGTGATATTGAGGGTATAGAACTTGTGTAGTTGCAGCCACATATGGATAAGGGATGTAAGGAGTTTGTGGTATCGGGGGCTGTAAATTTGGGGGTCGATAAGAATTGATGGATGGAAAATAGGAGACTCTAGGGCTTATCATTACAGCATTGGCATCCCCCTCTCTTTTTTTTGTGAATGTCGGTTGGGGTCGTTTCACGCTAGTTGCTGCACAGACGATCTTGCCACTCCTCATCCCACTTTCTATCCTTTCTCCTATCATGACAAGGTCAGAAAAATTTGATGATATACTCCCTATCATCTTGTCGTAAAAAGAGGACTGGAGAGTATCCATAAACATACCCACCATTTCTCTTTCAGATAATGGAGGTTCTACTTGTGATGCCATTTCCCTCCACCGTTGTGCGTATTCTTTGAAAGCTTCGTTGTCCTTTTTCAAGGAATTTTGCAATTGCATCCTATCAGGGGTCATGTCAACGTTATATCTGTATTGCTTCAAAAAGGCATCAGCTAGGTCTTTCCATGAACGAATTTGATTTCGCTCAAGATGCATATACCAACTTAACGATTCCCCACTCAGACTGTCTTGGAAAAAGTGAATGAGAAGTTTATCGTTATGAGCATGATATGCCATTTTTCTGCAATACATAGTTAGATGATTTTTAGGACATGTGTTGCCCTTGAATTTTTCAAAGTCAGGAACCTTGAATTTGGGAGGGATAGTCACATCAGGAACCAAGCACATATCGAAAGCTTCGAGGCCATAAACATTATACCCCTCAATAGCTTTTATTCTCTCTTCCAAGACATGGAATTTTTCCTTTGATTGTGTATCATCCCCAATGTGAGGTTGATGCCAATTCCCATTAGCATCGAAATTGGGTACTTGAGGTGCAATATATGGAGTATTTTCTGAGGGTAGAGTGTTTTGGGGTGGTAGATATCCCAGAGGAGATGGAACTTGTGATTGGTTTGGGTTTTGGGGGGTTTAAGTGGTTTGGGTTGTTTTCCATGGGGTTGACGACTAAGGGTGGAGTATAACCGGGTGGAAGACCGTACATAGGAAATTGTATAGGTGTTGTACAAGGTTGTTGGATAGTCGGTGTAAAGCCTGGTGGATGAGAATGAGTGGTTTGTTGTTCTTCATTTACAGCCGGAGGATTCTCATCTATATTCCCCTTCCTTGACAAAGCATGTATAGCTTCTAAGATTTGATCGACCTTGTCCTTCAATTGGTTGACATCCATTCTCATCACCTCTTGATTTTGCTCAAGTTCTTCCATGATCTTTGAGTTTGCACGAGTCCGATAAGGATGTCGGGGAAACAACTTTATTGATTTTTTCTGTTTTTTTTTTTTGAAAAAAATAAAATAAAAAATTTATGAGTATGTATTAAACATGAATGGAATGAAAATGCAATTATTATCTCTTTTTTATTTGGATGTTGGGGAATCATAAATCTTAGGTAAATTTTAATAAAATGAATTATTAGTGAAAATATGAGAATCGGTAAACAAAACAACAAATCCTTCATTGATGAGAAAAAAGTACATTGCATTAAAAAAACTACATCGATTAGGGTATTTCAATCATCTCTTTCAATAGGACAACCAATCCTCTCCTCCAATTCTTCTACCAAATGTTTGCAATATTCAACGAACTTGTAGACTTTGATTGAGTATTGAGTGGGTGCATGATAGCATCAATCTCTCTTAATTGTTTTGGAATTTTTATGATTGCCTGATTAGCTAGCATGACCAGTTTTGAAAAGCAATCTCTCCAATGTTTTTCTTTATCTTCCAATTCTTTATAAATATCTTGGTTCTTCAATTGCCCAAGCAACACCATGAAACGCTCCTCCCAGTATATGGTTTCATCCTTCAAGTCATTATAGATCTTTTCTTGATAATCAATGTAATTCTTCAACTCAATAGAAGCTTCCATTTCTGCTTTTAGTGCATCTTGGTGTTTTGAGAGTAATTCTTTGATTTCTTCCTTCTGTTGCCTCTCATTCCTTACTTGACCCTCATATTTATCTACCATTTCTTTTAGTTGTTTCTTTAAATCTTCAAACTCCTTTTTTATTTTCTTCTCAGAGCTTGCTGATTTTGTCCACAACTGCTTCCACATATAGGCTTCTTTGATGGCTGCACTCTTTTCTTCATTTCGCACACCTAACTCTTCATTTGCACCTCCCAAACAATCTTGTACGTCAAGTTTATTTCTTTTTTTAATTTTCAACCTCTTGTTGCTTCTCTCAATAAACTGACTCTTACAAGTGTTTTCTGATCTTAAATTGTCGTTCTCTTGGGAGACTTTTTCTAACCTCGCTTGTAGCTCTTTTTTCTCTTCTTCAGATTTTAGCAATGATGCTTTGAGTTCTTCTATCTCTTCATTTGCAACAAGGATAGGTTCAGGCATTTCCTGACCATTTGAGGCTGTATTGTGGAAAGGCAGCTTGATTTCTTGGACTCTTTTCTTTACCCATTGTTGATAGGGTTCTTTTGTGCTGCAACTTCTACATCCGAGTATTTTTCCTTTTCTAATGATAAACTCCCAAGCTCGACTTATCCTTCTTAACATTGATGGGTCTACTATACCGGTATTGTGCAAAACAAAAGCCTTTAATGACCTATCATCTGGTTTATCCAACATGGGGTAACCAAGTTGTCTCAGAGCTACCATTGGATTGTAATTAATACATCCTTTCGTTCCCATGAGAGGTACATTTGGAAAATCTCCGCATCGGCATATTACCTCTTCCACCCCTTGTTCTCTATAGTACCATGAAATTGTATCCCCAGTAAGGCTAGCTATACTCTGAGCCCATTCACGATTACTCTTAGCCCCAATATGATACCCTTTCTTGAACATGTGAGACACAAACCAAGTATATAACACTGGGACACAACACAAAATTGTTCCCCCCTTCTTCTCATGTTGCATGTGCAGAGAGTAGTATACATCAGCTAGAATCGCGGGGACTGGGTTTTGTTTATGTTTGTTAAAAGCTAAGAATACATTTATGGCAGCAAAATCTACAAAGTTATCAAGGTTTGGGAATATAACAATACCGTAGATAATGAGGGCCAAAACATCTATAAAAGTACTCCATTCTTCTTTATCGGCTAAATCTTGACACTTTTGCTCTAGATATTTTCTTGAAAACCCATGAATAGCCCCTTTTTCCTCTCTTGTATTTGCCAACTCTCTTATGTCGATCTTCAACACTTCAGCAATTGTTTCCATCTTTGGTGGTTGCCCAGTATATCGATAAGGATTTCCTCTTTCTAGGGAGTAATCCAATATTCGTTCAAATTCCTCTAATGTTGGGGCCAACTGAAAATCTTGAAAGGTGAAACATCTTAAGAGAGGATCATAATACTGAGCCAATGTTGTGAGGGCACCTGTTTGCACATTTACTGCCAAGAGATTTAGGATCTTCCCATATTTGTGAAAGAAACTATCACATTGTATAGTTTTCATTTGATTGCTGATGTCTCTTAAACTTTTCAAATCAGGTTGCTTGAACTTTAAAAGTAAGGTTTTCCTTTTTTCCGATCCCATTGTCCACTTAAATAACACGTGACTAAGATTTGTATGATTCCCCAAAAATCCTGAAAATTTATGCAAAATGCTATTATGTTTTATTTTTTTTTAGAAAAAGAGAAAAAAAATGTCATGAGGTATGAATGAAAGTAATATATATATATATATATATAAACTCTTGAATATATGAAATAATTTATTGGTTTTTTACGGATATTTTTACAATGAAAGGGTCTATTGGCTTATGTAGTGAAATCCTCACAAGGGAGGCTCTATGGTTCTAAACACGGTTCCTAGAGCCAATAATCCTATTTTGGAATATTGCCAACAACAATAGGTAAACTATTTGGAGTGACAATAACCTCAATAGGATCAAACTCTAGGTGAGATCTTCATGCTAACCAAACAGGATATACATCCAGAAGGCTACCACTACGCAATCTCGAATCTAAACTTAAGTTTTGTTCAAACCCGTGTATAAGGTTCCACTCATAAGTGTGTGTCTTACTAAAAGTGTAAGCATTGAATAAGCATAACTCAATAAATCCATAATACTAACAAAACATATACATATACAAAATAAATAGATAAATAAAATAAAATAAAAATGATCTACTAGCTTAAAAGAATATTATAATGTCAGCTAATACTTATTAAAAAAATAATAAACACATAAAGAAAATACAAATAAAAAAAAATAAACAAATATAGAAAAAGTTAAAAAAAATATTATGCACAATTAATTTATTAGGCTTGACTCTCTTTTTGTCCCCAGTAGAGTCGCTAGCTGTCGCGGCCTAAAATTTCGAGTTTTCCTCGAATTCAATGGAGTCGTCACCAAAGTTTATTTTAGAATAGGGAAAATATTGGGAAACCCTTAAAAAATGGTCTTTTGAAACCAGATTTTTGAGTTCGGGAGTCGATTATGCGTAGGGAAGGTATTAGCACCCTACGACATCCGCTAAAAAAACGGTTACCTATAATTAATTGTGCAAAATAATATCAACTTAACTATATTTGTTTCTCTTTATTATTAAATATGGATATAAAATTATTTTTATAAATATGATTTTTCTTGAAATAAAAGCGTGTTAAAAAGAGTAAAAAAAAAAGTTTTTATTATTATGCTTGACAAGAGTGTGATCTTGCTCCTACGTATCTCCCGGTGCGATGGAGAAATCAAAGCTACGTAGTTCTTGGTAGAAAATGTGGATGTGTTGATTGCTTTTAAATTAAATTGTATTTTAATTTTGACAAACATAAAGAAATAAACTTGTTTGATTTGAATAATTATCTTAAAATATGAATTTTAAGACGATCGAATTGTACAACTCGTGTCTCAAAATTCAAGGAGTAAAAAGATGTCACATCTAATTTAATCCTCTTAAGAATATTTTTATTTTTTATTTTTAAATTGAATTTCAAAACAAACAAATAGTTTAATTTATATTATGTAACTCTGGGATTAAAATATAAATAATTTTTATGATTAACTTGTTTAAGATTTTTATTTTTATTAATTTATTTTGTGAATATGAGATTTAGAACCATCAAATTGTCACAATTTGCGTTCTAATAACTCAAAGATTAAAAAGATGTCACATCTAGCTAATTTTTAATGAAATATTTGTTATTATTTTATTTTTCAAAAAAAATGATATTAAATATTAAACAAGTTAAATGATTTTTTTTTCGAAATAGAATTAGTAATAACCACGAGAATAAAATAGCAAAAAAAAAAAATATATGAACTTTAACTTAATCTATTAAATGAATAAAAAATTTATATTAATTATAAATGTAATCCTCTTTTAATATATTTTGTAAATAAGTGAAAAATTGTTATAATGTAAAATAAATGACCTTTATTACTTGTTAATTGTATTCATAATTTTTATAATAAACATAATTAATTATATTAAACATAAGTAATAATAATTTAATGAAAACAAAACCCTAACCCTTAATAAAATGAAAACGCTACTTATGCCTAAACAAGTCAGGAAACGGACGAACAAACAGAGCAAACCTCACCCCCCATTCCAAACTCATACGCAAAATTTTAAACGCAAACCAGGAAACGGATGAGCGAAATACCTTTCCGATGCGAGTGAAGATGGTGTGCAGTCGTCTCTTGGATCTTAAAATGGGTTTGAGTATCCTTTAGCTATGGATACGGGTTTGATGGATCTAAGTTTGCTGAATGGGTTTGATGGATCTGTTTGCTGGATCTGAGTTCGATAGATCTGGGTTTGTTATGGGTAAGATCTGTTTCTCTAAGAACAACTCTATCTTCTACCTTTCTCTCATTTTCTGATTTTTTTTAGAAAATTTCTTCTTCCTCTCTCAGTTCTATTTTGCTAGATTTATAGGGGAAACGACTAATGTTTTCATTCATCGTACAAATACATGTTTTGGATTTTGTATTGTTACTCAACAAAAATTAATTGGATTTTACATTGTTTTTGTAATAAAATTTAAGCAAGGTACCATTAAGGGAAAAAAAGAAGCCTGTTAACTTTACATTGAGTGTACAAATTGTTACACTTCTTATTAAGCTAAAAAATTAATCAAGAATCCCGTTTATAACATGGGATCTTCACAAAGTAGAGAAGATAAAGGATTGATGTTTGCAAGTTGTTTTCTGAGCAATTGTTTTTTTGAGTGATGCTGGTTTGAAAGGAAACTTGTTGAAGAAAACCTAGGGAACGTTGAAGACGTGTGAACTGAAGGAAACGTGTGCCCAAACTTGTTGAAGAAAACCTAGGGAAAGTTGAAGACGTGTGAACTGAAGGAAACATGTGCCCAGACAATGGTTGCAGATCAATTAAAAAATATTTTATTTCTTTTTCCTTTTTATATTAATTTATTTTTAATATATACTTAAATCTGAATATAAAATAATGGTATTTTTGAAAATGATTATAAAAATATTTAAATATATTATTATTATTATTATTTATTATTATTATAATAATTTTAAATTAATCGGACAAAAATTAGGTACTACACTTACAAATGAAAGGACCATGTATTTATGCATAAATTAAAAAGCATCATAGGATAACAGTCAATGCACAAATCTATCTATTATATTAAAGCCTTAATAGTAGTTTTGATCCCCCATTTTATTTATCCTAATTTTGGTCTCAAACAAAATTTTGATCCAAAACTTGATGAAATTTCATTTTTTTAAAATCGTACTAGACCACTTATGATCATATATTTCCGGTATAATTGTTGCACCATGATATCTTGGGGCATGGTGTGACTTAGATAAATGCAAAAAAAAAAAAAAAAAATTCATCAAATTTTGGACTAAAATTCTATTTGGGGGACCAAAACTCTGGAGAAATAAAATGGGGGACTACTTTTGCGATACAGCTAAAATAGGGGAACCAAAATTGCTATTAAGTCTATAATATATTAATACAAATTCTCAATTTTATTGAATGACACATCGCACTCCTATGTGATACCACTTATTTTCCAATGTGACATTTTTATATGCTTCTATAATTTATCCCTCACATTTTATTTTTCAATTTAACTTTTACATCATCATATGCATATGTTGAGTACCCAAACACAAAATTTCTTCATGAAAATAATTTTACTATTAAAGCTTCTCATAAAAATAACTTTACTATCTTCTCACTTCAATCAACTTTTAATACTTCTTCATTTTTACCTATGTTTATTCAGATTAGTTGGTAAAGATACACATCATATCTTATATTATCTCAAGAATCATTCTTTCAATTCCTTCTTAAGCTTTGGTGGAGAGTACACATTAGATATAAAGTTTTATCATTTACACAACATTAGATCATTCGTGACTTCTCAATTCTCACCCAAGTGCCAACGAAAAATGTGAGATTGTGTAACATATTGGTGACTTCCTGAGCATCTCCAATGGTGAACTCAAGATGAGTTCTTTAGATGGGGTCCACTGTGCCACATCATCTTGAAGGAACTCATTTCTTTTTTACTCCAACGGTGAACTCCATTTAAATAGGCTCTACTATGCCGCATCACCGTGAATCAATTCATTCATTCTGTACGTAAGGTTTAACTTTTAAAAAACCATATTATATCCCATAACTTTAATTTATACATTAATATTTTATTTATATTTAATTTTATTATAATTTAAAATATTAATTTAAATACTCTAATTAATATTATTATACATTATTTTAATTTAAAATTAAAATTAAAATTAAAAATTAAAATAAAATTGAACTTAAATTTTTATAACAAATTGTTCCTATTAAGAGTTAACAATCGTTAATTAAAGGAAAAAAAAAAGCTAACGGTGTATATTAACTAAAAAAAAGCTAATGGTTACAAAATTATTATTATTTAATAAATTAAAAAGAAGTTAACGGCTATAAATTAATAAAAAAGGATAAATTTATTATTATTAATAAATTAATAAAAGGTAGCGGTTATAATTTTATTATTATTAAATTGTGAAGCACCGTTTCTTCTTGACAGTACCGTGATGACACATTGACACAACTCCAACAGTGAACCCACAAAAAACTAAAAACTGGAAGTTAAGTAATTACACACTGACGGACAACTCATTTTGGCTCCCGTTGGAGATGCCTGTCTCGTGAATTCATACCTATTGTCTTCCTGTCCGTGACTCTTACTTCCACGTCGCTACACATTCTTTCTTTCATTTTTTATATTCAATAGCAGAAAAATTCACAAAAATTTAAACTTTCAATGCACCGAAAGAATCTTTAACGGATAAAATAAATTAAAATTGATTAAAATATGCATTGTATTTTCTTTCTTCATCTCGCAATTTATTATGATCACTTCTCAAATTTATTTTTGTTAGGGTTGGAAAGGATGGAAGAAGTAATGAAGAAAGGAAGTAGATAGATGAAAAAATCACATACATTTTATTTTTAAAATATATTTAAAATTAAATAATTATGTAGTTTTATGTTATTTTACAATTACAAAAGAAAATTTATCTAACACTTTTATTTTAATTATTATTTAATTTTTTAACTATCAACTTGCTTATAATTTAATTTTATCAAACAACATTTATCTACTTTGAAAGTTATACAAAGATAAATTTTTAATTGATTGATAACATTTTGTGTCAAAACTACTTTAGTTCTTATCACTTTCTCTTCTACTTAATTTCGAAAATATATAAAATAATATATTTAACTATTTTTTACCTTAAAACTATTTTGGATGTTAAGGGTTCCCTAACTTTAAAAATAATCATTTTAGCCATTAATTTATCTTTATTTTATTAACTCGTATTAGTCATTTACCTCAAATATATATAGACGATGTTTGGTGAATGATAGAATGACACCTCATATGACTTTCACTCTAACCTAGCAGTTGAAATGCATCACATAAGTCTTCTTATTTATTTTCTCCAAAGTGTTTACAAAATCCTTCGTATTCCCAAAATTATAGGGTTTAAAACATCATTCTTCCCAAAATTTGTCTTAAATTTATGTAATATTGTCCTCTCCTCACAAAATTTCAAGGAGTTGTGCTAAAATAAAATTCACATGTTGAACCAATATATCATACCATTATTTCTTCGAAGTTGCATTAAGATAAATGAAAGGAAGATATTGGCATTTTGATTAGGTGTTATTTGGACTAGTTTCAATAATATTTTTTGCTTTATGTGGTTAAAATATATCATACCATTATTTCTTCACAGTGTGCTGCATTTTGAATCTCCGTGTCATCGATTTGTTTAAAATAAGTCAGAGTAGAGTGGATCAACTTAAATAGGTGGATTGGCATGTCAATAGATTAATCTATCAATAAAAAAATTAAACATAGTAATTTATAAATGAATTGATCCATAAAAAAACATCAAAATTAATTCATTAAAATCCATCAAACAATTATTAGAGGTAAAATTATGACCCTTTTTTTGAAGGAAACATGCACAGCAAAGAAAGAATTGATAATGATTTTGGTTAAGACTTCCTAATAAAAAATATTTAATTAATTGAAGCAAAAGATTTCTAACACTAAACTCAAACATTTGGCTCAATCTTTTAGTTCTCTAAAAGAACCCTTGTCTACATTCTTATATAACATATTTGTATACAAAGACTTAAAAGTTCCCTATACTTTCTCATATATATGGGAGTGACTTTTGAAATATCTCATAAAACACTAAGACGAGAGCAATGGGAATACAAAAGAAAAAAAAATTGTTACACTTATATATACTCCATCCGCCCTTAAATATAAATAAAATAGAATAAAAAAATTGATATATGTTTTTAATAAACTTTTTGGATTAAGTACATAAATTTTCTTTAACTTACGCTTCACTTATATTTAAGGCTAGAGGAGTATCTACAGGTATTGCTATTAAAAAAA
>JBBPBR010000006.1:37560834-37584412 GCA_037974775.1 Cicer pinnatifidum
AAAAAAAAAAAAGTGTCATTTAAAAAGATATAACACCTAAAAAGAATTTATAAATAGAGACAACTAATTTAAAGTTGTTTTTGCAAGAATAAATTAGACCAAATTATTAATAGAAATAATAATTGTTTAAAAAATTAGTTTCAACTCTGGGGTTATTAACAGATAATTAAGTAGTTAGTTCGTTATTTCTCAACAAGCTCTTTAAATAGAGCATCTTATCTTATGTACTCATTTATCATCTTTTATTACCATTTAATATTTAATATTTAAGGATTTTTTTTTCCTCTCAAATTTATTTTTAATATGAGATACAACTTTAACTCAACGGTCATGTGATAAATAGCATACATTAAATGGATATCAACGGTCATGTGATAAATAACATACATTAAACGGATATCAAGCTTTTTAACTACATGCATTATTTGATGCATACTTCTAAAACAAAGTCACCTTATTCTTCTTCATCTCACATTTTTCCCTTGTTTTTTTAATGACACAACGTCATATTTTTAAATACAAATCTTATTGGATCTTTTAATAGGAGTATGTTGTTGGATCTTTTAATAGGAATATGTTGCAAATCTTAAATAAGAAGTTGACCAAAATTGATGAAAATGAAATTGATGGGGTATGCTGCAAATCTTTAGGTTCAATTTGTTCCATCAATCTATATGTATTTGATGCAAATGAGATAACGCAAATCTCCTCCAAGATAATTTAAAATCCTTAAAGTGAATTGCACATTCACGTCAAACCTATAGATCAATATAGTTTATATAATAAAGTTCTTTCATTTAATCTCGTCCATTAAAAAAAATGACTTATAAATATTTTTGACAGAATATTGACTCATGTAACATAATATTTTTTTTTTATCATTGGTGTCTCTAAAGTGTCTCTATTTATAGAGAAACTCATATCAATTGGTCAAAGAAAACAACTATTGAAAGAATTTGTAACAAATGCATTAGTTTGATAACTAATAGATGCATTCAAGTCAAACATTGCAACCATTTAACTAATTGATACATTAAATTATTTAATATTACTTCATTAATATAGTTATTAAAAAATTCTAAATATATTTTGAAACTCCCATCACAAATTTCATATTCAAAGAGTGATATATAGGAATAATTTTCCAAGCACTAAGCAAGAACATTTGACATTTAAGGATACACAATGACCTTTCCTACATTAGAAGGTCTTGTTTTGGTTGGATCAAGAGGGAAGAAAAAAGGGTAGAGTTCATATCTAACATAACAAGAACTATATAAAACTCTACACCCTTTACGATTATTGCAAAAAGTTGAAAAATTGTTCACTGCAATAGCCAAACACTGAGCACAATTTATCTCAGACAAGTCCCTAGTACATTGAACCAAAGCATAAAGTGTCACAAACGGTGACAACATAGATTTTCCTTTTCCAATCCCTTTCTCTTTATGCATAACAGCTTCTCCTCTAATTTGATCCATTAAAGCTCCAAGTTTTTTGTTAAAATCTTCAGGGTCAGTTACATTTTCAACATTGAAATAAAATATACCAAAAGATGTATCAACATCACCAATGAATAGTAGGTTTCGTTGACTTTTTGTAGTCAGAATTGATAATGGTTATAATGTTCAGGAGATTTTTATATGAAATGATATGTAGCTATAAATATTTGTGGATGAATAGAATGTTCACTAGATGAAGCATAAAAGTATTCTAGAAGCCTTTTAGCAACTTGGAAATATTGAAAGTTTTTAGGTTTGAATCATGTTTTAGTATAATAAATTTTTTTACATTACTTAGAAATTAAGAATAAAGGTATCTTATAAATTATTGGGTTAAATTTACATCATCTCTTTTACTAATCCTTTATCACTCTCTATTTTTTTTCTATCTCTTTTTATTTTAATCTCTCTCTTAATTAAAAAAGTAAAAAAATAATAATCAAGAGAGATGTAAGAATAAGAGAGAGAGATAGAGTGGTGGATAGAAAGTGAATAAGGGGTTTCAAATCTCATTGAATTTTTAATACTATAAGTTATTATTTTCAATTTTAGTTTAGTTGTTTCGAATAAATTTTTTTATGAAGGTAAGAGAAGGAAAAAGAATGAGTGCAAAATTCCTCCTCAACCTATTGTTATCTCCCTTTAAAAATTGGAGAATATGGAGAACATAAGATATTTGTTTGAAAATTTGATTTAACTATCATTTTATTTAATATGATATAGAATATTAGTAGAAAAAAGAAAAAATTTACATCTCTCTTATATTAAAATCTCTCTCAATTTCTAGTAGAACCAGACTAACTATTTATATAAATTTCATCTTATGATATTAAAGTTATAGGCAGTGGAAATAAAATTTCCTCAATATATAAAAACTTGAGAACAGAGACATCGAATATATGTCAACAAACTGATCAAATCAAAAGCACAAAAAATGCCAAGATTTTTACCGTGGAAAATTGCACCAGGAAACGGTAAAAATCGGGTTGTCCAAACCCCTTTCATTTAAACTCATATACAAAAACTTAAGCAAACCATCAAATTTTATACAAACCATCAAACAAACCCTTAAAATTGAAAAAAAATTATACTATCAAATTAAAATTTATTAAACTCATATACTAATGTTAGTTTAACTTTTTTAAAATTAAATAAATTTTTAATTGCTATAAAATTTCAAAGTATTATTTTTAGTTTTATTAAAAAATTATCAATTTTTAATTTCTAAAAAGAATTTATTTATTTTAAATTTTTTTGTAAAACTTTTATACTTTTAGTTTGTAAAAATATTCATATAAAATTAAAATATAGACTAACAAATAAATTAATAAAATTTAAAAAATAAACTTAAAATATCATAATTTTATAGAGACTAAAAATAGATTTATTCTTTTATATATATATATTAAATGAAATTTATATTTTTTTATCAAAAGGGACTAAAAGCCCACACTAGAAGCCTCGGGGGAAAACCACCAAGGAAATGTCAAATACAAGAGATAAAGAGATAGTAGAGCATCATCGTAAACTCTATAATCCATATCTGAACTATGATCAAAATTTGCTAACTTATCAACTACTAGTTGATTTCGCGAAAAATATACTTCCAATAAATCGCTAATTTCACTAGTGAGAGAATGACAAGGATGCAGTGAAGAGCATCTTGTATCAAATACGTCAATGGTTGCTTTAGAGTCAAATTCAAAAACTATTTTGTTAAAATCTCTATCCACCTCTAGTTCGAGCCCATGAAGAATTCCCTACAGCTATTATGAAAGGACACTTATATAACTCCAAAATCTTAGTCTTCATATACAAAAATATGATTTAAATGCTGCTCTCATAATTGAGGACCAAATTGATACCAACCAGTGGGACTAAAAAAATTGTAACCTAGTCTAGAATGTACGTGTACCATGTCATTATTGATAGGGGTCCAATAGGCCGACCACCTATGAAGGACTTAACAATATCTTGGCCCATTTTGCCAAACAAATTTGTCTTAAATACACGGGTCTACTAGATTTTCTTTTTATAAATATATTTCACTCTTCTATATTTTTTTTTAAGAAAAAATACCTAAAATAGCAACAGCAAAGTGAAAATTCCGAACATACAATTTTGTTTTATATGAAATAAATATAATTAAAATTAATATCTTAAATTAATCATGGTAGTAATTATCTTTATGGGTGATACTAATTAATTTATGAAGACGACAAAAATACTTTTAAAAATATATTTGTACTATTTTAAAAATATTTATGACAATGGTTGGACATAGCTACAAGGAATGTTTGATATTTTTTTTTCTAAATCAAGTCACACTTTTAAGGTGTTGTCTCTTTTGGATTTTGTGCATAAGTTTTTGACTATTTTATCTTTAGTAAAAGGTTTTTGGTTGACTGAAGAGTTTGTGTGTTGTTTAGAAACTATTAGAATAGTAGCTCCTAGTTAAGGTTAAGAGGCTAAAGGACTTAGAGCTTAGTCCCTACAAGGAGTGTCAATGATCTGAACTCATGTCACATTTTTAAGGTATTATGTGTTATGGATCCTGTGCGTAAGCCTTCACGAAAAATACTTTGGAATAAGTATGAGAATATGACATTAATATCACTTATCATCAAAATAGATATTGATATTAAATCCAACAAGAAGATTAAATGTTATTTATAACAAATAATGTTGGAGTAAATACAAATGGAGCATTATCTTATGTCATAAAGAAATGATTATCATCATTATCCATGTAAGTGATTCATAAAATTATTCCTCACTGCTCATATATGAAAAATGAATAATGATAGTAGCACCACCAAGAATATTCATGATATTTACTTGAAGGAATGATGAATAAATGAAAAAGAAGAATATTCAAATTTATCATAAAGGAAGATCAATATAATTGTCAACAACAGTGATTTCTTCTTTATACACCGCTATTTTGATAAAGATCAAATAAAAAATGCACAATTCATTATTCTTGGAAAACAAAAAGTAACATAAAAGTGACAAAAGGCTACTACACTAGCATTGTTTATTGTTGTGAACAATATCATCATGTAAAAATGGGATTCAACGCCACATTTTCTCTCTCCTACATCACACTACAAGAACAGAAATAACCCAAAAAAACATTCTAAAGGCAACTTAAATTTCAGAACATTCATAAATCTTCATCATTAAAGGTTACTATTTGTTGGAATTTGTGCCCAACGAACACACGAAGATCTTTGCATATATATATATATATATATATATATATATATATATATATATATATATAATAACATAACTTAGAACTTTAAGATTCAAGGACTTACATCAAATATTCAAAACTCTTATGATAAAAGAGTAAAACTTAAGAAGAAGACCTCATAACTTGAAAACTATGATCTTACATCAAGTATATTTCAAAAACACTTGTCAACAAACTATAAAACTTGATTAAAATACTCAAGCACACTCATGTTTATTCTTATCTATAAAACCAAGTTCTCAAGAGTGTACAAGTTCACTACAAAGCCAGTTTTCATTGAGAAATTAAAGCTACAACCAATCTCATAAATTGGGAACTTTATGAAGTGTCTTTTTATGTTGTAAAAGTAATTCAATTGATTTGTATTCATTGTAAAGTCTTCAATGAATCTAAGCAACGTGTGTAAGCCTACTAAGGCTAGAAAAATATAGGAAATGAAGTCCTAAGTGACAAATTTGTAAGGTGCATGATTTGAGAAGGTTGTCTCAAGTATCATAGTAGAACAACTCAGAGGATTAGACGTAATCACTAGTACATTTTAACCTTGTTACATCGTCGATATTAGATCGGTTGTTATACATCCAATGTAATAAGCAAGGCAGTGGCAAATTTGTTATTATAATAAACTTTATTAGATCTGTTCTAATTGAACTGTTCTAACAGTTACATTAAAAAAAAAAATAAAACTATACAAAAAAAAATTGTACTAAATTTATTATTATAGTAAATTTTATTAGATGTGTTCTAATTGAATTGATCTAACATACATATTAAAAATAAAAACTACACAAAAAAAAGTTATGCAAGAAAAAAAGACAATTATTAGATCTGTTTTATTAGACCGATCTAACAAGTCTTTTTTTTAAAAAAAAAAAATTCCTAAATTAACCAAAGAATAAGAAATAAGGCACGCGTACTCATCCTTGCGTTTCATTTTGCCTCTTCATCCTTCGTTTTTCATCTTTTGTTAAGCAAACCCATAAATGAGTCACCCGCGAATCCAAACCCATTTTTCATCATTTTACCTTCGTTCTTCATCAAACCCAGCCACAAATTAAACACGTGCTTCTTACCCGTGAAAACATTTTCATCCTTCCACATTTAACCTTCATACTTTAGTGAAATCTGAATCCTGAATCAGCCTTCATCACCGGCGACGAGTTGGTCTAGTGCAACATTTTTCTACTTCAGCATCGACGACGAGTTTTCTTTGTCTTCCTCTTCCATCTATCAAGGAGCATTTCCGTCGAGAAGTGTCAATTTCTTTCACTATCGAGAAGGGTTTGATGCTTTCTCCGGTAATTTTCTAATAACTCTTGTTTGTTATTCAACAATCTAAAATTATTTCATTGTTAATTATTCTTATTATTAATCTTTAATTGATGGAGAAATTTCTACATAAGTGATGGTGAAATTTTGAGAAGTGATGATGCCTAAAAAACTATAAAAGTGATGGAGAAATTTGAGTAGAAGTAGTTACCCTAATTTTCAACCATCCTTTAAAACTGCATGTTATGTGTTTGTGATATTGTCTCTGTTAATAATATGTTCTGGACATTCTCTGCATGCTACTGATCTAGTGCCACCCTTCTCTTTAATTCTTTCTTCTATTCAATTCATTTTTCTTAATTCAAGTTCATACTTTATATTATGATGAGAAATCTTAGACCAACTATATTTTTGGATGGTTTTATTTACTTCAGAGCCATATACAACTAGTACATTCTGTTGAAGGTAAACTCAAAGGTTCTCTTAGGAAGAGTTTTAAGTGGATTAAAGATAGGTGCACCAGAGTTGTTCATGGTTGGTAGGTTATATAAATTAAGGGTCTTGTCTTGCTATTTAAATTGAAATTGAAATTGAAATTAAACCCTTATTTCTTATTTGGGGGTTTCTAATTTTGGTGCCGAGTCACCATCTGAACTGAAATTTCAATTGGGGTTTCACATATATTATATATATGAATAATTGTTATTTGTTTGGCTTGTTTATTTATTGGTTATTGTTTATGTCAAGGATAATTGGATTGTAATATATTATGGAAGAGAAATTGTGATACATGTCTTCAATATAGTTTGTTTTTGCAAAGAATTTTGTAAGTAATCATCTTGTTTGTCGGTGAAGTGTCACTTCAATTGCAAGATTTTGATATTGTAATTTAAGGGACGGAGTTCCAATCTGCTTGGAGTTGATTGTAAAATAATTAGTAGTGTCATTTTAATTAATAATAATATGATGATGTTGATTTAGTGCTGTAATGGAAATTTCTTTTTTTTTTTTTATTTCTTTGTGGTTGTGGGATTTTAATTCCTTCTACTGTGTTGGACCTGTCATTTTTAACATTTGTTTTTATTATTATTTGGATAAAATTACTTAGTGCGTGCATGTTGAATAATCACTATTCCACTTCTTGTGTTTGATGTGTCGGAGAAATCTGTTATGTGGCTCACTTGTTTTCTGAAATATTCTTCTTTTTTTCCTCTTGTGAAAATTGATCAACTTTTTAGGCCTTTTGGAGTTTCAAGGTACATAAGGACATATTTTTTACTTATCTACATAATTATAATGATATGGTTCCGCACATGAAGAAACATTTGGATGCTCATGAAGATACATCATAATAAGGAATTGTTTATAAAGAATCTTTACACTACTGTCATTCTAGCCTTTTCCTTACTTAGCACAGTGTACCTGATTTTTCTAAAAAAATGTTTTGCAATCAACGGATAAAAACAAAATAATTGAAAAGTACCTATGAGATTTTTTATGGACCATTGTTTTAATTCATTTGTGTATCTAGAACAAACAGAATGGGTTTTGTATGGACATTAGGAACAAGATGATGACGAGGAATGGGATTTCCATGAAATGCAAGAGAGATGTGATCTAACATATTTTTGTGTGTTTAATTGATCAACATCCTCTAAGTTTTAACTATATAGCCTTACATCAAGTCATGTGAAGACATGTTTTTTCTTTTGCACTTTAGTTATGTGTTTGTGATATTGTCTCTGTTAATAATAAGTCTAATGCTATAATTTTAAAGGGTATTATGACAGCTGCTTAAAACCTTGTCACCGAGTAACTCCTAGGTCGGTCTAACATTATTTTTTTACTAGCCATCCTTGATTCGATTTTTTAGTGTAAGAGTTATTTTATAAAGGTAATTTAAGCCTTTCAAATTTAATAAAAATTTATCAATATATACAAGAATAATTATGTAATTTTACCATTGTATATTTTTTCAGAAGTAGTTATGAATCGCAGTTGGATGAATGTTAATCGATTGAGTGAAGAGTATGAAAAGGGAGTTGAGGAGTTTTTACAATTTTCTTTAAAAAAACTTCCTGAAAGTAAAGGAAGGTTTTATTGTCCTTGTGTTATTTGTTTGAATGAAAATACATTAAATTTTGAGGAAATACGAAATCATTTTATTTGTTCTGGGATTGACCTGAACTATATCAGATGGATATGGCATGGTGATTCGTTAAACATGTCAAATACCTCAGAAAGAGAGGAAGTTGATGTAGATATGAATGATCAACTAGAGGACATGATACATGATGTTGGAGAAGAGTCATTTAATCGTGCACATGTATATGATAACTTATGCAGTGACAAAGAAGAGCCTTTGTATCCGGGGTGCACTAACTTCACACGGTTATCTGCGGTATTGAGATTGTTCAACTTGAAGGCGAGAAATGGATGAACAGATAAAAGCTTCACTAAATTACTTGAATTGTTGAAAGAAATGCTCCCAGAAGGTAACACATTGCCGAATCGTAACTATGAGGCAAAGAAGTTATTGTGTCCAATGGGCATGGAGTATAGGAAAATACATGCATGCCCTAATGACTGTTTATTGTATAGAAATGAGTTTGAAGAGTTGACTAAGTGTCCTAGGTGTGGACTATCACGCTACAAAATGAAGGATGGTGATTCCATTTATGACGAAAGCTCAAAGAGACCTCTTGCAAAGGTGTTATGGTATCTTCCAATAGTTCCAAGGTTCAAACGTTTGTTTGCTAATATAAATGATGCAAAGAATGTAAGATGGCATGCCGATGAGAGGAAGCGTGATGGACAACTTCGTCACCCAGCTGATTCTTTGCAATGGAAGAAAATTGATGATTTGTACCCAGAGTTTGGAAATGAGCCAAGGAACCTTAGGCTTGGACTTGCTACAGATGGAATGAATCCATATGGAAATTTAAGTAGTAACCATAGTTCATGGCCTGTTCTACTAGTTATCTATAACTTACCTCCTTGGATTTGCATGAAGCGTAAATACATCATGTTATCTATGATGATTTCAGGTCCAAAACAACCTGGAAATAACATAGATGTTTATCTAAGTCCATTGATTGAAGATTTGAGAATGCTTTGGGAAGGTGTTGATGTGTTTGATGGGTATTCTCGTGAATATTTTAAGATGCGTGCAATGCTATTTTGCACAATCAATGACTTTTTTGCATATGGAAACTTGTGTGGCTATAGTGTTAAGGGACATAAAGCATATCCTATATGTGAAGAAGGAACATGCTACCAACAATTGAAACATGGAAGAAAAACTGTTTATGTTGGGCATCGAAAATTTCTCAAGTCTAACCATCCATACCGTAAGTTGAGAAAAGCGTTTAATGGACACCAAGAGCATGGAATTTCTCAAAAAACCTTAATTGGGGAGCAAGTTTATCAACGGGTTAAGGATATAAATGTTATCTTTGGAAAGAACCAAAAATAAACATCTGAGAAAAATATATGGAAGAAGAAGTCTGTGTTCTTTGATCTTCCTTACTGGTCTAGTCTAGATGTAAGACATTGTCTTGATGTGATGCATGTGGAGAAAAATGTGTGTGATAGTGTAATTGGAACACTTCTCAACATTCAGGGGAAAACAAAGGATGACTTAAATTCTCGTCTAGATATGGTTGATATGGGTATACGACAACAATTAGCTCCACAATCAACAGGTAAACGAACATATTTGCCTCCTGCTTGTCATACATTGTCAAAAAAGGAGAAAAAATGCTTTTGTGAGTGTTTAAGGGGAATAAAAGTGCCACATGGCTACTCCTCAAATGTCAAGAGTCTTGTGTCAATGAAAGATTTGAAATTAGTTGGCTTAAAGTCTTGCGATTGCCATATTTTGATGCAATAACTACTACCAGTGGCTTTACGTGGCATATTGCCTAAAAAAGTAAGGGAGGTCTTAACTAGGTTGTGTTTATTCTTCAACGCTATTTGTAGCAAAGTCATTGATCCTCAAAAATTAGATGAGTTGGAAAATGAAGCTGTTATTATCTTGTGCCAACTAGAGATGTATTTTCCTCCTTCTTTTATTGACATCATGGTTCATTTAATTGTTCATTTAGTTAGGGAGATTAAATTATGTGGTCCTGTTTATTTGAGGTGGATGTATCCATTCGAGCGTTACATGAAGATTTTAAAAGGATATGTGAAGAATCCACACCGTCCTGAAGCATCTATTGTTGAAAGGTACATAGCAGAAGAAGCTATTGAGTTTTGTTCTGACTATATGTCAAAAGCAGAAGCCATAGGAATTCCTAGATCTCGTCATGAGGGAACATGTGTGGGTAATGCTATTTAATTATGATGATACAAAGGCTTTGATTTTGCTCATTGCTTGGCTTCCTGCTGCGATTTCGTTCGTTTTTCTTCGAACCGTTCGATATATGAAACCTGTTAAACAGAGTAATGAACTTGGTGTTTTCTATAAGTTTTTGTATATTTCACTTGGTCTTGCTGGTTTTTTATTGGTTATGATCATAGTACAGAAAAATGTGTCTTTTAAACAAAGTGAGTATATTGGAAGTGCTTATGTTGTTCTTTTTAGATGATTTTTTTTTTCCTTTATTGCATTCATTAAAACATGCTATTTTTTATTTTATTTATTTATATGCTAATTCATCTTTATGTGATTTTATTTGCTACACTTTAATAAATATTTCATTTTTGTAGAGCTTTGGGTGAATATAATAAGTTGCGAAAGTTAAGAAAGAACAACCCCACATGGAGCATTCCCATTGTAAGTTGTTTAGATTATATATATAGAATTTCAATTATAATTTATATGTTTTTATCTATATAATATTTACTCATTATAATATTAAATTTTAGTGTCAAAAACAACCTAAAGGTTATGAGTGTGGTTACTACATTATGGTACATATGTTGAACATTGTATCTAGTGGTCTTGTTGATTCATGGATGCGGGTATGTGATAGATTTTTCAAAGTTAGTATTAGTTAACTACTTATGATTTTTATGGTCACATGATTTAGATAACTTTGTTATTTCAATGTTTATAATTCAGATATTTGGAGAATCAAAAGCATTCGAAGATGAAAAAATGATGAATGTCCGACAACGTTGTGCAAACTTGATTCTTGAACTAATAGAAAATGCTTGAAGCACTTTTATCATTTTAGTATCTTAAGACATGTTAATAGAAGATAATGTTTTTTTTTAACTAGTGAATATTATGTAGCTCTAAATTTGATAATTTAGATTTTGTAAAAAAATTATGACTCATTGTCATTGATTTTTAAATGTAAAGCTTCGTATGAAGTTTTGTGTTTTATGGTTGAATGAGAAATTCTAGTTAATAGTGTAATATGTGAAATTATGAGGATGCATATGTAAGGGGTGAAAATTATGAAGAAAAAAACGTTAAAAAATTAATTATTTAAATCGATTGGCTCAATAAAATAAACAATTTTGAATATGACTTGTTATATTGGTTCAAATTTAACCGATGTAATAAATGAATTTTGAATTTGACTTGTTATATTGGTTCAAATTTAATCGATCTAATAGATTAATTTTGAATTTGACTTGTTATATTGGTTCAAATTCAACCGATCTAATAAATCATTTTTGAATGTGACTTGTTACATCTATTATTTTAGCTTATTTAATAATTAACTATTTATGACAACGCTTGATGTTAGATCGTACAAGGAATCGATCTAACAAGTACGTAGGAACCGATCTAACAAGGTTTTATTGTACTAGTGAATCCAAGTTGGGTGAACCAATATAATTTATGTGTGTGATTCTCTAATTTTTAACTCTTTACTTTAATGATTTAAGTTTACTAAAATCACATATATTTAAACATGTTACGGTTTATTGTGAACTAACACTTCAGAGCATTATGAAGATCTTCAGTTCTTTTCTTTCCAGGTTAACAACTTGAGAACAAACCTTCTTAAGTATAAGTAAAAGGATCACAATTCAAACCACCATTTCTTGTCATTATTTATTCTACTTCAATTACATGGAAGTATTGACAATATTTATTGTAATTATAGAGGTCAATTTAGAGTTGAAATAGTGATAATAATGAATAGATAAATTGAAGCACAATCTAGTAATATGAATATTGTCAAACATAGTGTAACGCCACGTATTTTTAATCCAAGTTACTTAAAAAATACTTATTGCTTAGAAAGGTTTACAATTTAAAAAAAAAAATACTTAACATTTATTCATTTAAACAATTAGTAACAATCACATTATTTAATATCATTAAAAAAATATTCATTCAAAATTTAAAACAAAATAAAGACAATTATTCCTAACGGAAGGGAACCCCTTCCGTATTTCTAAGTTTTTGACAAAAGATGAAAAAGAACTTAGAAATGTTGGGCAATGCTATTATTACAAAATTGTCTTGAAAAAAAACTCATGTTTACCCCATGTTCGTCACACGTCAATACTCATTAACTCCTCTTGAATCTCCTCGAACTCATTAGTACCTAAAATATTGTTGTAAGGGTCAGTTTTTTCCATAATCCACATCAAACTGAAGTTAAACATATCGAAGAATACCACAAAACATATAAAAGTAAAAACTTTCAATTTAAAAGAAAAAAATGTGTAAACTGGTAAATTGTATATCAAAACATATGCATAATGCATGCTCCTAAAACTATATTATCCGAATATAAACCCACCACTAAAGCAACTTCCACACAGAAAGATCACTCATACCAATGGGGAAAACAAACATGTCACTAAGGTAACTCCCACGAAGATGCATATGACATGACATGATGATATAGTATCAAAGAGATATATTTCCACACAGTTCACTAAGAATCATGTCATATATATTCAAAAATCACTGTTTAAAATCATCACCTTATTCACATATCATTTGGTATCGGGCTCGAATCCTGCTGAAGGCAAAAATTCGCTATTTCCACTTGGTGGATAGGGGGCGATAAGGTCGTAAGGTAGCACTGTCGGTAACAATAATGGTTGGGGTGTTACACATAGTGACTTGATCGACTTAAAGTCAATAATAAGCGGTGCAATAAAACAACTAGTATACTAGGGTGGTGGAAACGGAAAGGATGTCTGTTATATCCCCTTATAACTTATTATAAACCAAAACACAAATCTTTCAATCCCTTCATAGTTTCTTCTCCCAAGTTTATCGGCTTCCATGTCTAGTACAAGACACTAGTGTACAAACATCAAATATGCTATCATATAAAATTAGTATTTCTACAAAAGTATTTACCGTTTTATCTTCAAGATAAAATGAGGAAATTTTGTAGAGAATGTATCACTTTATGTTATAGATTTGTGTAACACTCCAATCATCTTACTGTAAGATTTATGGGTTACATATGTAATTAATTAATAAAGTGTGTTAGGGTCATTATATAATTAGCCAATAATCTAGGGGTCAAATAATATATAATAGTTTATGGCTAAAGAGCATAATAATTATGAAAATTAATTGTGTAGATACCAGGCGGTTTCTAATTTAATGAGGGGCTGAATTAGTAATACTGCAATTTGGGATATAACTAATAATAGTTATATATAGGGGTAGTGGTCCCCAAGGCAAACACAATAAGACTACTCAGTTTCACAAAACCCTAAAAAGAGAAAACTCTCTGGTTCTCTCTATCCCCATCAAGAGAGCAAGGTCTTCAGGGTGTTTTGCTGAGGAAGATCACCCAACCCATTGGCTCTATCATCATCATCGCAGGATTTCATCAATGGCAATTCCCACAGGTACGCTTCCGCCTTTGGTTATTCATCATGTAATTGAAATGGATTGTTGAGCATAACGTTATAGGGTTTTTTCAACAATTGGTATCAGAGCTACCATGTTTAATTCATGATGAAATTCGATTATTGTCTTTGTTTTTAAGGATTCAATTTGGGAATTTTGACAAACTTGAAATCTTAGGGTTTGTATTTTAGGAATTTGGGAATTTTTTTATTTAATTTTTTGTGTGAAGATATTTGGTTGATTTTGTTGCTCTGGGGTTCAGATTGTATTTTGGAATATAACTTTCTGTTATGATCGTTCAACATTTTTTATCATATATATTGGGTAATAATGTTGATTTGCATGATTTTTACATTTTGTTATTGATTAACAGTGTTGGCTAGTCGTTTGTTTCTCTTGAATTTGTATGTGTTGACTTTAGCATATGGATTTCTTCTTGCGTGATTGTGTGTGATATTATCTGCATATAGAGGGAAAACTTTTTGCACTTGCAGGTTTTTATGTTGTTTGTTAATTCTATAACATTTATTGGAAATGCTTGTTGCAATTTAACCTTCTTCAATGTTGTTATGTGTTGATAACACATTTGGCTACCTGAATACAATAAAATATATATATATATATATATATATATATATATATATATATATATATAAAAGGAAGATCTATTATTTATTTGGATTACAATTTACAAATTTTTGTTTTAATTTCATTGTTTTCCTATAAGCAATGGGTTTACCAAGAACTCTCAGACCCAATCTGTGTTGGTTGAGAACACCAGTTATTTGTTTATTTTTGTTTAAATCAAAGGACGAATTTTCAATAAATTCAATTATTAAATTAATATAATTCAAACAAGTTTCGTGAAATGAGTTTCTTCTAGTTTTGAAATTTCATACACAGTTTTTGATAATTATCAATTTTTTTTTTATTTTTTTATTCTTTGATAATTATCATTTTTTTTTGATAAAACAATAATTATCAAATACTAATGAAACACAGTTTATATTAGTGGACAATATTTTTTAAATATTTTTTTATTTGAATATAATAAATATATGTTCAAGTCAAGTTTGACATTTTGAATGAGTTAATTGAAACTTGACGTCGCCAAAGTGACCTCTCTTGTCTAAATTGTTCGTGAAGAATGTCAAATGGCTGTGTATATGTTTATTCATGCGGGTATTGGCCGGCCCAAAGGAAGGTTAATATTTGACAGAATTACATGTTCACCTGCAATGATAAATGTGTGACAATTATTTGGTATACATGTGAGCAGTAAATCAGCCCAAAGGAAGGTTTATTGTTTGACATGTCTTATTGTCAATAGTTGATCGTTGCAACAAGAGTACCACTAGTAGTTGGTGTTACTGTCCAAAGACTTGACACCAATGGTGCACTGGGTATCTTGAGATGGGTTAAATTCCATGATTTGAACATATGTATTTATTTATTGATTTATTTTCTTATAATGTGAGTTTCTAAGTTTCGTTCTTTATTTAATTCACAACATCTATTGCTTCCATATCTGCAAATTTGAGTTCTATTCCTGTCCTTAATGGAACAAATTTTAAGGAATGGGAAGAGAACATTCTGATTGTTCTTGGCTGCATGGATCTAGACCTTGCATTAAGAATTGATCGACCCCCTACTCCTAAGGACTCTAGTTCTTCTGCGGAAAAATTAGAGTATGAGAAATGGGATCGCTCAAATCGCATAAGTCTTATGATCATAAAGCGTGGCATTCCTGAGGTCTTTAGAGGTGCTGTCTCGGATGAGATAGTTACAGCTAAAAATTTCCTTGCTGAGATGGAAAAACGCTTTGAAAAAAGTGATAAGGCTGAAACAAGTTCTTTGCTTCAGAATTTAATTTCCATGAAGTATCAAGGCAAGGGAAATATAAGAGAGCACATTATGATGATGTCCAACATTGCTTCTAAGCTTAAAGGACTAAAGCTTGAGTTGTCAGATGACTTACTCATTCATTTAGTATTGCTGTCTCTTCCTGCGCAATTCAGTCAGTTTAAGGTGACTTATAATTGTCAAAAGGAGAAATGGACTCTTAATGAGCTCATTTCATTATGTGTGCAAGAAGAGGACAAGATGAAGCAAGATAGGACTGAAAGTGCTCACTTTACTAGCATCTCTAAAGACAAGGGCAAAAGGAAAAGAATTGAGGAGCCCAAGAACAAAGTTGCTGCTAAGGGTCCAGAACAAAAAAAGCAGACTAAGGATAACAACTGCTTCTTCTGCAGGAGTTCTGGACACGTGAAGAAGGATTGTGCCAAATATCACGCTTGGCGTGTTAAGAAAGGTATGATTTTGTCTTTGATCTGTTCTGAGGTTAATTTAGCTTCAGTACCTGGAAACACTGGGTGGTTAGACTCTGGTGCAACTACTAACATCAGTGTTTCAATGTAGGGTTGCCTGAACTTCCGAAAGCCTAATGATACTGAAAGATGCATCTATGTAGGAGATGGGAAGAAGGTAGAAGTTGAAGCCATAGGAAAATTTAGATTATTATTAAGTTCCGGTCATTATTTGATTTTAGAAGACATTTTTGTTGTACCGTCATTTAGACGGAATTTGGTCTCTATTTCTTATTTGGACAAATCAGGATATTATTGTTCATTCGGGAATAAAGAATTTACTTTGTCTTTAAATTCGAATGTTGTTGGAACCGGTTTACTTTCTGGTTATGATAATCTTTATTTGTTGGAAATTGTGGCTAACTATAATGAAACCTTGAGTGTGGAATCACGTGGTACTAAGCGAAAAATTGACAATTTCAATTCAGGAGTGCTTTGGCACAAGCGTCTAGGTCACATCTCTAAAAATAGAGTTGAACGACTTGTGTCAGATGGAATTTTAGATTCCATTGACTTCACAGACTTTAACGTTGGTGTAGCATGCATTAAAGGAAAACAGACTAAAGATAAGAAATTAGACGCATATAGAGCTACAGACGTCTTAGAATTGATACATACGGATATCTGTGGGCCATTTCCAACTCCTTCTTGGAATGGTCAACAATATTTTATATCATTCATAGACGATTATTCTAGATATGCCTACCTTGACCTAATTCACGAAAAGTCCCAATCAATAGACGTGTTCAAATCCTTTAAGGCAGAAGTTGAGAATCAACTTAATAAGAGAATTAAAAAGGTCAGATCTGATCGTGGTGGTGAATACTACGGCAGATATGATGGTTCAGGTGAACAACGTCCGAGACCATTTGCCAAGTACCTAGAGGAATATGGAATCGTCCCACAATACACTATGTCGGGGTCACCCAGCATGAATGGTGTAGCTAAAAGACGAAACAGGACTCTTAAGGATATGGTAAGGAGTATGATTTGTCATTCCACCTTGCCAGAGTCACTCTGGGGAGAGGCATTAAAAACAGCAGCATACATTCTTAATAAAGTACCAACTAAGGCAGCGGCTAAAACACCTTATGAGCTTTGGATTGGGCGTAAGCCTAGTCTGAAGCACCTTCATGTTTGGGGATGTCCAGCTGAGGCAAGGCCTTATAGGCCGAATGAAAAGAAATTTGAACCCCGAACAATTAGCAGCTATTTTATAGGGTACTCAGAAAAATCAAGGGGCTATATAAATTTTATGATCCTAATTTGAGAACAATTTTTGAGACGGGAACGGCAACGTTCTTTGAGGATATTGAGTTTGGGGGGAAGATTAAGGTTAAAGATTTTGTCTTTGAGGAAGAATCGGTAACAATTCCAGAACAGATTCTTCCACCAATTGACTTTCCCATTATTGAACAAACTCAAGATGATCTGGTTGTTCAGGAAGAACAAAATCCAGGTCAAATTCAAGATCCTCAAGAACAAGTGCCTCAAGAGCCAGCTCCATTGCGGAGATCCACTAGAGAAAGGAAAAATGCTATTTCGGATGATTATGTAGCATTTATCAATGAGGTAGAGGAAAATGTTGGCATGACGGAAGACGACCCGGTCAACTTTCGTTAAGCCATGCAAGATCCTCGTTCAGATAAGTGGATCGAAGCAATGAATGAGGAGTATAAGTCTATGCAAGACAATTCAGTTTGGGAACTTATCCCATTACCTGAAGGAGTGAAACCCATTGGTTGCAAATGGATTTTTAAAACCAAGCGGGATTCCAATGGTAATGTGGAGAGATATAAGGCACGTCTTGTAGCTAAGGGTTATACTCAAAAGGAGGGGATTGATTATAAAGAGTCTTTCTCTCCGGTTTCATCGAAGGACTCTTTAAGAATAATCATGGCTCTCGTTGCTCACTTTGATTTGGATCTTCATCAAATGGATGTAAAGACAACGTTTCTCAATGGCGACATTGATGAGACGATCTATATGGTGCAGCCAGAAAACTTTGTGTTGGGAGACCCAAAGAATATGGTGTGCAAACTAAGAAAATCCATTTATGGGCTAAAACAAGCTTCTCGTCAATGGTACCATAAATTTCATCAAGTAATTCTCTCATTTGGTTTTGAGATGAATACAGTTGATGATTGTGTGTATCATAAGTTCAGTGGGAGCAGACATATTTTCCTGGTCTTGTATGTTGATGACATACTGCTTGCCACTAACGATATAGGCATGTTGCACGAAACTAAGAAATTTCTATCAAAGCATTTTGAGATGAAAGATCTTGGTGACGCCTCTTTTGTATTAGGAATTCAGATACACCGAGACAGATCTCGAGGTATTCTTGGATTGTCACAAAAGAGCTATATCGATAAGGTTCTCAAATGGTTTGGGTTACAGGATTGCAAACCAGGGGACACCCCAGTTGCTAAGGGAGACAAGTTTAGTCTCAAACAGTGCCCTAAGGGAAGTTTGGAAATTCAAGAAATGCAAAAGATCCCTTATGCTTCAGCTGTAGGGAGTCTTATGTGTGCCCAAGTATGTACGCATCCAGACATAGCGTTCATAGTAGGGATTTTAGGCAGATATTTAAGCAATCCAGGTCTTGACCATTGGAAAGCAGCCAAGAGGGTCATGAGATATCTGAAGAGAACAAGAAACTACATGCTCACATATAGGAGGTCAGACCAGTTAGAGATCACTGGGTACTCTGACTCGGATTTTGCGGGATGCCAAGACAGCTTAAGATCAACTTCAGGCTATGTCTTTCTATTAGCTGGTGGAGCAGTTTCTTGGCGTAGTGCCAAGCAAGGTCTTACTGCTTCATCAACCATGGCAGCAGAATTCGTAGCAATTCATGAGGCATCTGACCAGGGCATTTGGCTGAGAAATTTTGTCACGGGGCTGCGAATAGTTGAAGGGATTGAAATACCACTCAAGTTGTACTGTGACAATAGATCAGCAGTCCTGTATTCTAACAATAATAGGAGCTCAACCAAGTCAAAGCACATTGACATTAAGTTCCTAGTTGTTAAAGAGAAGGTACAAAGTGGACAGATATCCATAGAACACTTAAGGACAAACTCCATGATTGCAGATCCACTCACTAAAGGTCTTTCATGAGCATACTGCTCACATGGGTGTACTACAGTTTGAGGAATCTTGATTTTAGTGGGAGTTTCGTCCATTATGCAATTTATGTTCTATGTTTAATTGCAAAGCACAAATACATTGTATTTGGATTTTCTGATCAGAAATAAAGTTTACAATATTCAGTTTTGGTTACTTTGTACATTTAAGTTATGGTATGATCTCATTCGATAAAGTAGGACCAGTTGAAAATTGACATGCATTGACCAACTTCATGTAATTTTCATGCTACACTTTTCATAATGGGTCTATGTCATTTAGTTGTGTCAGTGTGGGTGATCATTGATGGGTTTAGTTATGCTTATTATGACGAAAGCCTCTTTGGTTCCATGTGTTGATACGATTAATGGACGGGACAATTTGGATTAGGCTCAAGGTAATTATAATGACATTTTTGACGTCATAAAGTCTAACACACTCCTAAGGATACATGTGTGACCAGTGGGAGATTGTAAGATTTATGGGTCACATATGTAATTAATTAATAAAGTGTGTTAGGGTCATTATATAATTAGCCAATAATCTAGGGGTCAAATAATATATAATAGTTTATGGCTAAAGAGCATAATAATTATGAAAATTAATTGTGTAGATACCAGGCGGTTTCTAATTTAATGAGGGGCTGAATTAGTAATACTGCAATTTGGGATATAACTAATAATAGTTATATATAGGGGTAGTGGTCCCCAAGGCAAACACAATAAGACTATTCAGTTTCACAAAACCCTAAAAAGAGAAAACTCTCTGGTTCTCTCTATCCCCATCAAGAGAGCAAGGTCTTCAGGGTGTTTTGCTGAGGAAGATCACCCAACCCATTGGCTCTATCATCATCATCGCAGGATTTCATCAATGACAATTTCCACAGGTACGCTTCCGCCTTTGGTTATTCATCATGTAATTGAAATGGATTGTTGAGCATAACGTTATAGGGTTTTTTCAACACTTACATCCTAATTTGTAGAACCTTAAAAGGAGAAATGTATCGAAACACTTCTTTTCTTTGATCGATTTTATTTTTGCTAATTTTTGTTGTATTTGAGTTAGAGTTGTGATGACTGTACGACAACATTATTTCTGGTCTAATTAGAAAGTGTTTTGAGATTTAAAGTGGTTGTATGTGGCCCACATTTTGGTCTGGCGTGGTTCATTTGTGTGGACTATTTCAATAGAATTTGGGTAAAGATAGGAACTAATTTGACAGTAGATAATTGTTAACATGTCATGTCAACATAGTTTACATCGTCAAATCACAAAGACTAATAGATGGACTTAATTAAAGAGCGTTTGACAAAGACAAAAACTATTTTGAAATATTAATAGAGTAAGAAATGTGTTTGAGAGCAACTTATAGAGTCGAGGACTAATTTGATGGATGACTCAATTAATTAGTTAGTTATACTAATTAGTTTTTTCTCATTGACTACACAAATCTTTTGTATCATTTGATGTAAATAATTATATCATTTTCTCATAATTCAATATGATTTCTAATTTACTTTTGTACATTTTTCTCTCATCAATAATTTCTATAAAAAATACTAATAATAATATATTGTTTTTTGAAAATTTGAATAGAGATTTTTTATTTATTAAAACACATATTAGAGATTAGTGTAACCTTGTTTCTTTTACCAACAAAATAAAAGTTATGTAGAGAGATAGAAAGTAAAATATGTAGGGACAAGAAATAACCATAAAACCAAACTAAATGTAAGAATAAATAAAACTAGGAAAAAGGTAAACAACTACTAGATAACTGGTAATATATTATTGATTCAAGCCATGAGATGTGTTGGCCATAGTGCCCGAAATGTTTAAAAGTTATTAAGATCTTATTTGAAAGTAAAACCAATGAAATTTATCATTCAGAAAGTCGGGGGATTTTCAACAAAAAAAGGCAGCGGACTTAGTCATAAATAATTTTTATATGTGTCTTTTTTACGGATTATATGTGTTTTTTTTAATAAATAGCTATTTGGTTTTTGAATGTGTAAGTTGATGTGACTGTAATTTGTAATTTGTAATTTGTAATTTGTAATTTGTAATTTATCAAAGTATCAAAATTATAAAAATATTTTTGAATGTGTCTTTTATTAGTTAATTTAATCATAATATTATTTTTTGATGATTAATTAATTTGATTTTCATGTGTCTTCTTTTATAGTTTAGTCTATAAAATTACTATTAATAAATACACTTAAAGATATTTTTGCGATGCTTGGTTCGTGGCTAGATAGTGTTACTTCTTTGCGGGGTCGGTTCTTGTTCGCTTTCTGGTAGAGGTTTGGCTTTTTTGGTGTAGGCATAGATGTTTGGGTTGATATTTTTGTCTTTCTACTTATTGTTCATATTTGAATACTCCTTGTACTATTTGTAGTCTTTTACTTTTATTTTATGAAAAAATTGGTGTATATTTAGACGGTGATAATTAAGAGTTATTTAAGTGACACGTAATCATTCATGTATGATTTATTTTATTTGTTTGTAATTTTAGATAGGTCTACAATTTTGTCTTAAGAAATCTTATAAGTATATTAGCACTTAGCATCAATTTGAACAACATTAAAAGGACGAAAATATTTCTCAAACACATTAGTGATGGACCATATATGTTTTTATTATTTTTATAAGTGGAGGATGCTTGATATAGCTTAAGTCAGATGAACATGAGAGACATGGTGAGATTGAAGAAGTTATCTAAAAGAGAAATTGTGGTCTAAGATGTTGCATTATGTGGTGAGAATGAGTAACCAAGTAGAGCATAGTCAAAACAATTTGATATGAATAATTTGTTTGAGTACATAGTGGTAGGTGCAGTAAATAAAATGTGTCTTACTATAAGGAATGTGCAGTGAATTGATGAGACTGAAGACAGTATATTAAAGATTGTAAGTAGTGGTAGTATAGTAACAAATCACAAATTCGTTTAAGATGAGGCTAGACACATGACAACAATGTGTAAATAGCTAGCTACCTTTATACTGAAAAGGGGACCTCTTGTATTATGCATGATGTCTACTCTATTCAATTTTAATTTTGCCACTTTGTGTTAATGAAGAGAGTTCAAACAAATAGCCCATGTGAAATTTTCGTCCCTTATGCACAATATTTGGGACCACTTTCATGTGCCAAATGGCAGGGAAAGTTCACACTTTTTTTTTTATCTTGAAAATTTGAAATTTTATTGATATGTTGTTTTCTCATTCAGTCAAAAAAATTAATCTAATTTTCTCATAATTACTTTTGGGCAACACGGGATGATTTTAATTCATCTTCTTTGTTTTGATTTTTTTTGTGTTTGTTTTTTTTTTTTTTAAATAAGAAAATGAAAACAAAATAAAAAGTATTATGTCTTTAGAAATGACACACAAAGAATATCAACTAATAATTCTAAAAACAAAAATAAGGTGAGGTTCCCGAGTCATAGTCAAAGAATCCAAACTATTTCGTTAAAATATTTGCACTAACATTCTTTTGTTGAAGGATATGGTAAAGAATAATAGACCAATTTCTTTGGATATAATCTCAAATAAATTAACATAATAATAAAATGAGTTCCCATAAGGACCAATTGAACTACATGAAGCGAGTCAAAAGCAACACAAAGCTTTTTGTAATCCAACTTGTCAATACAACCAAATTCTTACCTAGAGCACTTGAATTTATGAATGTAGTATATTGGACCATCCAACACTTCCATAGAAGCCAAATTAGCCCAAATTGGAAAACTTTGTCATGGTTATGCACCAAACCTCCAAAACCTACTTTCCTAGGATTTGTATGGTTCATACCTCCTTTACTTCTTTTTGTTTTTTCATTAATATTTGATGTTGTAGAGAATTGCTAGAGATAGCGGTGTCAACTTAGTTGAGATACTTGACGTTAGAGATATCTTTTATATCCTTTCTTTCATTAAAAAAAAAAAAAAAAAAACTTTTGAGCATCGCCACTGTGGTAAATGTTTGGTATGAAATTTTGATGAGTTAAAATTAATTTCACATGTCTAAAATTGATTTTTGACATGTTAAAATATGCATGAGTAGCTAATTGATTTAATTTCTATAATTAATTTTGATTTTTAAATTTATTGTCCAACTTACTTTTACATAAATGTATTCAACATAAGTTACTTTACATTCAACTATCTTCAATTATTATTAATTTAACACAATCAATTTATTCAAAATTAATTTATTTCTGAATAAAATAATAATAATTTTTGTCATTGCAAAATGAAAAA
>JBBPBR010000006.1:37608672-37620129 GCA_037974775.1 Cicer pinnatifidum
AAAAAGCTGCATCAAGATAAGAGTATTTTGCTTTTTATATGCTATAAATTATAGATAGATAAATAAAAAATATAAATACTAACAAATATTTATATGTGGCATACTAGTAGCTTATATCAACAACATTCTCAATAGATATTTCTTCTGAAATAAAATATAAACAAAACTAACTCATATGTTTTAGAATAAAATATACATAAAAATTCATAATTGTACTCCTATTTGATGATGATATTTCTAAATTAATTTTTATTTAATATACTTATTTATATTCTTAATGATTTAATTCAATTAGATCTTTCTCATAGTATGTTGGACTGGAATTGTCAAAGTACTGTATAATATAAAAATTGAACATAAATAAGTTAGAATCAAATATATACATAATTTATATATGAAAATCAAATAATGAAAATACCGTACCGTTTTTGGAATAATAGTTTGATTCCTATCAACAATCTCCTTCATGAATCGCAATACATAGTACCCACAGTCGATGTTGTTAGTTTGACGATGGCACTATAAAATAAAACATATAAGTCAATAAAATATTTGTGCATTGATTGTAAAGGCATATATTTATAAATGAAAATTTAAAGGCATATATTTCAAACCTTTATTGGAATCCATGTGATGTTATTAGACTTTTGCTTCGACATTGTAGCACCTCTTTGAGCTCGGAAAACTTGTAAAACACTATCGAATAAATAAATGTGATTATTATAGCATTAACAAACACATTATTTATACATTAACAAACACATTACTTACGTGTCGAACATAATCTTTATATCGGAGTGATTGTTGTAATTGTCGTGCAAGGGATCTAAATAGTATATAACTTCAGATGTCGCATTGATTACAAATAGCACCCAATGTGCCCTACACCAACAAAATTTTGGTTGGCAATTTTGTTTACACAACAAATAAATTAAGATCTCATAAATTAAAAAAAGATATAATAAATAATATATAATTACGTACCCTGAATTATATAGTGCAAAGAACAACTTATCATTCTCTATATTTCCTAATAACATATCTACAATGTATTTCTTTACATTCATTGGATCGAGTTTACACATCAAACGCTTATGCAGAGACAAGAATGAATATCTATTTGACAATCTGCGCATGCACACCAACTTTTCATACAAAAATCTTCAATGAAAATTTCAAATTAGATTGATTACCAATATATTTAATTAATTACCAATAAATGCAATTAAAAGTATTTTTTTTATCTAATGCACAAGCTGATGACAATAACACTCAGCTCCTTATGGTTGAGAAGTTCGTATATGTGCTCATTTTCAAGAAATTCTTCATACTCATCTCCGAATATAGCTTTATTTATGGTTATGATGCATGAATCGTCGTTGTTGTCCATATTCCTTTTTACTTGGATGTCAAGACACGCCCCGTATTTAGCAAGGCATGGCTGACTTATTTTAGGAGCAGTAGCAACTGATTTTCCCCGATTCAGTTTTTTAGCTGCAACTTTGGCAGCTTTATTACCCTCCAGCTTTTGTAGTTTGCCAGCTTTATTACCCTCCAATTTTTGAGGTTTGTTGGCTTTATTTTGCTGCGCGGGTGGTTTATTTGATTGAATCTGAATAAATGAGGTTAAATGTTAGTTTATTGAATCTGAAAAAATGACAAACCTTAGGGAATAAATGTGACAAACCTTTTCGGGCGATGTAATTGACTCGTTTCTGCGAATCTTTTTATCATTCCCTTTTGACTTTTTCACAATCTAAATATAAATGTGAAATTAAAGTTAGCAGTGGAAAAAAATCAGCAATTAAATATACAATTCAATTAAACATACATTTCAATTAATTAAACAAGATGTATGGGCCATGACAAGATGCCCTTCTTCTTTTCCTGGTGGGATTCACATTTATTTGTCCATTAACGATACGAAACGATGGATTAATCCAAATCTCCTCATCATGATCATCTCTAAGATATAAACCATCATCAGTTGAATCAATTTCATGTGGTTGTGATGTTGCAAATAAAAGATCATTACCAACATCTTCATAATTATTGTTATCATCACTTATTTTATTGGTCGATAGGACAACAAACCATGTATCATCAGTAGGATCAGTGACATAAAACACTTGTTGAGCTTGCGACGCTAAAATAAAAGGCTCGTCTTTGTATCCCACCCTATTAAAATCGACAAGCAAGAACCCTGACTCATCAATCCAAACGCCATTATTATTATCGACCCACTTGCAACCAAATATGGGAACACGAAACATTGTGTAGTCTAACTCCCATATGCGCTCGATAACCCTAAAATATGATAGATTTGTATATATTGGGTTTTTGTCTTTTGCACTTGAGACATACATCGCTTCAGCTACGAGAGTGACTCCACTATTTTGCATAGTGGTCTGATCATCTTGTTCTTTGGTATAAAATGTGTAGCCGTTAATCACATAACCAATGTAAGAAAAGACATGTAAACTCGGACCATTTGCTAGCCACATCAATCTCTGTTAAATTGATCCGCGATCTATATCAAACTTTGACTTTATGTGATTATTTAACCATGTTATAAAACTTTGATTGTGCTCTCGAGTTATCCAATTTTGATTCATATTCATGTTCAAACGAGATAACTGATCCATGTGTATTGTAACATACAGTTGAACCTCATCATCATTGTGCATAACATACAATTGTGCCTGCTCCCATTCCGTCCTTGATATAGTCATTAGTCTCCTTCCAATTATCCCTTCTCCTGATATCCTTCCCGAATGACGAGACATGGGAAGCCCTATGGATTCAACATTGGACAGATATTCAGTACAAAATTCAGCAACTTCTTCAACAATGTACCGTTCAGCAATACAACCTTCTGGTGGACTTCTACTTTTTACGTACCCTTTTAATATTTTTATATATCGTTCTATCGGATACATCCATCTCATATAAGCTGGCCCACAAAGTTGTGTCTCCTTAACCAGATGAACAATAAGGTGAACCATTTTATCAAAAAACGAGGGTGGGAAATACATTTCAAGCTCACACAAAGTAACAACAATTTCCCTCTGCAATGTTGGTAATTTCTGAGGATCGATCACTTTACTACAAATTTCCCGGAAGAAGAAACATAATCTAGTTAAGGCTCGTCGAACTTTTTCAGGTAAAATTGAACGTATACCTATTGGTAGCAAATGCTCCATTAGAATATGACAATCATGGGTCTTCAAACCTTTTAACTTGAGGTCTTTCATACAAATCAAATTTTTAATGTTGAAGAGTATCCTTCTGGAACTTTAATTTCATGTAGAAATTTACATAAAACAATTTTTTCCTATCTAGATAGAGTATGATCGAATGGAGGTAGATATGTACGATTTCCTTTCTTTACGGGACCCAATTCATTTCTTATTCCATATCGACCAAGTCTAATCTTGCATTGATGCCATATTTAGACTTTCCTGGAACATTGAGTAACGTATCAATAACACTATCAAATACATTTTTTTCAATATGCATCACATCGAGGAAATGTCTTATATACAATGACTTCCAATATGACAATTCAAAGAAAATTGACTTTTTCTTCCAACCAGTTTTGACCAGCTCTCCCACAAAAGGTTTGCCAAATTTATTGGTCAAACCTTGTACTTTTTCAAGTATTTGATATCCAGTCAGTGCTAAAGGAGCTTTACCTTCCTCTGATTTTCCATTGAATGCATTTCTCCACCCACGATTTTGATGACTATAAGGTAAAAATCTATGATGTCCAAGAAATAGATTCTTCTTACAATGTTTCAACTGCATCCAATTTGTACTCTCTTCACATATAGAACATGCACACTGACCGTTAATGCTATATCCTGATAAATTACCATATGCTAGAAAATCATTAATTGTGTCGAACAACATAGCCCTCAAATTGAAACATTCTTTCCTATACCCATCATAAACTTCGACACCTGTCTCCCACATAATTTTTAAATCTTAAATTAAAGAAGTCAAGTATACGTCGATATCATTCCCCTATTGTTTGGGTCCAAAAATTAACAAAGACAACATCATAAACTTACACTTCATACATAACCATGGAAGTAGGTTATAAATCAACAAAATCACAGGCCACGTTGTGTGAGATGCTTTGAAGACCATGTGGATTCATTCCATCAGTAGAAAGTGCAAGTCTTAAATTTATGGACTCTATCCCGAATTCAGGATACTCGTGATCAATTTTTACCCATTGTGGGGAATCTGCAGGGTGTCAAAACTTTCCATCTCTAATTCTTTCATTTGCATGCTATGTCAAGTGTTTTGAATCTTCTTCACTGCGATACATGTGCCTAAATCTTGGTATTATAGGAAAATACCACACGACTTTTGCTGGAGTAGATTCTTTCTTCTTATATCGAGAGACATTGCATTTCAAACACGCCTTTAGTAATTCATATTCGTTTCGAAATAAAATGCAATCGTTAGGACACGCATGAATCCTTTCGTAACTCATGCTAATAAAGCACAAAATCCGTTTAGCCTCGTAGGTCGACGAGGAAGTTCACTATCATCTGGCAACATATCTTTTAAGAGTGTTAATAATTCTATGAAGCTTTTATCAGACCATCCATGTCTTATCCAACATATATAGCTTTGTTCAACTCCATTCCATACTAAATGTTCTTCCAATTCATCTTCTCTAACGCGTTTTCCAAAACAACATTTTAAACAAGGACAAACGACTCTATTTGGATCTTTTGCATTCTTCACTGCAAACTCAACAAACTCCTTCACTCCATTTTCATACTCTTTTGACAATCGATTGACAGACATCCATTTTCGGTCCATATTATATGACCTATATAAATGCAGTTACAAAAATAATAAGCTACTGATAACATTATACCAATATATAGTACACATATCTAATATTGGAAAATGGAAACCAAGGTCCATTATTATGTAACAATTTCAAAACAGAACAAATCAACAAATTTCAAAAAGAAAATATTTATTATGTAACAATTTATTAGTTTTCGTGACAACAACAAATTAATAAATACAGTACCTGAGACAACGTATCCAATTTTTTTTAAAGGAGGAGCAGTAGATGGTCGCACAGTACATAGAGGAGATGAGGGTTCCCAGAGTAGAGGTGATGAGGGTTCGTAAATTTGTTTTTATTTATTTAAAGTAAATGATTTTTATTTAAAGTGAATGATTTTACAATGCTTGTAACAAAAGTGCTCTAATAGGTCATTTAATTATTTGAAAGCGCATGTCCTTTACAACGCTTGTAACAAAAACGCTCTAATAGGTCATTTAATTATTTGAAAGCGCAAGTCTTTTACAACGCTTGTCAAAAAAGCGCTGTAAAACATTATGTGAGGGCGCTTCATTTTACAGCGCTTGTGTAAAAGCGCTGTAAAAGCCTTGTAAACATTATGCGCAAACGCTATATGACCCTACAACAACGCTTTTTCTACAGCGTTTGTCAAAAAAGCGTTGTTATATGCTCCGCTATTTTTAAAATATATTTACAATAGCGCTTGTATTTAGTAAGCGTTATAAAAGGCGCGCTATAAAATGTCATTTTGGCGTAGTGATGAGTTAAGATAAGCATAGTGTACATATTGTAATCAATATCAATTGTAGATTACGAAAAATAATAATTTGTGTCCAAATTTTGTTATGCTACAATGCTAACAATTATTTGATAACACTATGTATTAAATAATATATCACAAAATAATATGAATTAATTCAACTTGGGTTATGTTATAATCCTACTATTTGACAAAATGATTATAGTAATGTCATAGTTGTCGATCCCAAATTGTAGAGTGGAGCACCTAACCCAAAAATAAGAAGATGAAGGCGGGGAGCGGCTAAGCCACTATTTGATATATTAGTAATTATTATACAAATAATACAAATAAACACATAATTGCTGAAAAATGCAATATAACCCTCAATTCATGAAACATTCTTGATTAGAAGTAAAAACCACGTATCTAAAGCAAAAACATACTTAGTTTGTAAGTTGTAAATATCAACAAACTTCATAGATAGAAATGATAACACAATCCGCATATATTTTGACTTGAGCAAGAAAATTTATTTTGATCAAATTCAAGTACAGACGTAGATTTACTAAAAAATAAAACCCAGGACGACAACAAATTTAAAGGTGTTGATATTTACTCGACATTCATCCGCTAGTAAAATCAATTATTATTATTTTTAAATTTTATATTCTTGTACATATTCAATATATTTTTTATATATTATAAATTTTAATCTTTGATCCATAAAAAATATAATATTTTAATATTTTTAATTTTATTATTGTATAATAATAATAATAATTTTATTGTAATAAATATAAATTTTTAATTTATTATATATATATATATATATATATATATATATATATATATATATATATATATATATATATATATGAATGAGTGCAAGTACGAAGGAGAGAAACCCGAACCCATCGAAGATGGAAATTGAGACTCAATTTCAAAGTTGACCAAAAACAAAGACAAATGCGAGTTTTTTCAAACTAATCGGATGAGGGATGCAATAGTAAATCGTGCCACGCCATGTTGTCATACTTAAGTACCTCAAGTGAGTATTTGAAGACATCTTCAAAGTTCATAAACAGAACAAAACGGGAGACGTTGGTTCCCTGAGATGAAAGTTCTAAGTGACAGGGATAGGGTGAAGTTGGTTTGGAACGACGAACTTCTTCTTCGGTGATTTTGCACACGAGCTAGCACACTCAGGTGGCCACGTTCGCATCCCTCTTGCGCCGCTCTGAACGCTACGACACAATGATTTTTGGCCCACAATCTCGGCTACTACACCAATACGAGGCACTCCAAGGTGTCGGGGGCGGCAATAGCACCGCTCCAAGCACAAATGAAAACTACACTTGTCAATAAAGCTCCAAAATCTAAAACTCACAATTTCAATTATTATTATTATATTATTATTATATTATTATTAAATAAATAATTAAAACCAAACCAAACAATTCAAACTCACTTCATTTTTTCACTTAAGTTTTCTTCTTTCTTCTCTCTCTCTCACGAACAACTTTCCTACCCCCACTACTATTTTCATTTCTTTTCCTTTTCTTTTTTTTCTTCTTTACCTCACTTAAAGTCACAAACTAATCTCCATAAATTATAAACCCACAACAAGATTATACATTCCCTTAACAAATTTTCTCAAATTTTCATAAGTTTTTTTTAGAATTTTTGGGTTAGGGTTTGTGCACTAAGAAAGGTACCCATTTCTTGAAAGGTGTTTATTGATACTCTTTGAGATAAATACACAACTCTAATATTAGTATGAGTCTCTAGAAAAAATATAGTTTGTTTAAACATCTTATTTTTATATTTAAAGTAAATTTAAAGGATTTTTATGGTTTCCTAGAGTTAGTTAAACTCTAGAATGATTTTCTAAAGTCTTGAGAATATTTTGATACTCATAATAGTTAGTTGAGGTCCTGCCAGCTACTCTGAGAGTTGTTGGAGAACAAACTTAGGCGATTCTCCATAGTTGTGAGTAGACGAAGATCATTGTCATGTTTTTATTATGCTATAATTATTATTTTACTCATTTTCTATGTTAAAGTATTTATTTTAAAAAACTTAAGAAACACAACCTTTGAATTTTTCTCGATTTCATTCTTTATTTATTTTTATGGTCTTTGTTATATGATATGTTTGTAGTTTAATTTAATTATGAGTTATAAAACATTTAAATATCGAATTGATGTACCGTTGAATATGTTTTCCATGAGTTACGATGAAATAAGAGATTATTCTTAAATATGTGTTTTGGAAATTGTTGTTATAATTATGAAATCGTTAACAATGGTAGGTGCACCTAGTTACAACGTTTTGATTAGGGAGAGTTACCCGTTAGATGAAGTCACTCCTACGAGAGATGTCATCCATAGAAGGAGAGGACTATCAACGAGATTTAAGCTCCATAATTGATGTGTGATGATGTGTTGCGGGATTAAGCGGAGATGGTTATTTGTTAGATGGAGCCACCCCTAAGGAAAATGCCACCCTTAGGAGGAAATGACTATCAATCAGATGAGGTCGCATTTTAGTTCTAAAAAATTTATATTTTTACTTGTTTGATTTCCTATTATTTTTGTTTTTGCTCATTGTGATTTCACTTTTCTATAAATTGAATTTTAAACATTTCTACCTGAACGGCTAAATTACAAGTTTAATGATTTTATCGTGTGTATACTTTACTTGAGAGTTATCTATATTTTTGGAAGTATTATTTATTATAATTGCCACAAGATTGTAAAATAATTATTTGTGCATTTTTTGTATTTCTCTTCTAGTTGGTGGTGGTTGTTGTCTCATCACTAAGTCTTTGTGACTTACCCCTTCATGTTGTTTATTTTGTTCAGATTCACAGGCAACTAAGTAGCAAACTGTTAGTATATTCAAACGTCGATCATATTGTTTTTGTAGGCCTCTTTGATTGAGGGTCCTTTTTGTAAAGTATGTTGAGTCATGATGTATTTCGAAGCTATTTTGAGTCTAGAAAGTCTTTTGGGAAATGTATTAAATATTTAGATTATGCTCTTTGAATTATGACTAAGTTAGAAGTTTAAATAGGAATTTTATAAATTGGAAATGTTAAAATTACAGAGGATACCGTGTCGAAATTTCGAGAAAAATTATATAACTTTTTTGAAATTGTTATTTCGAATTAGTTAATTTCTTAATTTTTAGTTAACTAGTAGTCTTGCTAAGCAAGAAGTACAACCTGTGCGCCGATCAAGGCGTTTAGTTTGCAGATTGTGACAAAGTTGGTATCAAAGTTCGGTCATAGGTCTTAATAGCTGCAAGCATAGGGTGATTGTCGCGTCCGGTTTGTCCGCGAAAAAAGGAGTCGCCACCAATTTTATTTTTATTAAAGGAAAAATTAGATAAAACCTAAAATAATAATTTTTGAACCAGAAATTCGAATTCGGGAGTCGATTACGAATAGGGAAGTATTACCACCCTATAACGTCCGTTAAAACGGTTACCCCTAATTAATTGTATACAAATTATTTATTTGTTTATTTATTTTTACCCCCAAAAAGAATAGTAAAAAAAAAAGAAAATAAATTATTTACATTAATAAAAGAAAGAAAAAAATATTTTTTATTAATTTGGTTTGACAAGGGAAGACCTTGCTCCTACGTATCCCCAGGTGCAATAGAGAAATCAAAACTCACGTAGTTCTTGGGTAGAAAATATTTGTGTGTTGACCGATTTTATTATTATTTTTATTTATATACGTGTTAAAAAAATAAAAGTGTAATAATAATAATAATAATAATAATAATAATAACAACAAATATAATAGTAATAATAATAATATCTGTCTGTTTTAACGGAAAAAGGAATTAATTTTTTTTAAGAAAAAGATTTTCGTAACGTGGCGGTTTGTGAACGAGACAAAGGGACACGACGGTGAAATAATCTGTTAAATAATTTGCTCGTACGTTGTCGGATCTGTCGCGACACAAAGGCCACCAACGATGAAAGTAAATAATATGGTGTAGCGAGCGAGGATGAATTTCATCCGGCGGCAACAACCATTAATTTTAATCTTAAGGGTAAAATCATTTAACCGTTATAAATTTTTTATTTGATAAAGACGTATTATGAATTTTTTTTATTAAATTACAATATGATAAAATTTGTTTTCTTGATCTATTGACATCAACTAGTTAAATTCTTTTTTATTTTATATTACAAAGAAGACAATTTTCAAGATTAAACGATTTAAAAAATGAAATGAAAGCTTAACATATGAGTTTATTTTTTATAAACAAAAAAATAGAAAGAGAAAAAATATATATATAAAAAAAGATGTAAAAACAAAAAAACTAATAAGCAGACTAGAGAAAAGAATAAGAAAATGGTACCTTACTAGACTGATTACTTCAAGATCCGATTCTCTCCTTCTCTTTTGCTAACTAATCTCTCTATTTTTTTTGTGCTCTCAGTTTTGTGTTTCCAATTCTCCTCCGCATATTGTGCTCTTGTGGCAGCCTATTTATAGATTTTTTGGTGTAGATTTCAAAAGACAAAAGAATAATTGTCAATTGATTACTATTAATCTATTTTTCGGTTTCTTTTCTTTTAATTGACCACAATTATACCGATTCTTATTACCATTGATTCATTTCTTCGGTTTTCTTTTCTATTCAATTGATCACCATTATTCTGATTTTTATGACTATCAATCAATTTCTTTTCTGTTTTTTTTTTCATTTATTTTGATCATCATTGCATCGATTTTTATGACAATCAATTCATTTCTTTTCAGTTTCCTTTATTTTTATTTCTTCACATATATTTATATATTTATTATTATTGTCATTATTATTATTATTTCCTTTATTAATAAAAAGTAAAAAATTAATAAAAAATCGGACAAAATTAGGTGTCAACAGCTGCCCCTCTTTACTTAGAATTTACTTGAGAATCAAAGTAAAGATAAGTAAAGATAACAACTCTAATTTTGTCCGAAAAAATAATTTTTTTGGAAGAATGCGAGTCGTTTTCCCGATTTTAACATGCGGGTCGTTTTCTCGGCTTCGGATGCGAGTCGTTTTCCCAGTTTTAACTTGTGGGTCGTTTTCTCGGCTTCGGGTGCGAGTCGTTTTCCCGGCTTCAACATGCGGGTCGTTTTCTCGGCTTCGGGTGCGAGTCGTTTTCCCGGCTTCAACATGCGGGTCGTTTTCTCGGCTTTGGGTGCGAGTCGTTTTCCCGGCTTCAACATGCGGGTCGTTTTCTCGACTTTGAATTTATGAATGAGTGAATGAATGAATGAATGAATGAGTATGTCGGTTTTTATCAATATTTTTATTGGACACGACCATTCAAATCATGAATGAGAAAAAGCACTTGTACCCTTTTCTTGAACGTGATATCTTTGATCTTTGTCTTCTTCTATTTTCCTTTTCTTTCGTTCTTTCCTCTTTTTTTTTTGAAGAAGAATTAATAGTGTGATCTGAAGTTATATCCGATTTCATTATATTGAGGTATGATAATGTTTTATTTTTCAATACATGATAATCATAAGTACATTCAAGAAAAAGAGTTAAATTATAAAGGTGACAACAGTATATATCAATATATTGAAAGAAAATATATACATACGAGAAAACAAAAGAAATGGGTGGAAGACCCGACTTGGTTACTAGTAATTCAAAAGTAGACTGTACTAACTTCTCATGCCATAACATAATCCATATTGTTGGTCTTATCATTTCAAGTACATATTCTCTATCCTTGTTTTTGTCGTTAATTTTCTTCTTCTCTTGGGTCGCCCTTTTGGGTTTTCAACCCAACAAATATTTTTTGTGTACCCTAATTTTTGCCTAGGTTGCCCGATTTTCAACCTAGCGGGTTTTTTTTT
>JBBPBR010000006.1:37628637-37645543 GCA_037974775.1 Cicer pinnatifidum
CCACTATCATTTCTCTTTGTGATTTTTCTGGGGAGTATATCCGACCACTTTTAGTCATTCCTCCTATCCCTGAAACATTTGAGACATCGGTGGTTTTAGAGCTAGAAACATCTTTGTTCTTCTGTTCAGCTAGATGTACCTCTATATTATAGTTCCAAGGTACCGCTTTGTTGTCTTTATATGGAAAAGGGCTTGGTATCTGAACTATTAAGGTCCTCATATCACCAGGGGCATTCACACTTTCCTCTTTAGTGAAATGAATGACCAATGGTTTTGGGATGGTTATGCCAAGTTTTTCTTCTGATTGGGTTGCAATCATACTGTCATTCTTTTCCCAACGACCTATTTGAATGGTGCCTATGTTTATCAATTTTCGAAGTTCATTTTTGAACTCCTTGCATTCTTCTATGGAATGATCTTCATTGAGGTGGAAATTGCATCTTGATTTCCCATTGGCATTTCCTCGGATTAATCCAAATTTACATAGCTGATAAAAAAATCGGTTCCATCGGCGTCTTAATTTTCTCAACCTCTTTTATTAATTGGTGATTTTCTTCGATTGCATTCACTATTGGCCCACCATGAACTGGTAGGGGATTATTTCTCACGCTAGGTTCATTTTCTTTAAAATTCAACCATCCTGCTTTAAGCAAATCGTGCACCTTAAATTTTAAAGCTAGGCAATTTTCAGTAGAGTGTCCTATAGCCCCAGAGTGGTAATCACATGTGGCGTTCGAGTCATATCCTTTAGGGTAGGGTGGTTGTATAGGTTTCCCTGGACATAGTGCAACCATAGAATTGTTAACCAAATGTGGTAACAACTCTGCATAAGTCATAGGGATTGGATCGAAATGTACAAACTTCCTCCCACGATGGTTTTTTCCCTGACTTTCATGTGAATCTTGATTCCCTTGTAAGTGTTGACTTAGGGTACCCGAGCTTTGTGAATTTGCAGCGGCATAAGGGCGATGCACAAAAGAAGGATTAGTTGTGTTTGACGCCACAAAATGGCTTTCTTCTTCCTTTTTCTTATTCGCACCTGCGGGCAATTTTTGTGTGTTATTTAATCCGGTATAGCCAGAAACAATCTTTCCATTTTTCAATCCCATTTCTACTCTTTCCCCTATGATGACGAGATCTGAAAAATTTGATGAAACGCTTCCTATCATTTTGTCATAAAACGGAGGTTGAAGAGTGTTTATGAACATAGTCACCATTTCTTTTTCAGATAGGGGGGTTCAACCTGGGAAGCTAACTCCCTCCATCGTTGGGCATATTCCTTGAATGTCTCATTGTCCCGTTTTGTCATATTTTGCAACTGCATTCTGTCAGGAGCCATGTCAAGATTGTATTTGTACTGTTTCAAAAAGGCATCCACCAAATCTTTCCAAGAGCCGATATGAGCTCGTTCAAGATGCATATACCAACTCAGGGAGGCTCCTGTCAAACTATCTTGAAAGAAGTGGATTAGTAGTTTTTCGTCATGAGCGCAAAAACCCATTTTTCGACAATACATAATAAGATGGTTCTTGGGGCATGTTGTTCCCTTGTATTTGTCAAATTCAGGCAATTTGAATTTCGGTGGTATTATAACATCAGAAACGAGGCATAGGTCTGAAGCATCAAATCCATAATTGTTTCCCCCTTCGATAACTCTCAAGCGCTCTTCCAAGGCTTGCCATTTTTCTTGGGATTGATTGTTCTCGAGCGGTCGAGGTTCATGATGTATGTTTAACATCACCGGCGTAGCTTCGGTAATTTTTCCTTGCGGTGAAGTTCCAGGAAATCCCGAAGTAAGGGGTGAAGATTGCACTTGAGGGAATTCACCGATACTAGTTTGTGGATTTGTAGCCACAACCAGCGGATTGTTGTTGGGGAGATGAGTGTCCATGGGTGGGGTATAGCTTGTCGGCAATCCATAAGGTGGAAATTGTTGTGTCTTCCCTTCTTGATAATTAGTGTGAAGGTGTGGAGCAGCACCTGTTGGGTGAACTAGAGTATTTTGTGACACCCCCTCGTCTACCAAAGGATTCCCATCATTTTTATTTCCAAGTGCTTGTAGAATCTCCAAGATCTTGGTCATTTGCTCCTTGAGTTGGTTCACGTCTTCTCTTATTTCTGTTTGCTCTAGCTCATCCATGATTTTTGACTGAGATCGTGTCCGGTAACGGTGTCGTAGCACCAATTTTTTTGTTTGTTGTGTTATTTTTTCTGTGAAAGAATATGGCATGAGTATGCAACATGATGTATGAAAATGTAATTGTACATGAATGTCAAAGAATTATTTATTGCTTGTTTGTGAATATCTTAACCAATAAAGAGAGAGTTATGGGACCAAAAGTAGAGTCAAATTTAATTTATTGAAAATTAGAAAAATACAAGTTTTTACCACAGAACGAAAGCTGAAACCTAAACACGAAATTCACATATTTAATGAGCAATCAATTTTTCATATGCTCGATTAAACTTTTACAATGTTCAATAAAAATAGAGATATCTTGAGGGGTAGAGAGAGGATTAGCCATCCCATCAGCGGCCCTTAATAATGGTGGAATATCTTCGATAGCAGAGTTGGTCAAATAAACTAGTTTGGAGAAACGGTCCATCCAAAACATCCCTTCTTGAACAAGTCTCTCGATAGTGTCTTTTTGTGTATACATCTCGTCTTCTTTTCTTGCAAGTTCTACTCGGTATGCTTCAATGATCTCTTCTTGACATTGTTTTTCTACCATGATCTTGCTTTCACATTCCGCTCTTACCCTCTCTATTTGTTGCTTTAGATTTGCTTCTTGTCGACGGAGGACTTCATGTTTTTCCCCAGATTTCTTTAGTAACTCTTTAAGTCTAAGACCTTCAATCATTGCATCATCCCTTTCTTGACGTCTGAGTCTTAACTCTTCATTCGCACCTCGCAAACAGATTCGAGTTCTCTCCTTGCTTTCTTCTTCCTCTCTTGCCCTCTTTTGTACTTTCTCAAGGATAAGGGATTGTTGAATATTCTTATACTCCATATCTCTATAAGCCTGGTGAGCCATCTCCAATTCTTTTTGTAATTTTTCAATTTCTTGTCCTTTGAGAGCTAAGTCGGCCTCTAAATCTTCAGTACTGAAAAAAGATTCTGTTGTTACTACTTCGGGAGTAATTATGGTGCTATGAAAAGGCAACTTGACCTCTAATGCCCTCTTTTTCACCCAATTATGATATTCCTCTCCTATACCACAACTTCTAGGCCCTAATTCTTGACCTCTTCTAACAACATCTCCCCAAGACTTACGTATTCTTCTCATCAAGCTGGCATCATAAACATCTCGTCCATGAATGACAAAAGATTTTGTTACGTCCATTATTGGAGGTTTTGTCATAGGATAGCCCAATTGTCTCAATGCAACATAGGGACTATAATTTATACACCCTTTGGTTCCCATGAGGGGAACATCGACAAAAACACCGCATCTACAAATCACTTCATTTATATCTTGACTTATGGAGTACCATTGAATCGTTCTTTCGTTGAGATTTGCTAGAACGTTGGCCCAATCTTTTTTGCTTTTAGTTCTTAATTGATGCATGTCTTGAAAAATATGTTTGACAAACCAAACATAGAGTATTGGCGAGCAACAATGAATTAGGCCCCCCTCTTTCTCATGACGAAAGTCGAGCGTGCAGTAAATGTCAGCCAAAACTGCCGGTACTGGATTCTCCCCTCTATGCTTGTAAGCCAAAAAGACGTCTATCGCCGTGAAGTCCACAAAATCCTTAATAGTTGGAAATAAAACAATTCCATATATAATTAAGGCAAGCACATCCATGAAAGTATCCCATTTTCCATCTCTTGCTAAGTTTACTGCTTTCTCCTCAAGATATTTTATCGGAAATCCGATCAAATTATCTTTGTTGGTTCTATTGTCTTCTATTTCCTTTATAGGGATATCAAAAGTTTCAGCAATTGTTTTCAGTGATGGGTAGTGTTCCATGTATTGGTACGGTTTACTCCCCTTCATCGGATATCCCATTATTCGTTCGAACTCCTCCAACGTTGGGGCCAACTGAAAGTCCTTGAAAGTGAAACACCTGAAAGGAGGATCATAGAATTGGGCCAACGCTGTAAGGGCATCCACTTGTACATTAACTTCAAGTAAATCAAGAATTTTGCCGAATTTTCCCATAAAGATTACACGTTGTACTTTTTTCAACTTCCGAGCAAGATTCTTAATGTTGTTTACATATGGTTTAAGAACTTTCAATGGTAAGGTCTTTCTTAATGGAATAATGTTTGAGCCACCATTTGATCCCATATTTCCTGCGGTTAAAGTTATTCACAACAAGCTTTAATTTTTATGGTTTTTAAAATGATGAGATAATGATTTTTCAAAAGTAACCATGATAAAGAACATTATGCAAAAAAATAAAAATAAAAATGATGATGATGAGGGAAAAAAAAAACTTGGGTATACTAGGAGGTAGTGAACATGACATAGAGTATGTTTTTCGTATGTACGTGTTATTTATACTATTTTTCATGTGAACCTTTACTAAGGGTAGCTCTATAGTTCTAAATTGGTTCCTAGAGCACACAACTCAATTCTAAAATATTAAACCAATTAATAGGTAAACTATTAAAATGGCAATATTCTAGAAAATGTCAACTCTAGGTGAGACTTTCATGACAACCAAACAAGATGTACATCCAGAAGATTATCATTACACAGTCTCTAACTTATCTTAGGTTTGCACTCAGCCCGGGTATAGAGCCCACTCATAAGTGTGTGAATCGTGTTAGGGTGTATAGAAAAATACATAAAATAATAAATAAATAAAAAAATCACCATAATAAAATAAATTGAAGAAACACATATAATTATATTAATAATATAACAAAATAATAAAATAAAATAAAATAAAATAAAATAAAACAAAACAATAGGGGTAATATAAATAAAATAATAAATAAAAAAACTATATATAATTAATTAAATTGGGCTTGACTCTCAATTATCCCCAGCGGAGTCGCCAGCTGTTGCGTCCGGTTTGTCCGCGAAAAAAGGAGTCGCCACCAATTTTATTTTTATTAAAGGAATTATTAGATAAAACCTAAAATAATAATTTTTGAACCAGAAATTCGAATTCGGGAGTCGATTACGAATAGGGAAGTATTACCACCCTATAACGTCCGTTAAAACGGTTACCCCTAATTAATTGTATACAAATTATTTATTTGTTTATTTATTTTTACCCCCAAAAAGAATAGTAAAAAAAAAAAGAAAATAAATTATTTACATTAATAAAAGAAAGAAAAAAATATTTTTTATTAATTTGGTTTGACAAGGGAAGACCTTGCTCCTACGTATCCCCAGGTGCAATAGGGAAATCAAAACTCACGTAGTTCTTGGGTAGAAAATATTTGTGTGTTGACCGATTTTATTATTATTTTTATTTATATACGTGTTAAAAAAATAAAAGTGTAATAATAATAATAATAATAATAATAATAATAATAATAACAATATAATAGTAATAATAATAATATCTGTCTGTTTTAACGGAAAAAGGAATTAATTTTTTTTAAGAAAAATATTTTCGTAACGTGGCGGTTTGTGAACGAGACAAAGGGACACGACGGTGAAATAATCTGTTAAATAATTTGCTCGTACGTTGTCAGATCTGTCGCGACACAAAGGCCACCAACGATGAAAGTAAATAATATGGTGTAGCGAGCGAGGATGAATTTCATCCGGCGGCAACAACCATTAATTTTAATCTTAAGGGTAAAATCATTTAACTGTTATAAATTTTTTATTTGATAAAGACGTATTATGAATTTTTTTTATTAAATTACAATATGATAAAATTTGTTTTCTTGATCTATTGACATCAACTAGTTATATTCTTTTTTATTTTATATTACAAAGAAGACAGTTTTCAAGATTAAACGATTTAAAAAATGAAATGAAAGCTTAACATATGAGTTTATTTTTTATAAACAAAAAAATAGAAAGAGAAAAAATATATATATAAAAAAAGATGTAAAAACAAAAAAACTAATAAGCAGACTAGAGAAAAGAATAAGAAAATGGTACCTTACTAGACTGATTACTTCAAGATCCGATTCTCTCCTTCTCTTTTGCTAACTAATCTCTCTATTTTTTTTGTGCTCTCAGTTTTGTGTTTCCAATTCTCCTTCGCATATTGTGCTCTTGTGGCAGCCTATTTATAGATTTTTTGGTGTAGATTTCAAAAGACAAAAGAATAATTGTCAATTGATTACTATTAATCTATTTTTCGGTTTCTTTTCTTTTAATTGACCACAATTATACCGATTCTTATTACCATTGATTCATTTCTTCGGTTTTCTTTTCTATTCAATTGATCACCATTATTCTGATTTTTATGACTATCAATCAATTTCTTTTCTGTTTTTTTTTATTTATTTTGATCATCATTGCATCGATTTTTATGACAATCAATTCATTTCTTTTCAGTTTCCTTTATTTTTATTTCTTCACATATATTTATATATTTATTATTATTGTCATTATTATTATTATTTCCTTTATTAATAAAAAGTAAAAAATAAATAAAAAATCGGACAAAATTAGGTGTCAACAGTGATAATAGATTTTTGTTAGTAAATTGTGTACGCGAGCACAACTTACTTGCAATGGGCTATTAACACTTTATGAGAGTCTCATTGTTGTCTAAATATGTGTATAAATTCATCATCAACATCTTTCCCCATTTTCTTGTCGTCTTGTTCAACTTTTGATCAATGTTCTTTGATTAGGTGATAATGCCACCGAGGACTAGGAATCCTACTATAAGGGAAAATGTTGATGATTCAATTGTCCAAGAAAAATGCGCTCGCCAACGATGTCGTGTTTCAGTTCATGCTCGAAATCGGCGCAAAGCTAATGTTGGTGGACGTGGCTTGGATGTTGATGTTGATGTTGAGGTGCATATGAGGAGGCGAGGAAATCCAACCATGAAAGAGTTTGATGTTGGTCTGCAGGGATTACAACAGGTTGTGCAACAACTTGTTGGGGTTGTCGTCGGACAACAACATAAGGGTGATCAAATACATGAAAATCTCAATGGTTACCCAGGGGGATTAAGGTTACCTTACCAGAATTCATGAAGCTTAAACCCATTACTTTTTCTGGGTTTAGCGTGACTGAGGACCCACAATAATTCATTGATAGTCTAGAGCGGCTTTGGAGAGCATTGGATTGTTCTAAGGTAAGAGTATTAAAATTGACATCATTTTAGCTAATAAGTGTGACATGTGATTGGTTTGATATAGTGTCACGTGGTGGACATGTGGGGTCATCTCCGTTAGCATGGAGAAAGATCTCTCAGTGTTCATGACTTGTTTTCTTCTGGAGAATGTTAGAGATGGATTAGCTCATGAGTTTGAGCGATTGGAGCAAACAAAGGGTATGACAATTTCAGAGTATAATACCCGTTTTACACAACTCTCTAGACACGCACTTTACCCTATCACTGAGGAAATGCGCGTCAAGAGGTTCATCAGAGGATTGAGGGATTACTTATTTAGTTATGTGGTTGGGTCAAATGTTTCTACTTTTTTGTGGTTTTGGGTTTGACACTTTAGATAGAGCAACGATAGAAGGAAAAATGAGGTACTAGATAAGATTCACAGAAGAAACAAAGGGTTGAAGGATCCTATAATAACTATTTGAATCGCGACGGTGGATCTATATTTGGTTATCAGGGAAAATAAAGACTCAAGTCTCAAATAGGTGGTCATAGCGGGCAGTCTTCTACGATAGTGCAGAGTCGTAGATCAAATTCTGAAGCAGCATCACAATCCAATTTCCCTAAGAGACATTTAGTGTTTTAGCTACACGATTTTCTATTTGTGGTAGGTTTCACTTTGGAAATTTTTCCATAGATGGTAAGGTGTGCTATCAATGTGGCCAAGTAGATCACATTAGAAAGGATTGTCCTATAGACACAACACATCCATCATCTAGTTATGCATCAACACCAATAATTTTGGCATCTTCTCAGGCTCATTCTGCATCCATGTGACAAAGTGGGAATTCTTCTATTAGAGGTATAGATACATCTCATCTGGGAGGTAGAGGATTTGGTGGTAGAGGTCAAACACCAGCAGGAAGAAGTCAAGCCCGAGTGTTTGCTTTAACTCTTTAGGATGCTCAGACATCCAATGCAGTAGTTATAAGTATATTTTCTATTTGTTCTAAAGATGCTCATGTTTTGTTACTGGAGCTACATATTCTTCTGTATCCTCGTGGTTTGCTACTCGACTTGGTAAATGTTCATCTTCTATAGAAGAGGCTTTAGTTATGGCTGCACTTGTTAAATGAAATTTGCTTGCTAAGTCAGTGTATCGTTCTTGTGATATAGCTATTGAGGGCAAGGTGTTTTCAGTAGATTTAGTAGTTATTGACTTGATATATTTTGATGTCATTTTTAGGTATGGATTGGTTGGCTTTTCATCATACCACTTTGGATTGTCATGACAAATTGGTGAAATTTGAGATACTTGGGCAATCATTCTTCTTGTTTCATGGAAAACGTTGTTGGGTATCACCTAACTATATCTCAGCCTTGAGAGCTAGCATGTTAATGAGAAGAGGTTGTCAATCGTACTTAGCCTTGGTAAGGGATATACAAGTGGTCGAGGAGAAATTGGAAAAAAATTCCAATAGCATGTGAATTTCTAGATGTTTTTCCTGAAAAACTTCCTAAGTTGTCACCTGATAGGGAGATTGAGTTCTCTATAAACTTGATTCCTAACACTTATCCCATATCCATACCTCCTTATCATATGGCCCCAACAGAACTTAATGAGTTAAAGGAGCAACTTCAAGATCTTTTTGATAAATGTTTTATTCGCCCAAGTTTCTTCTCCTTGGGGAGCACCAATATTATTTGTAAATCAGAAAGATGGATTCATGCAGTTGTGTGTAGACTATAGATAGTTGAATAAAGTAACTATAAAGATTAAATACCATTTACCACACATTGTGAGTTATTTGATCAACTTCAAGGAGTTCAATGCTTTTCTAAGATTGATATACGGTCGGGGCATCACCAGTTGAAGATTAAGGGGGATGATATAACGAAGACAACTTTTTGTACACGTTATGGACATTATGAATTTCTGGTTATGGCTTTTGGACTTACCAATGCCCAAGCAGTTTTTATGGATTAATCATGTTTTTAAACCTTTCGTGGATCAATTCGTAATTGTGTTTATTGATGATATCCTTATTTCTTCCAAGAGTAAAGAACACGAGTGACAATTGAGGTTAGCTAGATTGTGTGGCATTTTTAGGTCATGTTGTGTCTAAGAATGGAATAAGTGTTGATCCAAGTAAGGTAAAAACAGTACATAATTGACCCTGATCTACCACAATAAAGGAGATTCAAAGTTTTCTTGGTCTAGTTGGCTATTATCAATGTTTTGTGAATGTTTTCTCTAAAATCGCATCTTCATTGACTAGGTTGACCCAGAAGAAAGTTGAGTCTCAATGGACTGATGTATGTGAGGAAATCTTTCAAAAATTAAAGGAGTTCTTGACGTCAACACCTATTTTGACATTATCCCTAGGTGGTGAAAGTTATGCAGATTATTGTGATACTTTTATAGTTGGTATCGGTTATGTACTTAAGCAACAAGGTAAGGTTATTGCATATGCATATAGATAACTCAAGAGGCACGAGGTCAACTATCCCACACATGATTTGAAAATGGCTACAATAATTTTCGCTCTTAAGATTTGGAGATTTATATCGACCATAAAATTCTTAAGTATATCTTTCAACAACGAGATTTAAATTTAAGACAAAAAAGATGGATGGAACTCTTGAAATATTATGATTACACAGTCTTATACCACCAAGGGAAGGCAAATCTTGTTGCAAATGCTTTGAGTAGGAAATCCATAGGTAGTATTGCTCATATAACATAAGTAAAAAGGCCAACAGTTAAAGAATTTCAAGAAATTGTTGAAAGTGGAATTCAATATAAACTTGATCATTCGAGGTTATTTTTAGCCCATGTACAAATTCGTCCAACCATAGTTGAGGATATCAAATAAACTTAAGGTCAAGACTCATACTTGGTGAATATGGTAAATAATGTTTATAATGGTAAAATTTCAGACTTTTGAGTTGATTTTGATGGTGTGCTGAGGTTGAAGTCTCGATTATGTGTTCCAAATGTTGGAGACTTAATGAGAAAAATTTTAGATGAGGCTTATCATTTTTCTTATACTATTCACCCAGTTTCTAATAAGATGTATCAAGACTTGAGAGAATTGTATTGGTGGAAAGGGATGAAGAGAGACGTAGCAGATTTTGTCTCTAAGTGCTTAGTGTGCCAATAAGTAAAGGTTGGGTACCAAAAGCTTGTGGGGTTACTTCAACCTGTTGAAATATGCTAAACTTTATTTAGATTAAATTGCTTCTTTGCATGGTGTACCGATGTCTATTATTTCAAACTGTGGGGCCCAATTTACTGCTCAATTTTGGAAGATGTTCCAAACTTCATTAGGAACTCGTTTGAAGCTTAACATGACTTTTCATCCTCTAACATATGGAAAGTCCGAAAGAACTATACAAATCATAGAAGATATGTTTCGTGCTTGTGTTCTGGATCTTGGAGGTAGTTGGGATCAACATTTTCCCTTGATGGAATTTCCATACAATAATAATTATCAATCTAGTATTCAGATGGATCCGTTTGGGGTCTTGTACGAAAGACGGTGTATGTCTCCAATAGGATTATTTGAAGTTGGAGAAGGTAAACTAGTTGGTACAGAGTTGATTCAATATGCCATTGAAAAAGTTAAGTTGAATCAAAATCGTTTAGTGGCAGCTCATAGTAGACAAAAGTCTTATTCTGATAAGAGGTGTCGTCCCTTGGAGTTTTCAGTGGGAAAACATGTATTTCTACGTGTTTCACCAATGAAAGGAATTATGCGGTTTGGTTAAAAGGGAAAACTAAGTCCAAGGTTCATTGGACCTTTTGAAAATTTAGAAAGGGTCGGATCAATAGTGTATCGCTTGGCACTTCCATCGGATCTCTAAGGAGTTCATCCAATCTTTCATATTGTGATGCTTTGGAAGTATCTTCATGACCTTTCTCGTGTGATTAATCATGAAGATGTGCAGTTAGATGAGAGTTTATCATATGTTGAGGATCCAATAGCTATATCAGATCACCAAGTGAGACAATTACGCTCAAAGGATATTGTTTCAATAAAAGTACTTTGTTGTTGTTCATCTGGTGAAGAAACAACTTGGGAACTCGAAGAAATCATATGTGGAAAGTATTCACACTTATTTGAAACTCAAGGTCAGTAATAGAAAAAAAAATTAAAAAAATTCGAGGAGAAATTTTCATAAGGGGAGAAGATTGAAACACATCGTTTCCTAGAGTTAGCTAAAGTCTAGAATAATTTTTCTAAAGTCTTAAGGATAATTTGATACTCAGATTTGTCAGCTGAGGTCCTGCGGACTACTTTGGGAGTTGTTAGAGAACAAACTTAGGCGATTCTCCATAGTTGTGAGTAGACGATGATCAATGTCATATTTTTATTATGCTATAATTATTATTTTGCTCATTTTCTATGTTAATGTATTTATTTATAAAAAAATTGTGAAACACAACCTTTGAATTTTTCTCCATTTCATTCTTTATTTATTTTCATGGTCTTTGTTATATAATATGTTTGTAGTTTGATTTAATTATAAGTTATAAAATATTAAAATATCGAATTGATGTATAATTGAATATGTTTTCCATGAGTTACGACGAAATGCGAGATTATTCTTAAATATGTGGTTTGGAAATTGTTGTTATAATTATGAAATCGTTAATGGCGGTATGTGCACCTAGTTACAACATTTTGATTAGGGAGAGTTACCCATTAGATGGAGTCGCCCCAATGAGTGTTGTCATCTGTAGGAGGAGAGGGTTATCAACGAGGTGTAACCTAGTTACATCGTTTTGATTTGGGAGAGTTACCGATTAGATGGAGTCGCCCCAATGAGTGTTGTCATCTGTAGGAGGAGATGGTTATCGACGAGGTGTAAGCTCCTTAATTGATGTGTGATGATGCGTTGCAGGATTGAGAGGAGAAATGTATTCGTTAGATGAAGCTACCCCTAAGAGAAATGTCACCCTTATGAGGAAATTATTATCAATGAGATGAAGTCGCTTATTGATTCTCAATAATTTATATATATATATTCACTTGTTTGATTTCTTATCTTTTTTGTTGTTGCTGATTGTGATATCACTTTTCTATAAATTGGATTTTAAATATTTCTACCTGAACGATTAAATTACAAGTTTAATAATTTTATCATGTGTATACTTTACTTAGAGTTATCTATATTTTTGGTAGTATTGTTTAATATAATTGCCATAAGATTGTAATATAATTGTTCGTGTCTTTTTTGTGTTTCTCTTCTAGTTGGTAGTTGTTGTTTTCTCTTCACTAAGTCTTTATGACTTATCCATTCATGTTGTTAGGGACATAACGTTATGATTGAGTTAGAAGTTAAAACAAGAATGTAATAAATTGAGTTAGAAGTTTAAACAGGAATGTTACAAATTGAGAACGTTAAAGTTACAAACGATATTTTGTTGACATTTTGAGAAAAGTTATATAATTTTTTTGAAATGGTTATTTCGAACTAGTTAATTGTTAGTTAGCTAATAGACTTGTCAAGCTAAGAGTATAGTTTGTGCGCTGGTTACGACATTTAGTTTGTTGGTCGTGACAAATCCCTTAATATTAAGCACCTACTAAAATAAATTTTATAAACCTCTGACTAAGGGTGAGAATAGGCCAGACCAGACTTTGAAAGGTCTGAGTCTAGCATACGATAATTTATTAGGCCTATATTTTTTTTTCGGTCTGACCTGACCTTTTTATAATTCTGGGCTGAAAGTCTATTTAAAAGCCTTTTCAAATACCATTTAAACCCTAAAAAATAATTTTTAATTTCGATGAATATATTTTTTCCTAAAACAAATGCACCTAATGAGAGGACTCATAGAATAAATAATAATAAAAAATAACATTAATAAATAATAAAATATATATAGACCGTCCCTAGCTCTAACCTATTATCTCATTATTTTTTGTGGGCTTTGAGTGGACTCATAGACCCAATGTTTTGTTAATTGAAATATTTTTAAATAAAAAAATTTAAATTTATTTTTCTCAAATAAATATCCTATAAGTTTTTCAAAAAGATTTAAAATAGTTTTTTCTTGAAAAAATTGATTTTTTTTTAATAAAAAAAATTTATAAATAATTTTTTATCAGAAAAAATATTTTGAAACTTTTTTGAAAAAGAATATCGATATCTTTTTTTTGAAAAAGTGACCACAAATCCACAATTTTAAAGGTTTTTTTTTTTTGCTTTCAGAGACTCTTGTTTTTTAGACTTTTCAAACTATGAAATTTTTTTTCCCCTCCAACATGTGAACTGAGATCAATAATTAGCGGGATTATGAAATTGATAGGTCTACTGACAACATGGATTGTATACACAATAACACAATGCTGGCAAAACGACATAATTAGCAAATTGAAACGGGTTTCCATCAAATGATGCACCTTCCAGATTGCCAAGATCATTGCAAAGATTGTCAAAGTTGGCATGAAAAATTGTCCACACTTCAGAGTATAAAAACATGAGATTTCACACCAGACAAAGTTCAGCAGTAAGAATTATTTGATCAAATGTATACTAATATATTTGGCTATATTAAATATAATTCATAATAAGTCTTAATTATAGGCTACCAAGATAAATCCATAAAAAATTTTAGTGCCAAATGTTTTCAATCTCGGAAATAAAGTATTGAAATAAGCAAAGCAGTGGAATTAGAGTTTGTTCATAGAGCTACAGAGGCTTTAATTAACGAAGAAACGATTGAAAGTGAAAATAGTTATTCCCTGAGCCTGCAAATGAAAGAAAATATATACTATTGTTAGAAAGAATTCAAAACACAAATTTCCAAACAACTATAAGGTACATGAAAAAAAGTAAACATGAGATGAATGTGTTCTTATACTACAAAATACATTTTAGCATAGAAGCTAAGTAGACAAGTAATTAAAACTGATGCTCAAAACGGTTGTAGGCACTATCTGTCATCATTGCGATCGGAATATCTATCATATGTCCATTACAATTTATGAAATCTAAAATCAAACACAAATTCACTAACAATAAGTAAACTTAACAGATACCTACATGGAAAACTCAGTGATATAATACAGGAGTAGCATTAAGAAAATGCTTTCAGAACTCCTTGTATGCAAACACATTTCATCATAGATTTTCATATATGGTGCCAACTGGTGTCAAATGTCGATGCATATGGAGAAATAGGATGACTGAAATTGAGAAACATGGCAATACAAAAAGGTTTTGATAGTGATAACAATAACACAAATGAATTTTACTGATGCACAATATGTTACAATATGGTTATCCCAATCTTACAATATGTTAAGAGAATGATACCCAAACAACTTCTCAAAAAGATAATTAATTTAGTTTGTTTTTGAAATGGGTACTAGGAGCTACTTGAAATATCAACTAAAGCCAGATAAGGCCATCTATAAACACACGCATACTATAAAAAAAACATAGTGATAACAGATAAGGCCAGGCTCTAAAATGTGTAAACAGATAAGGCCAGGCTCTAACATATCACAATCCCAAGAAGGGTATTGAAATGTGAAACACAGCAAGTCACTAAAAGCAACATGGAAACAATGTAACAAGCCAGCAATCATTGTATCACTCATAACACTTCAATCAAGATACTAGTAGTATGCTAACTAAGCCTGAAAGAAATGTTCCAACTTCAATTTATACGCCAAAGAGAAAAAAACAACTCATTCAACTTTCCTCTATGAAATAATGGGAGAGATGACATGTAGTAAAATTCTCATGACTATTAAGAAAAAGTTTTGAAATTTCACCACGGCATCGAACTTTGTCCTCAAAGAAGAAAAACAGACAGAAGCATATAAAATAATAGACTTCAAGATATTCTATACACAACAGTAACCAGGTTTCAACCAAGAATTAGACCGAAGCCAATAAATTTATTGTGAAATAACAAGAATTTTAAAGCAACATAATGAATTAACATAAACTCAAACAAGTAAATAGTTGAAAAGAAACTTACTTTGGCCTTTTCAAAACCAAGCTGTCAATGTAATCCTTGGCAAGAAGCCACTCAATTTCAATGCCAATGTCAGTTATCTCTGCTCTGTTATCTCTCAAATTATATAGAAGTTTTTGTTTATCAATACTCCATGCCAATATCAATGTATCATCATTCCCATAAAGACGCAATGGAAGCAAGGCCAATCGAGAACGATATTGCTGCAAGTCAATAAGGACATTAGAACCAATTGGAAGACTCTGATAACTAATTTTAAGGAACTGATTCCAAGAGTCTTGAACTCCAAATTCCTTCATCTGCCATATAATAAAATGAGTTCCATAAAAATCATGAGAAAAACAAAGGGAGTCCATCAACACAGCAAGAGTCGGTTCAGTAGGTGGCACTTTCTCAAAACCATCAGGGAGAAACAACTTCCGGTGTGTCTCGGTACTCAAATCAAACGAGATGATCTCAAATCTGTCAATAGTAATAAATTTCCATTCTTTTTCATATACACATCGGGGATTATTTCGAATGGCCAACCAATTAATAGTGCCACTCACACACACAGCACCATTATTACGCCAATGACCACGGAATAAATTGCCATAGTCAATAGGAACCTCAGGTAAACGTTGAATATTTTTCCAAATATTATCACGAGAATTGAAAAGTCTCAATTCGTTACTCGTTAGACGGAATGCCACAATCCTATATGTTTCATTTGAATTATCATAACAGAAAGCAAAACTCCAACGACGTCTACAATTATGCTTGCTAGAACGTTTCAAAGGACGGCCGTAGAAATGACAGAAACCCATCTCTTCGCAAGGAAACACTATTTCGTTAGATAATGATCTAGTTGCTGGATTCCATAAATAAATCAAGATCTGTTCATAACCAGCGGTGTCAGAATAATTGGCCAAGCAGAGTAATCCGTTGTGGGAACTAATAAATTTTAGTCCGTTTTTGTTGACCTTGATGCGTTTGTTTTGTTGAAATTGGTGAAGGTGCATTTTGATGAAGATGGGATCGGAGATGATGGTTTTCCATGACCTACAGACGCATTTCAGTTGCATAAGAGATTCAAGTGGAAGTAATGATAGGATTTCTGCGATAACGTCATCGGAGAGAACTACGCTGCGATGTTGGGTTTCAAGATTGCTGCTTAATGAGTTTTCAGAATGATCCCGGGGGACTGGGACTAAAAGTCGACTGCGTTTGGTTTCAAGATCATCCATCGGAGATTTGCTGGTAGGAACGCTGTGATGATGGAGTTTTTATTTTCTTGAAGAATTCTGAACCCTAACAAAGTAATTAACAAACACACGCCAGTTATTACTATTTGTAGGAAAACAATATTCAAATTATATCTAAAAATATATTTTATCACTTTTTTCTTTTAGAGTATATCTTTATGAAATTGTTTTTTTTTTTAAACAATTCAATGAAATTATTTTTATCATTTCATATTTTATTATCTTATTTCTAAAAGTTAAGTCTTTACATAAAATAAAATTAAAAAATCTCTTAAATTGAAGGTAATTTTGTAAATTTATTTTCATATTTCATCTACTTTTTATTTATTTATTATCTACTTCAACAAAACTATCATTGTATCTCTCTTATTAATTATATTATTATTATTATTATTATTATTATTATTATTTAGACTAAATTATATTTGCGGTCCCGTAACTTAATTTCAGT